>BDMV01000001.1:48171521-48722390 GCA_008326285.1 Oryza officinalis | reverse complement strand
CTATCATCTAGGAAGTTCCAACAGATAATGGTCGGTCGGATGTATGGAAGCTGGACTCCGATGATTCTCGGTTGAGGATTGATCTCAACGGAGCTTGGTTAACGTCGTGGCTTAAGGTGTGTTCTTCAGCTTATTTTTTCAACTCACCTCTTTTTTTTTTTCACGTACACGTTTTTCAAACTGTTAAACAGTGTTTTTGCAAAAAATTTCTATACAAAAATCGCTTTAAAAAATCATATTAATTTATTTTTCAAAAAAAATTAGTAAATACTTAATTAATCATAAGAAAATGTGTTGCTTCATTTTACGTACGCGAGAAGTGAGGTCATCTCCTGAACACAGCTAAGGGTGAGTTCTTCCCCTTACTTTCCCAACTCACCTCTCTTTTTCCGCGCGCACGCTTTTCAAATCGCTAAACGGTGTGTTTTTTTTAAAAAAAAGTTTTTATACGAAAGTTGCTTTAAAAAATCATATTGATCCACTTTTGAAAAAAAAATAGCAAATATTTAATTAATCATGTGCTAATGAGTCGTTTCGTTTTTCGTGCGAAAGAAATAAATTCCCAACACACCGTCGAACACACCCTAAGTCGATTTTTGTTCTCTTGGTTCCTTTTCCGGACCCCTCCTAAGGTCAGTATTTATACCCTTATATACTTTTGTTTTTTATGAGGACTTGTAGATATATTTTTGGTAGTCTGGTACCCTCGTTTCATAGGAGGACTGCTATGTGTATTCTTGGTAGTATTTGATAGAGTCTTGGTCAAGACTCTCCGAGTAGATCTCCTTTGGTCTTCTCAAAGTAGGTATCAATTTTCTTTTGAGATCGGAGTGTAATTCTTATTGGGGAGTCTTCATGTAGATATACATGTGTTCTATATATAGATATTTAGCATTTTTCTAAGTCTTAGCGGTATACCATATTTTCTGCGCCAAAAGAACGAGCATATAAGCTGAACAAAATCATGCCATCTAATATTGAAACCCAATCAAAGGAAGAAAGGTGGTGTGACTTCTATGTGCGATATATATGCAATCTTACCAAATATATATAAATGGTGCTCTTCATCCAACAATATAAAGCGCGGATAAACTTGGTGGAGTTTTTAAAATAATCTTTGACTTTTAATCTTTTATATACTATAAGATCATTGGCAACGAAATCATAAATAGGAAAGTAAATTCTAATATCAATTAAGTGATGTGTATTATTTCATCAAATGTAATTTAATTTATATTAGATTAATTCTATCTTTCTATAAAGTTACAGCCCACTACGTCTTAAAGCTCAACATGTAAAAATGTCAAATCATTATTCACTAACAATTATTACATCTCAAACCTCATGTAAGCATATTATATTATCTATATAATTTATTAAATCAAATTTTAGAGCTTTAAAATGCAAACATTTAAATCATCTCACATAAGTTACATAATATTTCAATATATATCTCCATTTTTTTCAGTAACATTTTATTTCTCTCTTCTGTCATTAAGTCATATCACCTCAATTATTTATAGCTTTTAGATGCTTAATATATGGTTCAAATTATCTCATTTCTTTTCTTTTCTTCTAAAGTCACATTACCTTTGTAAACAGGCTATACGCCGACTACGGTATTTGGATAGTATGAGGATCATTGGAATAGAGTATTTGCGAAAATTGGATAAGCAAATAGAAGACAAAAATATATACTGGTTCGGGCCCTCGAGGTGAGTAATAAACCTACTCCAGTTTATATGGATTATAGATTGGATTGTCGCTCAGAGTACAATGGGAAAGTAGAAAGCCTAGATCAATCCACCGAGTAGAGACCATCGAGAACAGCCCAATGAGATGTATTCAGCGAATATGGTGCTGACGTCCTCCAGATTGCTTCTAGACATGGGTTTGATTATGGCTTGTAACTCGATGCCCCGATCTAAACATAGGGACCTCCTTAAATAGTAGAGATCTCCTTCTTCTCCAAGTAGAACTCGGAGAGATAGAATAGAACACGGTCCTGAAGAGACCTTATCTTTCTCGACTAGGACTTTAACACTTTGTATTCTGGGAAGAAAATTTTCTTCTCTTTTGACCGTATTTCTTTGATTAAAGGATACCTTATCATATACTATCGGATATATGATTTTACCATATTTCATTAACCCGTGTGTAGGAGATATGCCTTATCCTTGACACTGACAGTAGCCCCCGACTTCAATACAAATGATTTTACCGACATATCTCGACTGTTTTTTCGAGAACAACCATTGTCAAACTCATCAAACCGTTCTCGGACATCCGAGAAAGTATAGAGTAGGTGACAAGGTTGTCCCAAATCTAAGAACTTGATATAGGTCCTCATTTGGATTGAAGTCAGAAAACCTTAACGGTTATAAACAAAACCAACAAAAATCTCGGTGGTGATCTCTCCGTCTTTCTCCAAATTTGAACTGTCGGACGTGGCTTATAAGTTGTGTTTTTGTGATCCATTTGGGTTCCTGTTGCCCAAACAAAAACCCTAACCTTCTCTCCTGCGCCTTCGATCGCCTTTGCCTCAGCTCCTGAAAACCCTAAACCGTAGCCTCCCTCAACCTTTTTCGCCGATTCTCCATGGATCTCCCAGAGTCTAACGTCGGCCAAGTGAGATGAGGGTGCTGCAACAGGACGACACTTTGCCGAGCGCTAAGGTGGTGGCACATTCGGAAGGAGGTACTGATCCTCTGATCAATCTTGGCCAAACGATCACTCTTACATCTTTTGTCCAATGTGGTTTTATCGTTCCTCCTTTCGAGTTTTTGTCTTTGCTTCTTGATTTCTACGGGATTCATCTCCTTCATCTCAACCCCAACTCCATTGCCTTCTTGAGCATCTTTACCCATCTATGCGAGGCGTACCTTGGGGTACAACCTTTTCTAGATTTGTCAGATACTTCTATGAGGTTAGATGGATGGAGGCCTCCAAAATCTCAGGATGTTGTGGCCTCCGTCTTCAGGATGGGATGAAAGACGAATATATTCCTTTTAATTGCCCATCTTTTAGAAAAGATTGGTGGAAAAGTTGGTTCTATCTCCATATTGAGGACATATCTCCTGTCCTTGAGATTCCCGACCAAAAACCCATGCGCCTAGAGACATAGACTTCCAAACCTTCGATGACCCCCCACCTTAGCAAGCTTTGTAGGGAAAATCCATGACCTTCGAGAACACGGTCTGATCGGGTACGAGGTCGTTAAAGACTTTGTCCGTCGTCGGATCCAACCTCTCTAGGCCGAGTTGTACTTGGGGAAACAGGACGAGACGCGGTTGTTGCATCGGGGTATGAATTATAGTTCTTTTATTGTTGATATAGAGAACCATACTTGTCTTAAGTTGATAACCTTGTCACTTTTGTTTCAATTGTAGAGCTTTTCGAGGACACCGTGGCCAAGAGCGTCGGCAAGGTGGTAATCGATCCGCCGTCGTTCGCCGCTGTCATCTCCACACCGCTCTATGACCTCCCACCAACGGAGTGGGACACCATTGTGAACGTAAGCACTTCCGACCACTACTCCATGTCATTCGTTTCCATGCCCGTAGGAGTAGTAATCTTGATTCCTTTAGGCGCTGCCTTTAACGAATGTGATCGGCCCACTTGTCGACCACCAGTCGTCTGCTTCTTTGAAGGAGCAGGTGGTTTCTGAACAAGCTGTTGTGTCCCTCACCCCCGGAGGCAGGGAACAAAGAGGAAATGCTAGCCTCTCTTGGCGAAGACCTCTAGGACTGGGAAACTGGTCCAGACGAGTGGCGCCGAGTTGAGATCCTAACTCCGGATTTATCTTACAAACGCGATAGTAGTCCTCGTCCTCACCCTTCTTTTTCTGCAGACAACCTTCAGCACAAGGCCGACCTCCTTGAAGATGACATCTTTGTTGAAGAAGCAGAAAACTGGGTAAGCATAACCTCAGTTACTTGAAATTTTATTTTCTCATTTTCATGTTCCTTGTAGCAATGAAACTCTTTTGGATGTAGCCCCTCTACCACAAACTCGGGTCAAAGCACCAGGGCCTGAAAAGAGGCGAGATCCAAATCGACCCCTCGATTGCTATGGTCACCGCTCTCCCACCGCATCGCCCACTGGCTGGTGCCCTAATGATCTCGAGGCCATCTTCGTCTGTTGACAAGCTCTTGAAGGCTTGTCAGATGATTGAGATGAGCGTCCGGGATGTCATCGCCGAGATTGATCGACTTGGAAAAACCGCGTCTAGCGTGGACGACCGCATCGCGATGCAGGAAGCCCAGCTGAGGGAATCACGGGCCGACAACGCCAAGCTGCGGGAGGTGGTGGCGGGGAACGAGCGACAATGCTGAGGACTCGAGCATGAGCTCACGAAGACAAGAGACAACCTGGCCTCCCT
Source organism: Oryza officinalis (assembly GCA_008326285.1). Classification (NCBI taxonomy): domain Eukaryota; kingdom Viridiplantae; phylum Streptophyta; class Magnoliopsida; order Poales; family Poaceae; genus Oryza; species Oryza officinalis. The sequence goes on along the minus strand of BDMV01000001.1, from coordinate 48,718,009 downwards.
CCGACAAGCCTTGCACGAGAACTACAGGCATCTTGACATGGTGGCCAAAGGCTTGGGGAAGAACGTTGAGCACCCTGCCTTCCCAGACGAGACGACCGTGATGCGGTCGCTGGAATCCCTCATCACAACGTTGGAAACCGCCGCCAACGACCATGCCGATTAGGTGGCAGATGGGGTGCGCACTAGGCTTAAGTCTGGGGCGTGCCATGTCCTCATGTGCCTCAAGCTCACTCACCCCGAGATCAACTTGGAGGAGGCAATGACCAAGGGGGGAGTTGACGAGTGCCGCGATGACACCATGTCGGGGATGGAGGAGCTCAAGGACTTTGTCATCCCCTTTTTTGAAGAGTAAATTTTATTTCACCCTTCATTGTACTAAATACGGACAAGTATTAGGTTTGATGTGTAGAGAACATTTCCCTTTTGCTGTATCCAACTTTGAGTTTTCATTTGCTCAATATCTCTGTATTGTAGATTTCTTGAAGTTGTGAACAAGTACGTCCAGCAAGGCGGACACTCATCATATGTACCTATTGAACCCAGTACACCCTAGGGCTCTTCAATGCCAAGTGACGAAGGACATGCCCTGGTTGCCATTACCTCCGACAACATCTTGGCCTCCAGGAGGACCAAGTGACGTTGTTGCGCGAACAATGCCATAATAAGAAAATTGTAACATTGTAGCACATTGTTTTTTTACTTAGACCAAAGATTGTTAACGATGTTATCTTTTCTAGACCTTGGATGTTCTCTTGCAGAGAGGGAAGGACGGGCAGAGTACTAAAAGACAATGTACAAGAAGGAAGATTTGGAGAGGGCCACCGACAACATCAGAAAAGATCAAAGCACGAAACTTCTGAGGGGAACAGTGTTGATGAGAAAACATGGCGGCCTAGGAGTTCTGCTTAGCTCCAATGCAGGTCCAAATATTGCTTTCGGGTTCAGGGTGTGCCAGTTGGTTTAATCCTGCAACCAACAAGATATTCAAGAAAACAATGTTAGTAAATGATAGTCAATTGGCTAGTGGGCCGATGACATATCGTAGAGACCTAGCTGATGCAAACAAGTTGAATCGGCTATAAGGTAGAAGATGTCACTCATCGACTAGATTTAGTCTAAATATAATCATAAACAACTTTTTCTTAACAGAATCAATCATATAGGTCGAACCCAATCGATGTAGCATGAGATTGATATCTTTTAAAGTCAATTGTCATATAATTATATAACCTAAATAACTAGCCAATGGGTAAATGTTGTAGATTAGACCCAAAACAATCATGATCGGCTGTAGAGACAAATAACAGGTAATTACTAATTTAATCATTTTCTTAAATACAAGCAATTATGATAGATCAGACCAACCCGAGACAGTATTAATTGTTTATAACCAAGATCAGATAAATCAATAATTACATGAACTTATATCATAGCCAATGAGATGTTTTTAGGATATTTAGGTAATGTATCGGCTAGAACTCCGATACAGCCTTATAGGAGAATATTAATCTTGATCAAATATACTAAACAAGTTTCAATCTCGACGGATCAAACCTAACTAATGCCAGCGTGAGTTCTGAAACAAGTTTAATATTTAAAGGATTGATATACTGTATAAGGTGATAGATATAACATATCAAGCAAATTAAAACATGTGAACTTAAATGCAAAACAGTTATAACAAGTAAGATCGGTTGAAACCCCGATTCTACCCTTATTGGCAATCAATGAGCAGGTTAATTTTATAATTCTAAACACAACTTAGTAGGTCAAACCAATTGATGCAGCACTAAGTATGAAAAGAAGTATAAAGTCTAAACAATCAAGCCCTTGACTGATTTTCAGGGTGGTGGATACCTTAGCTAATCTAAACTGATAATACAATTTAGCCGATACCGGCAACACCCTAAAAAGAGTTTGGTTGATACAAGTACATTGATACATCGAGTTAGATTAATTAAGATATATGATAACCAGCTGTTGATGAAAAACACGGTGGCCTAGGAGATTTGCTTCACTCCAGTGCAGGTCCAAATCTTAGAAAAAGGGTTCAGGGTGGCAGTTGGTTTGATCCGGCAACCAATAAGATATACAATAAAATCATGTTAGATACACGATAGCCGATCAGCCGATAGGCCGATGACGTATTGTATAAGTCTAGCCGATGTGATCTGACCAAATCGGCTGTAAGGTGTAAGAAGGATAATATTAAGCAAACCCTAATTATACTCCATCGGCTGTAAATATAACCAAATATGTAATTTATGAGTAAAGAATCCATCTGATTAAATCATAACCAATGAAATCATACTTAGGTTAAAGATAGGTATAGTATCGGCTAATACTCCGATATAGCCTTATACAAGAATATCGATCTAGGTAAATATCTCAAGACAAGCTTGATATATTTAACTAAAGCAATATCCCTGTATAAGGGGCAGATATAACATGAAAAGTATGATTAAAGTAATTTAAGCAAAACTAAGCAGTTATATCAGATAAGATCGGTTGAAACTCCAATGCTACCCTTATTGCAATCAAGAGACATGCTAGGGATCACGATTCTAATTATGACTAGGACTGATGCAGCACAAAGTGTAAAAAGAAATATAATATCTAGACAATCAAGTCTTTGAATGTTTTTCAGGGTGGTGGATACCTTAGTTAATCTAAGCCAATTAGCTGATTTAGCCGATACCGACAAAACCTTGGGTAAGGTTTGGCCAATACAGGTAAATCGAGCCATCGATTTACATTAGCTAAGTTATGTGTTAATTAAGAAGTCATACCTCCAGTTGAAGATCAAAATCGACGTCCAACTCGAAGCAAGAACTCGTCGAAAAGAAATAAGAAAATTGCGGCGATGCGCCGAAGGTGTATTTTGAACTATTGTTGTTTTTTTTACAATACCTCGGGCTTATATTTATACCCGTACATATAAACCTTGTCCATACCGGACATTATTTACAACTTGCCTAAACAAACAAGTCCTAGGTGGACTCTTACCACAAAATCATAAAGAAAACTAACTCTTATTCCTAATTAATAAATACAATTGCCTCATCCGAACTCAATTCTTAGCTGGCAATATCTTTAAGCCCTTCTTCAAAACCCACACGAACGAAAGTTACCCGTGTCGGCTTAACTGAGTCTGATTCAGGTTACCCGTATCGGCTGTCTGAGTCTGATTCCATATCGCCTGATACGGCTCTAGCCGATGCGCTGTCTGTTCTTGGAAATCACATTATATCTTCAAATCCGCCTTGGATCCGATCTTAATTGTTGGCATACCTTTACCAAATTTTGTTGTTAACACCAGCAGCCATATAAGATAGATTACAACATCCAAAACGATGCCCTAATCCATCGATACAAACCGCTGTGACAAGCCATACCTCTTGCTGGAGATCGAAGCCGATGCAGCCCAATTGGAAACAAGAATTCGTCGAAAAGTAAAAGTAAAAGGATGGCAATGCACCGAGAGTGTGTATTGAACTGTTGTTATTTTTTTTACAAGACCCTAGGCATATTTTTATACCCGAACAAACAATCCTTGTCCATACCGGACACGACTCAAACTTGCCTAATTACAAAATAAACGAACAAGTCCTTAGGCGTCTCTTCTGTATTCAATCCTTGTTTGGCAATATCTTTATATCTTCTCCCGAGTCTGATATGAACTCGCATTACCTGTATCAGCTAACCGAGTCGGATTCTATATCGGCCGATACGACTTTTAGCCAATGCGTTGCTCTATTTTCGGAAATACCCTATCTCCTCCAAATCCGCTTCGAATCTATTTTCATCCTTTCATTTCCTTGCCAAACTTTGTCATTAACAAACAAAGATATGGATCTTGGCCACCTCGAGAACTGCTGCTCCGTACTACAGCGGCTGTGCGAAGAGTTGTGTGTGGCTCATCCTTCCCCCGAGAAGTCAATCTCCGGGTACCTTGGGTGGATATGAGGTACATGCAATACACTTTTCAGCACTGATCGGCGGATCAATGACAGCTTGAAGCAGGAATGTCGTCAAGCCAGCCAATATGCCGATGGCCATGTACTCACATGTATCCGCGAAATCTCGTCCCCAGATAGACCTGAACTTCCTTCGGGAAGGATTTACACGTTCTCAGAGGACTGCCGCCGAGATCGACCAACTGGCACAATCCCTTGCTCCTCTAGTTGTAGATGAATTCTTCACGATGAATTGGCAATGGCCCTCCTGGTAGATTTAGTCGTCATACTGCCCTGTAAAGCAATCTAGACAGAAAAATTAGTAGAAACTAAAATTTGATCAATTTTTGTAAACTATTAAAGCACATTGTATGTATGGCAGTAAGAGAATAATTCTAGCCCCCAGCTAGTTTTATGGAAAGGAGAATATTTTCATGAAAGTAGCTTAAATTTTCATATTTGACTGAATTGAAGCAACGAAGTCCCAGCCCCCAGCCGTGAAGTTTGGAAAACCAATTCCCGAGTACACGGCTAGTTAATACGTTACAGTGGGTACTCTGACATGTCCAAATCTGACATGACCGTTTGACCCTTAGCGTCCGACTAGCTCAATTGTGCCAGGCGTCCCCGGCCAAGGTGCTGAGACCCAGTAACCGGTTAGATCTAACATAATAGATCAATAGGAAATGACTTCGATTTGCGGCATTATGAAGCAAAAGGGGTTCATAGGACAAAATACTATAAATGACACAAAAGACGTGTGTGTGTGTGTCTATATATATATATATATATATGACGGAGGGTTAGCTCCTCAACGGGGGACAGAGAGGGCCCCCTTAATGAGTTCGGCGGGGGACACAGGGTGAAATTTTTTCTCCACTGATCGAGAGAGAGAGAGAGAGACGCAGGCGTTTATACAGGTTCGGGCCGCTAAGAAGCGTAACACCCTACTCCTGTGTGTGGTGGATCTGTGACTGGAATATCAGGGAATACAAGTACTTGCCCTCCCTTTCCCTCCTATCTGTTTTCTTTCTTGCCCCTTCTTTCTCCTCAGGCCTGGGCCTCCTTTTATATCTCAAGGGGCTACCACATGGGCCAAAAGGCTGCCTAAGGTAAAAGGAAAACATTCTTTTACATTTAATGGTTATCTTGTTGCTTGACTCGAAAGCCACACGCACAGTCGCTGCAGCATGGTCCTCATCCGGTCAGGTGGCTGACACGGGGGACACTCGCGTCAAACTCCATTAAATGGGCGAAGACTTCTGTGTTCCGTTCGCATCGGAAAACGGAATCCATCTGACCATAGTTGGCATACCAACTCCGGCCGTGAGGGACGAGAGGCAAAAAGCTGTCATCATTCTGATGGGACGGGGCAAGGCGAGCTGCGCGCCACTTGACGTGCGGTAGCGCGCAGGCACTCTGCTGCCGTCTCACCCGTGATTTAACCGGTCGCGACCGGTCAATCACCGTGACCGGTCATAGACTGGTTACGCACGCCACATGCCACATTAAATGCGGCGTGGTGCGCTTGCCTGAGCCGCCATCAATGCGGTTAGATGGGCGCTAGCGATGCCCACCTAACCTCACACACGCAGCGCAAGCGCAGAGGGGGTCGGGGCGATCCGATCCTTGGGGAGGAGGGGAGCGGCCCGACCCTCAGGGGGACTGGGGAGGGCAGCCGCCACCTTACCCTCGAGCCCGACCCCTCCCCAGGGACGCGCCACGTGGATGAAAGGGGCCGCCCATCCCTTTAGTCTTGGTACCCCCGGACCCGTTTCACCGACAATATATATATATATATATATATATATATATATATATATATAAACTGATAAAAATCAACTTACAAATTAGCCATTGTCTTATACATAGAATTTCTGTAGTTTGATTGATGTTCAAAGAATTGAATAACTCGCAGCCTTCGTCGGCGGCGATTTTGTACGCACCTGATCGTAACACTTGTACCACCATGTATGGTCCTTTCCACTTTGGTGAAAGCTTTGTTGCGCCCTGCCTGGTTTTGTACTCGTCGAAGGGCATAATCGCCGATGTCAAGTGTACGAGCTTGAATACGCTTCTCGTGGTAGCAACGTAGGGCTTGCTAATATCCAGCTACTCAAATGGCAACTTGTTCTCGGTGTTCCTCTAGCAGGTTGATGTCGTATGCTCGCCTATCGTCCTGGTCCTCGTCTGAGTACTCCCAAACTCGTGTTGATCAATAGCGTAGCTCGGTGGGGAGCATAGCTTCAGATTCATACAGAAGGAAGAACGGGGTCTCTTTGGTCGGTGTAGTTGGAGTAGTACGTACGACACATTGTTAATAGCGAAATTTGGCAAGGATACACGAGGATAAAGATAAATTTGGAGCAAATTCGGAGGAGATGGGGTTGTTTTCAAAAATAGAATAGCGCATCGACTGGAAGTTGTATCGGCCGATACAAAATCGGATTGGGTTAGCCGATACAAATAGTGCGAGTTCATATCGGACTCAGAGAGAAGATCTGAAGATATTGCCAAACAGGGATTGAGTCTGGAAGAGGCAATTGTATCTATTAATTAGAAATAAAAGTTAGTTGTTTCCTTTAGGGAATTCGTGGTAAGAGTCCGCCTAGGGATTTGTTTGTTTATTTTGTACTTAGGCAAGTTTGAGTCGTGTCCAATATGGACAAGGTTTGTATGTTAGGGTATAAATATATGCCAAGGGTCTTGTAGAAATAACAACAACAGTTCAATACACACTCTGGATGCATCACCATCCTTTTACTCTTACTTCTCGACGAGTTCTTATTTTGAGTTGGGCTGCATCGGCTTCGATCTCCAACAAGAGGTATGGCTTGTCACAGCGGCTTGTATCGACGAATTAGGTTATCGTTTTAGATGTTCTAATCTATCTCATGCAACCGCTGGTTATCATATATTTTAGTTAATCTAACTTGATGGCTCAATTTACTTGTATCGGCCAGACCTTTTCTAGGGTTTTGTCGGTATCGGCTAAATTGTTTTGACATTTTAGATTAGCTAAAGTATCCACCACTCTGAAAATCAATCAATGGCTTGATTGTTTATACTTTATACTTCTTTTTATTCTTAGTGCTGCCTCAATTGAGTTTGACCTACTAAGTCCTGTTTAGAATCATAAAAACTAACCTACTTTTTGATTGTCAATAAGGGTAGAATCGGGGTTTCAACCGATCTTACCTGATATAACCATTTTGTATTTAAGTTTACATGCTTTACTTTGCTTAATGTGTTATATCTATCATCTTATATAAGTATATCAATCCTTTAAATACATTAAGCTCGTTTTTGCCATCGGTTAGGTCTGATCCATCGAGATTGAAACTTGTTTAGTATTTTTTTAATCAAGATTGATATTCTTATATAAGGTTGTATCAGAGTTCTAGTTGATACATTATCTGAAGTAGCCTAAAATATCTCATCGGCTATGATATAAGTTCATATAACTATTGTTTTATCTGATCTTGGTTATAAGCAATTAATACTGTCTCGGTTGGGTTCGATCTATCATAATTGCTTACATCTAAGGAAAGGATTAAATCAGTAATTACCTGTTATTTATCTCTACAGCTGATCATTATTGTTTTGGGTCTAATCTACAACATCTACCCATTGGCTAGTCATTTAGGCCATATAATTGTATGACAATTGACTTTAAAAGATATCAATCTCATGCTGTATCGATTGAGTTCGATCTATAGGATTGATTCTATTAAGAAAAAGTTGTTTATGATTATATTTAACCTAAATCTAGTTTATGAGTGACATCTTCTACCTTACAGCCAATTCGACTTATTTGCATCGGTTAGGTCTCTATGATATGTCATCGGCCCACTAGCCGTCTTGGGAAGGGTCCAAGGATGTCCAGCTCCCAGCACGAGAACACCCAGGACAATGGGATGGTTTGGAGGGCTTGAGCTGGTGTGCTTGCTGTGAAGCTGACAAGGTTTGCACTGTTGTACCATGTCGGAGGCATCTTGAAGAGCCGATGGCCAGTAAAAACCTTGTTGGAAGGCCTTGCCGACCAACGTTCTCGCTTCGGCGTGTGATTCGTAGATTCCTTAATGGATGTCGAGCAGTAGCTCTTTGCCATCGTCGAACATGATGCACCTCAGAAGTACTCCATTGGTGGTTTTCTTGTATAGATCGTCCTCAATCATACAATAGGCCTTGGCTTGTCGAGAGAGTTTCTTTGCTTTCGTGTCGTCGTCCGGCAGCTTCTCGGTGTTGAGGAATTCGATGAGCGCCGTGCGCCAATCCGTAGTCGTTTTGATGTATGCGACGAGCTTGTCGGTCTGAGTAGTAGCCCCCGAGCCAATGTCGATGGTGCTATCGATGTCGTCGTTCGGCGAGCTCTTAACTAAGTGATTGGTTAGCACTTCAAGGAACATACCAGGTTCCATTACTTCTCTTCTGGAAGCTCGACGAACGAGGTTGTCAGGATCGGCATTGTCTTTATGATAGATGTGACATACCTCAAATCCATCGAACTTTCGTTCTAGTTTTCTGACTTTGGCGAGATACTTGGACAACTCGAAGTTAGAGCACTTGTAGTCCTTATGCACTTGGTTAGTAACTATTTCTGAGTCCCCTTTCACAATTAGTCATTTGACCCCAAGTTATACGACGGCACTTAGACCGGCGAGAAGTCCTTCGTACTCGGTAGTGTTGTTGCTTGCCCTGAATTTTAGTTGCACGGCGTGTCGGAACTAGTCTCTCGTCGGTGAAGTTAGAACAAATCCAACTCCCGCACCCTGGCTGTTGAAAGATCCGTCAAAAGCCATTGTCCATCGCTCGTTGTCCGTTCGGTCGACTTTGATGTCCTCGGGAGCGGTCCAGTCGGCAACAAAATCGGCGAGTACCTAGGACTTGATGGCTGCTCGTGGTACATATTTATAACCTCAGGCTGATATGAGTTCTAATTGGACACGACACAAACTTTCCTAAAGATAAAAGAAAAACATAAGTCCTGATTGGACACTAAACATACTTTCCAAAAAATAAAAGGAAACTAACTGACTCTGCCTAATTAATAGATAAATTGCAACACTGTATCCTCTTTGAACTCAGCATCTTCTAGATAAACTTCCTTTAATTGATTAATTTCCTTAACCGAATCCACTAAGAAGTTATCAGCTACGAGTTTGACAGTCTAGCTCATATAGTACATTCGATTGTGGTGAGGCATTCTTAGGGATGCGAGGTTCACCGTTCCAAGGGGCATTAGTCGTGCCAACGTTTTCGGCGACCTCATCGACCTAAGGGGGAACATATGGAGGTGGCGGACTAGCCGCCGCTGTAAAGGCAGAGTTGAGATTGGTGATAGTAGACTCCATTCGCTTTAACTACACATCCGCTTTCGGGTGGGTTTCTGGATCAAAAGGAGGTTGTCGAAGTAGATCATTGACAACGGTGAAGTGCTCGGCGGGAGTACGGATAGGTTTCGATTGAGAAGAGGCTACGTCTCGGGATTGAATGAACTTGCCCTCCTCTGTAGAACCCCGTGGTGTCCGGTCATTCGCACCCCTGTCATCTCGACGTTGACCATGTTTACGTCGCACGGAGAACTTGAATCGGAGGATTCCAAGTTGTCCAGGCTATGAAGAACAGATGGTTCATTGGGATCGATTCCGATAAAGCCCACCATGCAATCTGAAGGGTTGTCGTCCACAGACATCATCTGAGATCGATCTCTACGAGCGTGGATCGGGCAACATGGAACTCGGATAATTGATTCCGCCAGCTTCAAGAACGTCTTACAGCTAATGAGGGGGTGACTTTTGGTCTTGTGGATTGGACACCACACCTTGTATGGAGAAACGCATTGAATCCCTCGCTCCTCACAGGCGTCGAGTTCAGCTCTCGCTTGGATTATAACATGGCATCCAGCCAACAAATGACTAGAAGTCTTGTGGATCGGACACCATACACTATCCTTGTCGGCAGATTTCCTTGTCAGCACACGCTTGCCGGCTGAAACTGAAGATTGGGATGCTTTAGGCCTTCTGTCGATAGATTGGGGTTGCGACGCCTCGTTCTCGATAGGAATCGGAGAGGCGGCCGTTGGAGGAGACATATTCGCCTGTGTCGTCGTCATTGTGTCGTTCTTAGCATGCACTAAAGGGGCGAGATCGGGACGGCAGCGAAAACTGGGAAGACGATGGAGCCGACTTGGACCATAGTGAAGGCTAACTGGGTTGGATCTCCCAGGACAGGTTGATCGTAGAAGCCCTCATCAGAGAATTCTGCTCTTGAACTCTTGTCGTAACGTTGAAGTACCAAGTCCCCTACCTGGCGCGCCACTGTTGATGGGCTATACGTCGACTACGGTATTGGATAGTATGGGGATCATTGGAACCAGGGTGTTCACGAAAATCGGACAAGCAAACAGAAGACAAAGATTTATACTGGTTTGGGCCCTCGAGATGAGTAATAACTCTACTCCAGTTTATATGGATTATAGATTGGATTGTCGCTTAGAGTACAATAGGAAAATGAAAAGACTAGATGAATCTGCCAAATAGAAACTACCGAGAACGGCTCGAGAGATCTATTCGGCGAATATGACGCTTACTTCCTCCGGATTGTTTCTAGGCATGGGTTTGGTTATGACTTGTAACTCGATGCCCCGATCTACAGGGACCTCCTTAAATAGTAGAGATCTCCTTCAAGTAGAACTCGAAAAGATAGAATAGAACACGGTCCTGAAGAAACCTTATCTTCCCGAAGTAAGACTCTAACACCTTCTATTCCGGAAAGATAATTTGTTCTCTTTTGATCGTATTTCTTTGATTAAAGAATATCTTCTCGTATATTATCGGACATGTGATTTTAATGTATTTTTTATTAACCTGTGTATAGAATGTATACATTATGATTTTAATGTATTTTTTATTAACCCATGTATGAAAGGTATACATTATCCTTGAACTGACAACCTTAAAAATCATCATTCTATATACTATTTAAATCATAAGGTTTATTAGCTTATATCTATTTAACTACTATTTAAATCATAAGGTTTATTAGCTTATATCTATTTAACTAATCATATGTGATTTAACTAATCATAAATCACATATAGAAACTGATATGATCTAGCTATCATTCATATTATTTTTATTTATTATAATACTAAACTTCTACAACAACACTATCTTACATATTATTTTTATTTACATATTATTTTTATTTATTATCGTACTAATTTTCATTCTAAATTTTCATAGAACGTACGTGTTTTTTATTGAAATAGTAGTACTCAAAGTGCGTGTGCGCCTACCGCGGTAATGATATTTGCCCCTGGCCCCCACACAATGATACAACGAAAAGCTCATTATTATTTCAGAAAATTCAGTTGGAATACGAAGCTCTTACTGAGCGAAAATATATAGGCATAAAGATACACTGATTTCGAACAAAAAGTGTAGTTATCTACATTAGAGAATACAGAATACATGTCCGTTGACAACAAATCATATAAATAATTATACATCTCAAATGCAAGTTTCACATCAAAAGATCAGACACCCATCCCAGTTCTGGAGCGTCCTCTTCCAGCTCCTGCGGTAGCATGTCCGTTGTTGGAGCAACCGATCGCATCGCCTTCCTCGCATCCATCTGTTGCATTGCAAGGACAATCTGCTTCATGTCCATGCCCTGCATGCTGCCTTGCTCGTCTGGCTGCAGTTGACGCATCACGTCCGTCGGAGACGGCGGGGGTGAGTTCTCCCACCTCGTGAACGGAGACCTCGGCGAGGGCGTGGCGGCGACAGCGTCGTCGCTCACGATCCGCAGCTCCTTGTCGTTGTGGGCGAAGAAGCATATCGGGCGAGCGCACAGCATGCCGGAGCGGCACGGCCGCGTGCGGTAGCGCGACGGGTGCAGCCACGTCTCGAAGGTCCCGTGCGCGAACGGGCACCCCGAGCCACGCGGGCACGCGGCGCCCGGGTGGACGCGGAAGTCCGGGCACGGCTCGCCGGTGTAGGTGACGCGGCTCGGGTCGCGGCGCCGCGCGGCCTCGCCCGGGTGGGCGTACGGGCACGACGTCCACTCGTGCGCCCGCGAGCGAGGGCACCGCCGGACCTTGAACTCGTACATCATGAAGTCCTCGTCGTACGCGCTGAACCCGCCTACCCGCGTCGCCGCCTCGCCGCCGGCGAGGTGCACCTGCAGCGCGGCTAGAAACTCCGCCGCCGCTGCCGCCGCAAGATGGTGGTCAGACGTCACGTATGCCATAGATGACGGCGTCGACGGGTTAGATGAGGAGACGGCTTGTATTCATCAGCGAGCTCGCGGCGATGCGTTGCTTTTTATAGGCAGAAGTGATACGAGTCCGTGTTCGAATTGGGTCCGGTCCTGGGTCGGTTGTCCCGGGCGGACACGGACGTGCCGGGACGGAGGCCGGGGCACGTGGACCGGCTCGGATGCGGCGGCTGCATGCTGCGCGACACGTCCCGATCGCCCGCGGGTACTTTGCGTCGGGAGCTGTCTCGCGATCTCGACTGTGTTCCTTGCAGCGCAGCGGGGCAGCTGAAGCGAACTGCTTTACTCCATATATTACGAATTGGATTAATCAACGAGTAATTATTATCAAATTATCATACTGCCTAACTGTTAATCTTAGGGACCTTGCGATTGCGATGGCAGTATTGAGTCGTCGCCACGGCGACGGCCGGCTATTAAAAGGTACGAGCAGCTCGAGCTGCAGTCGGATTATTGCACACTTTATGCCGGAAACACGAACAATTATCAAAGGTAAGCTACGTAAGATCAGTTTAGGTAGGTCTGCCCAGAGATAATTATACTATTATCCCCCGAGGATTTCACATACTGCCGACGCATGTACAGGACACGCAACCGTATGGTCCGTATGGCTATGGTTTGCGACTTTGCGGGGCTTGGGCCAGCAATATACTGCGGCCCTGGTTTCCAACTTCCCATCGCGATTTGGCCCAGCAAACACGGCCAGGAACAGGCATGGCGAAGCAAAGAAGGGGGGCAAATTAAAAGGAGACGGCGACGGCAACCGACAGATCGACGTGACGACGTCCATCCGCGCTCGCCTCGCCATCAATCCAGGCCAACCAGCTCATGCGCGTATTTCTTGGTGCGACATTGCCATCCGCCCACTGGGTTTTCTCCCCATCATGTGGTCGCCGCTATACATCATCACGCATTAAGATAGTCAATTTTATCAACGGCCGATCGGTCGACGCAGAGGCGAGATCCACGCAAATCTCAATGATCTAGAGTACGTATTAAGCAGCAGGTGTTTGCGTCGCCAGTGCGACGCGGCAACCACCGTTACGGCAAGCGAAACGGTTTGGAGGAGAATTTCTCTGAGGAACTTGACAAAACGGAGATACAGGATGAGAAAAATAATTGAGGCATTGAACACTGTAATAAGATGCAAAGCAATTCGAACATTGCGGAAATGTGGCGCTAATGATTGTACTTGTGCTGCCTCAAAACAAGGCATGAGGATAGAATGTAAGCAACCACTGATAAGCTTTACAGCCTTATCCTCGTAGAGACTTGCAGTGCACGGACAGCAATCTGGCCTGCTCAAAAAGAAGCGAAAACAATACAGTTGTTTATCGGCGAATGCCAAGAATCAAACATCTGTATACTCTTCACTTAAAAGGGAAAAGGAAGGAATGATTTACTTATCTCCTCAAAGAATGCAAAATCTTATTCCATGGAGAACATGAATTGCCTCAGAGGGGAAAAAATCATGTAAAAGAGATAATTACATGTAAAGAATGGCCAAAAAATTGTTAATGATCTTGTGCTGAACATGTTTACAAATCTCTTCGGCTTCTCCAGCTAGCTTGGCTCATCTCGTCGCTACAATCTCGGCTGCCGAATTCTCTCAGCTGGAACAATCTAATTTCTTCGGACTGTGGTTCTAAGAATACTTCGCTGCGGCCAGGTTGAAGGCCATTGTTCAAGTTAGAGTCTGCTAAACTATCTAGTGCTCTAACCACCTGAGAGATGCAAAGGAAACATCACACTTTGGTCCTTGGGTGTCATTAGTTCATAAATGAATTTGAATGTGTTCATTACCTGCCCCATCCGCGGTCTCATTGCTGCAGAATGACGAATGCATGCAGCTGCAGCTCCTATCATATGATACATCTCATTTTCATCAAACCTGTTTTCCATCCTTGGATCAGGGAGGTCACCAAATTCTCGATGTTCAATTGCCTTGAGGAGAAGGGGCCGAGCCTAAAAATTTTCAACATGAATTAGGTTTGCTTTAAGATCATAACACTGGTAAATTAATCCCAGTCCAAATGCTTCAAACTCATGATGAAAATTAGAAGTCCATATAGGTTCACACTGGTATGGTAATGACATTACTGCAGATATGGCATTTGTGTTATTATTCATATTAGATGGACCAACATATTTTATGTTCACATTATACAACGCAAAAAGCTATCATGAAACCCCTCAGACCAGATAATAACCAGAAGGAATGTCCTAGACTTAGGTGTCACTTGTGCGCTGCATCAATTCCTTTATGATTGCTATGCAAATATCTAAATAGGTACATGATAATTGGTGTCTCTCTGTCCTTCGAATTGCTTAAGTCCTTGCCAAAGTTCTCATCTAGCTTCTTTCATGACTCATCACAGCTTATGGTTGTAACACTGCATTAAATAAGTCGCCGCTTTTTGTGTGCCACTCTGGAAGAATAATCAGGCTGCCTACTTTTGTAAAAGCTCCAACCCCTGGAACTTTTAGCTAACTTGGCTCTCTCCATATCATTTCCTAAGACGACATATTATGAAAGTGGGGCCAACGAAAGGACTAACAGATTACAGCTGCTAGAAGCATATTAGCAACATTGTAAATAAAAGAATTGAAAGGTTGATTGGCTTTTAAGAGAAAAGGCGAACTAATTACATGCCACCAGGGCTTACGAAGTTGCATATACCAGATCCTACAAATCTGGGTATTTCACCTCAACAGGTATAGTGATCAGCACTGCGGAACAGAAAATCAGCAACCAAATCATTAAGCAGATTATATAGACAAACAGGGTTTGACAACAATGTCTTGTTTATATATTACATCTTAATCTCATTAAAATTAATGCAGGTGAAACACTCAATCCTGTCATTTTTAGAAAACCTCAATCAAACAAACACATGCTAAAATCTGAAATATATGCATAACTAGGACCTAAACTGAGTCAAATAAAAAGTTCAGAATATTTTTTAAAACTCACCCACTCAACAAGGCTCTCATCTCCCAGTGGCTGGGAAGCATCAACAGGTTTTCTTCCTGTAATAAGCTCCAAAAGAACGACTCCAAAAGAATATACATCAGATTTTGCAGTCAACTTGCCAGACAAGGCATACTCTGGAGCCAAATACCTGCAGAGGGCATACTACATTTGTTAATCGAAACTATATTTTCAGATCATATATTAGCCATAAAATTCCGGAGAACTGCGAAACTTTCGCTATAATCACAAGTTGACATACCCAAATGTACCCATGACACGTGTCGTGACATGCGTATTGGAGTCAGCTGCTAACCTTGCAAGTCCAAAATCAGAAACCTGGCATTGTTGGAGGTGGGAAATTAGAAGGAAAAAATGAATATAGAATCACATTAAAGTGTCTGACGATGGAGGTCATACACCAAGTAATAGCATACCTGAGATTCAAAGTTGTCATCCAATAAAATATTGGATGATTTAATATCTCTATGTATAATCCGAGGATGACCTGATGAACAAAGCAGGGAAATACTAAGAAAACAATCCTATTTGAGGGAAATGGATTAGTTTAACAAAGGAGAGTAGTATTACAGTCTTCATGCAGATAAGCAATTCCACGAGCTGCTCCGGCTGAAATCTTAACCCTTGTTCGCCAATCAAGAACTGCCGCTTCACTTACTGCAATTTCAAAGGCATGTTTAGTGATCAGGTAAGAAAACTCAGCCTCAGTGAAGCTAGAAATTAAAAAAAAAAAGCCTACTGATAAAAGATTCTTACCATGGAGGTGGTAATAAAGCGTATTGTTTGGAACAAAATCATAAACAAGCATCCGCTGACCATCTGCTATGCAGTAGCCTACTAGCGAAACCAAATGTCTATGATGTACTCTGCTGATAGTATCAACTTCGGCCTTGAACTCACGTTCGCCCTGCCCATTCCCAATCTTGAGCTTCTTGACAGCCACAAGGCGATTGTCTGGCAAGATGCCCTTGTAAACACACCCAAATCCACCTTCTCCCAAAAGGTTTTGCTCTGCAAAGCCATTTGTGAATTCTGCCAAATTTTCTGGGGTGAATAGCATCCTAGAGTACCCAATCGCAGAATCAGCTGGTGAATATGGATACCCATGGCTCCCCGCACTGAACAACCTGACCGGATGATATCCAGGTGATATGAAAAATGCATCTGACAGCACAAACAATTGGCATCAAGTTCGATGGATAAAAATTAGGATCCGCACATATAGCTGTACACTAACACTTCGATGCTCAACTATTGTACCTGATGTTAGCGAGGATCCACCGGAAGAGGGAAAGTAGTTGGGCGGTGGCGGTGGAGCTGGCTGCTGCGTCGGCAGCGAAGCAGGAGGCTCTATCCGCCGGCGCTTCTTCTTGACGAACCAAATAGTAGCGCCGACAAAGCTGAGCATAGCAAGGCCGGCAAGTGCTACAATTGTGGTGGCTGCCTCCCTCGATATCTCGATGTTCTTGCCGGCGCCACTTGATGCGCGGGTCGAATTCGAATGCGACCTCGCAGATGACCGCGGAACGTAATGCGGCTTGATGTGATTCCGCGGCGGCGGCGGAGAGGCGATTCTTGGCGGGGGAGGAGGAGGATAGACTACAGCAGCAGGCGCTGGAGCTGGAGCGGGCGACGACGACGGTTGGTGAAATGGAGGTGGCGATGGCGGCGAGAAGGTCTGAGGCGGAGGTGGGGGGAGAGACGGCGGCGGGGGTGATGGGTACACGCGGGGTTGGACGCGCGGCTGGTCAGTCGCCATCGGCGGCGGCGGCGCGTGCACCTCCACTTGGGGCGGTGACGGGGGTGGGGACGGCGGCGGAGACGGCGGGAGCGATGGAGGAGGAGCGTCCGGCGGCGGCGGCGACAATGCCGGCGGCGGCGATGACGGAAACGACTCTGGCGGAGAGGAAACCGGAGGTGGGCTACTCACCGGCGAAGCTGACGTCGCCGGAGGCCAAGAATGGTACGACGCGGAGACCGGCGGCGGCGAGGAGGAAGACGAGTACGGGCAGGCCGGCGGGCGCGGCGCCGGCTGCGGCTGCGGCTGGCCATACTCCCCAATCGGCGCGGCGTACGCCGACAAGGCCATCTTCGGAGGCAGGAAGGGATCCGCGTAGGCTCCGCCCATCCCCATCCCCACCACCAACCTCCTCAAGAATCTCCACGGCAGCGAAGCGTGGACGCGCAGGCAGGGGATCTGCAGCTCCCCGCCGACGGCCAGATCTCCCAATCGGCTGCCCCCAATCAGCAGCCGCCCACCGAACTGCCGCAATGGAGCCTTCCACCCACTACCTGCCCCGGCGGCTCCCGACAGCGAACGGGCAACGCGCCTTGAGATCCAAATCCCCAGATCACAGCGAGCTGGACCCAGCCCAATGGGTAAACCGCCGGCGAAGGACCAAGAAGCCGCAGCAGCCACAGAGATCCTCCTCAGCTAATCTAGCTCCCTCGAGTGCCGCGCCAACGCCGAGATCCCAGCCCCAGCGCCGGCGAGCGATCGATCGATCTCTCCCGCCCAATGCAATGCAGCACCGCCCCACCTCTCGGCTCACCTCACCACGCCGAGCTGCTCATCCCCTTCCCCTCTCCTGCCTTGGTGTCCGTGGCTGGACAGTAGAGCAGGAGTAGTAGTATAATTTTCCTCTCTCTCTTTTCCTGAGAAGAGAAAAAAAAAACGTTGTTTTCTTTGGTGGTGCGTGCGAGGGGTTGGTGCGAAGTCTATGGGAGATAGCTGGACTGAGGAGAGCAAGCAGTACCGCAGGCAGCGTACAGCATCGGGAGTTGAGTTGCGGAGAGGAGGAGGGAGAAAAACTTCAAAGGAACCAAAAAAAAAAACTAGTCGTATTTCTCGTTGCATGGGTTGTCGCTAGTGGCTCCACGCCCACCAGGTCACCACCACTGGGCTCGCCGGCCCGTCTCGCCCCGCGGTGCGGGTGATGGAAACTGGAAAATGAGTGGAAATGCTGCTGCGCGAGCGCTGAGTGTGCAGCGCGCGGTCGCCGAGCCACCGCGCCTCGGCCTCGGGGCCGTACGCGCGGCGCCGGCTATTGTATTCGCGGTTCGCTGGCTGGACCGCTGGAGCTGAGACCGACCGGCGGAACGGCAAGTTGGGGTTTGTTTGCGCCCGGGCGGGAGCTGCCATGACATGCCATCCTGTAGCGCGCCGGAAGAGGAGTAATTTACTGCGTACGATGACGAGGGTAAACATCGGGGTTTGCACTTTGGGAGAGAGCGAACTATTGGACTGATGGTCGTGGCTACGTAGGTGGGTTAAAAATGTTTTCGGATTTTGGGTGGCTTTAATGGTGGGCTTGGATTTTGTGGTGCTTTTGTCCAAGAAATCCTTAGCTTTAAGCCGGGCACACAATACTCACTTCTTACTTATTTTATTTTAAGGTGTGTTTGATTGGAGATGACGATCCAATTTTTTTTAAGTATGTTTGAATATGACGGCCCAAAGAAAAAATATTTTACGAAAATGTTGGACGAGCGTATCCGGTCAAATTAGCCGGATGAGGATATCCACCATTACTAATCTTGATCATTAGTAAATGATTAGCAATAATTAATACATTTTGTTGTTGATTAGTATTAATTAGATATAATTAGTCTATCTTATGGTTAAATAGTATATATTATGGCTATATTAATGGTAATTAACATATTTTATTAATAATTAATATGTTATTGGTTTCATCCTGTCCTTTCACATCCATTCAACCAAACAAGAAATTGAATGACCATATCCACCCAACCAAACAACAAATAGGACCATCATATTCCTACAAATATGGATGGACATATCCTATCCAACCTTGACCACGAACCAAATGCACCCTTAGTAACCTTGTATCGGATACGATATATTTTAGTATTATTAATTTAAGAAGATATGTTGTTATATTTTAGAGCAGAGGTAGTAAAGTTTCTTCTAAAAGGTTAAGAAACAAGAAAAATACTAGGACATCTCTTATTAAATGAATAGTGGTTGAGAAGTGCAAGTATAGTTAAGAGTAAAATTAGATGAAAAGTTAAATGATAGATGGTTGGTGGAGATAATATACTCTACAAATTCTTATAGTTTTAGAGCAAATTTTAAACACTAGGGACTTATTTGGATCACAGGATTGTAAAAACGTAGGAATAGAAAAATCACAGTGTCGATGACACGGGCCCGGGGGTATCGAGACCAAAGGGAAGGGCGGCCACAGGGATCCATGTGGTCCGTTTCCCCGGAGGGGTCAGGCCCGAGGGTGACGTGGCGGCTGCCCTCCCGGTTTCCCCCGGGGTCGGGCCGCTCTCGTTTCTCCCCCGAGACCTGGGGCGCCCCGACCCCCTGCGGCTTGGATGCCACGTGCGCGGGTTAGGTGAGCGCGACAGAACTCACCTAACCGCATTTATAGCGGTTCAGACGGACGCACTACGTCGCATTTAATGTGGCGTGGCGCGTGCATATCCGGTCCGTGACCGGTCACGGTGAGTGACTGGTCGCAGACCGGTCAGATCGCGGGTTAGGTGGTGCCAGGATGCCTGTGCACCGCACGCGCGCCAGGCGGCCTGCTGCACGTCTTCTGTCTCTCGTCTCTCAGCCGGAGTTGGTACCCCAGCTCCGGTCAGATGTTTCTCGTTCCCAATGTGAGCAGGACACGGAAGTCATTCGCCATTTAATGAAGGCTGAAATGGGCGTCCCCCAGATGGATCGGCTGACCGAGCGAAGGCGTGCTGCGGCGTCTGTCAGAGGCTGCTTCCGACGGTAGGATAGCCCTAAATGTAAAAGAATGTTTTCTTTCTTAGGCAGCTCGTGGCCCATGTGGTAGCCCCTTGCCATATAAAAGGAGGCCCAGGCCTAGGAGAGGGGGGGCTTTCTCTGGATTCCATCATACTCTCAGATCTACCAGAACACAGGAGTAGGGTATTACGCTCCTTAGCGGCCCGAACTTGTCTAAATCGCCTGCGTCCACGCGTTTTCCTCGCTGGGATCCCACAGATCAGGGGCGAAGAATTTCACCTTGCGCCCCCGGCCGAACCAGCAAAGGGGGGCCTGCGCGGTCTCCCGGTGAAGAGCTTCAAACTCCGTCATCTGGCGCGCCAGGTAAGGGGCGCGCGCGTGTTTTTCTGAGCCCCTATTTCCTTTCGTGTGCGCCAAGCTTCGCCAGATAAGCCCTATGGCCGAAAAGGCAGTGGTGCACGATCCTTCTTTGATCGCCAGCGGTGATGGCGAGGAGCAGAACCCGCGCCATCGGGCTCGCACCCCGTTGTCCCCCTCCCGCCGGAATCTTGGGCGGGGGAAGGCGCCTGAGGAAGTCGAGGGATCCGCGACCTCGCCGTCCGCAGGCGACGGAGGAGGACGGCGAGGCAGGGTGCGTCGCCGCCTCACCTATGGTGATGGCGGCACGCCCCAGGGCGCGCTCCAGGCTGCGGGCGCACTCTTGCGTCACCCGCCCGTCGTCCCCGATCCAGAGACCCCGACCCAACGTTGGCTGGATGACATGGCCAACCTGGTCATGACGGCGCAGCAGCGCCTAGGCACCGACAGGCGGTCTTCCGCCGCCGGGACCTCTGGCGTTGCCACTGCTGGCTCTACGTCGTCGAGGCGAAGGACACGACGGGCGATGGCCGACACCCGCCGTTCGTCTGCGGTTCCCTCGTCAACGCCTCCGACTCATGAGAATATGCATGGGGGGCCAGATGCCCGGCTCGATATCGAGCGCCGGCACGACGCTCGTCGCGCCGCCCATGCAACGGAAGGCGTCTCCTCCTCTGGGGCGCCGCTCCATTCTGGTCATGGGGGCCGGCCCCCCGTGTTCCCGATTGGTGGTGCCGGCTGTCGAGCCTTCGTGGCGAGCCTTCGGAATGTCCGTTGGCCCTCGAGGTTCCGGCCCACCATCACCGAAAAATATGACGGGAGCGTCAACCCCGCTGAGTTTCTCCAGATCTTCACAACTGGAATAGAAGCCGCGGGGGGTGACGACAAGGTCATGGTGAACTTCTTTTCCATGGCCCTGAAGGGCCAGGCGCGGGGTTGGCTAATGAACCTGCCACCCGTGTCGGTCCACTCCCGGGAGGACTTGTGCCAGCAGTTCTCCACGAACTTCCAAGGCACATATCCGCGCCTAGGCGAAGAGGCAGACTTGCATGCGGTACAGCGGAGGGACGATGAGTCTCTCCGCTCATACATCCAGCGGTTCTGTCAAGTCCGCAACACCATACCTTGCATCCCTGCACATGCGGTTATTTACGCATTCAGGGGGGCATGCGGCACAACCGCATGCTCGAAAAGATCGCCTCCAAGGAGCCCCAGACCACCGCGCAGCTCTTCGAGCTCGTGGACCGTGTGGCTCGCAAGGAGGAGGCCTGGACCTGGAACTCCTCCGGCTCTGGAGCGGTAGCTCCGGCTGCCCCCGAGTCCGCCGCTCGTTCAGGACGGCGGGACAGGAGGAGGAAGAAAAGGTCAGCCCGTTCCGACGACGACGGTCATGTTCTCGCCACCAAGGGCGCTTCGCGGGCCCCCCGAAAGGGGAGGCCCGTGGGCGGCAAAAAGAAGGAGGTCGGCGCTCCCGGCAGAGAGCGCCTGGCCGGCAGGTGGTGCACTGTGCATCACACCTCCCTCCACGACCTCACCGACTGCCGCACGGTTCAAAACTTGGCCGAGCGAACGAGGAAGTGGGAGGAGGAGAAGAGGCAGGAACACCGTGAGGGCAAGGCCCCGGCGACTTCTACCGGCAACCGGCGAGGTGAGGCCAAGCAGAAGGCCCCGCTGAGGACGTCGACGATGGCGATGATGACCTGGGCTTTCAGGAGCCCGAGGCCACCGTCGCCACCGTTGATGGGGGAGCGTGCGCTCACGCTTCTCGCCGAAGCCTCAAGGCCATGAAGCGAGAGCTTTTGGCCACAGTCCCCACCCATGAGGCGACGCGGCGGGCGCGTTGGTCGGAGGTCACCCGGGGAGGACAGATCGCGATGGTGGTCTCCCCCACCGTCTGCAATGTGAAGTTGAGGCGCGTCCTGATAGACGATGGCGCAGCTCTCAACATTCTCTCCCCCGTGGCTTTTGATGTCATCAAGGCCCCGGGGATGGAGCTTCGGCCGTCCCAGCCAATCATCGGCGTGACGCCGGGGCACACCTGGCCGCTAGGCCATATCGACCTCCCGGTCACCTTCGGTGGCCCCACCAACTTCCGCAAAGAGCGGGTGGACTTCGATGTGGCGGACCTCAATCTGCCCTACAACGCAGTCCTGGGAAGGCCCGCGTTGGTGAAGTTAATGGCGGCCACCCACTATGCCTACCTCCAGATGAAGATGCCGGGCCCAAGTGGCCCCATCACCGTCCACGGCGACCTCAAAGTCGCGCTTGCTTGTATGGAACAGCGCGCAGACCACCTCGCTGCGGTGTCCAAGCCCGCGGGCGGCGACGAGAGGCTCGGCGCCTCCACCTCGCCCGTCCCGAGGCAGCGGATGGCCTCAGGCGACGAGGTCCCGGTGAAGGAGGTCGCCCTGGGCGACGACCCGTCCAAGACCACCCAAATTGGTGGTCTCTTGGACGACAAATAGGAAGACGCGCTCGTCTTCTTCCTGCGGGCAAACGCCGACGTCTTCGCGTGGAGACCGGCGGACCTGCCCGAGGTCCCCAGGGAGGTGATCGAGCACCGTCTCGCCGTGCGGCCGGACGCAAGGCCTGTCCGGCAGAAGGTGCGGCGGCAGGCCCCGGAGCGCCAAGCCTTCATCCGCGAGGAGGTGGCGCGGCTTTTGGAGGCCGGATTCATCCGTGAGGTCATCCATCCAGAGTGGCTCGCGAACCCGGTCGTCGTCTCCAAGGCTAACGGCAAGCTCCGGATGTGCATCGACTACACCGACCTCAACAAGGCATATCCTAAGGACCCTTATCCCCTGCCACGCATAGATCAAATTGTTGACTCCACCGCGGGGTGCGACCTTTTGTGTTTTCTAAATGCATACTCAGGATATCATCAGATTCGCATGGCTAGGGAGGATGAGGAAAAAACCACATTCATTACCCCTGTAGGAATTTATTGTTATACAACCATACCTTTCGGGTTAAAGAATGTGGGTCCTACTTTTCAGCGTACTACTCGTATTTCTTTGGGTAGTCAGATAGGGCGCAATGTTGAGGCCTACGTCGATGACTTGGTTGTAAAAACGCGCAACCAAGAGACCTTGCTCTCGGATTTAGCGGAGACTTTCGAAAGTCTCCGCTCCGCGCGCATAAAACTGAACCCCAAAAAGTGCGTGTTCGGTGTGCCTGCGAGCAAGCTTCTCGGGTTCCTGATCTCTGCCCGAGGCATTGAGGCCAACCCTGAGAAGATACGAGCTATTGAGCGGATGCGCCCCCCCAGCAAGCTTAAGGACGTGCAATGCGTCACCGGATGCATGGCTGACTTAAGCCGATTCATATCGAGGCTGGGAGAGAAGGCGCTGCTCCTATTTAAGCTCCTTAAGCGCTCTGGGCCGTTTACCTGGACGGACAAGGCTGAGCGGGCCCTCACCCAGTTGAAGGCATACCTCAGCTCCCCCCCGATCCTGGTCGCCCCGGAGCCCGATGAGCCGCTGCTACTCTACTTGGCGGCAACCCCGCAAGTAGTCAGTGCGACGTTGGTTGTGGAGTGCGACGAGGACAGCCCTCGGCCCGCGCGCTCCCACCCTGTGTCGACCCGACCTGGGACAGAGAAGGGAGGAGAGGCCCCCGAGCCGGACGGCGGCCTAAGGCCCTTGACAACCGGATGTGGCCCTCTACCCGCTCGTCCGACGGCGCCGGATGCCCCCGACCCCCAGGAAGGCCCTGGGGCCACTGCGGGAAGGTGTGGCCCGACGCCCTCCGACCCCGAGGTCGTCGGCACAGAAGCCAAGTGGGCCCGGCAAGGCCCCTCGGACGACGAGCGCCCCGGGAACGGTGCCCTCAACGGAGAGGACAGGCCTCGCCGGAAGGTGCAACGGCCCGTCTACTTCGTTAGTGAGGCGCTGCGGGACGCCAAGACCCGATACCCTCAGGCCCAGAAGATGCTCTACGCGATTCTGATGGCCTCGAGGAAGTTGCGCCATTATTTCCAGGCGCATCGGGTCACTGTGGTCACGTCCTACCCCCTCGGCCAAATCCTACGCAACCGAGAGAGTACTGGACGAGTGGTAAAATGGGCAATCGAACTCTCCGAATTCGACTTGCGCTTTGAACCACGCCACGCGATTAAGAGCCAGGCCCTCGCCGACTTCGTGGCGAAATGGACCCCGACTCCTGAGCCCGATCTCGGACTCTCCGCCCCCGGGGCCAACATGAGCCCCTCGCAGCTGCCTCATGCCACCTACTGGGTGATGCAGTTCGACGGCTCCCTAGCCCTTCAGGGTGCCGGCGCGGGGGTCACCTTGACCTCGCCGAGCGGAGACGTCCTTAGATATTTGATTCGCCTAGATTTCCAGGCAACCAACAATATGGCGGAGTACGAGGGACTCCTTGCGGGACTCAGAGTGGCGGCCGGAATGGGGATCCGCCGCCTCCTGGTTCTAGGCGACTCCCAGTTGGTCGTTAACCAGGTCTCCAAGGAGTACCGGTGCTCCGACCCGCAGATGGACGCCTACGTCCGCGAGGTACGGCGTATGGAGCGCCATTTTGACGAGTTAGAACTTCGGCACGTGCCCAGACGGGATAACGCGGTCGTCGACGAACTCTCGAGGCTCGCTTCATCGCGAGCCCCGACCCCACCGGGCGCCTTTGAAGAAAGGCTGGCCCAGCCATCGGCGCGACCTGACCCCCTAGGGGAGACGGACGCGCCTGCGCGGCCCCCGAGGCCCGTCGGAGTCCAGGCCTCGGGACCCAGGGGGGGCGAGCCCGGCCCCCCAAGATTGGTCGCCTGGATAGCTGAGATCCAGGCGTTCCTCAAAGATCAGACTCTACCCGAGGACCGCGAAGGGAGTGAACGCGTCAATCACATCTCCAAGCGCTACGTGCTGGTGGAAGGGGCCCTCTACCAGCGCGGGGCCAACGAAGTCCTCCTGAAGTGCATTCCTCGGGAGCAGGGCGTCGAGCTTCTTGTCGATGTCCATGAAGGCGAGTGCGGAGCCCACTCCGCCTCGCGCGCCTTCGTCGGCAAGGCCTTTCGCCAGGGTTTCTATTGGCCGACGGCGCTCCACGACGCAGCTGACCTGGTCCGACGATGCAGGGCGTGCCAGTTTCACGCCAAGCAAACGCATCAGCCGGCTCAGGCCCTGCAGACCATACCTCTTTCATGGTAGTTTGCCGTCTGGGGGCTGGATATCCTAGGTCCCTTCAGGAAGGCCCCGGGCGGGTTCGAGTATCTGTATGTCGCAATCAACAAGTTCACTAAGTGGCCCGAGGCTTATCCGGTCATCAAGATCGAAAAGCACTCGGTGCTAAAATTCATAAAGGGCATCACTGCTCGGTTCGGGGTGCCTAACCGTATCATTACGGACAACGGCACCCAGTTCACCAGTGAGCTTTTCGGCGACTACTGCGAAGACATGGGCATCAAGCTCTGTTTCGCCTCACCCGCCCACCCCAGAAGCAACGGCCAGGTGGAGCGCGCCAACGCGGAAATCCTGAAGGGCCTCAAGACCAAGACCTTCAACATCCTTAAGAAGCATGGCGATTCGTGGATCGAGGAGCTGCCAGCGGTACTCTGGGCGAACCGAACCACCCCAAGCCGAGCAATAGGGGAAACTCCTTTCTTCCTCGTCTATGGCGCGAAGGCGGTCCTCCCATCCGAGCTCACCCTGAGGTCCCCTCGGGCCACCATGTATTGCGAGGCTGATCAAGATCAGCTTCGCCGAGACGACCTCGACTACCTGGAAGAGCGAAGACGGCGCGCAGCCCTCCAAGACGCGAACAACCAGCAAAGCCTGCGGCGCTACCATCAGCGCCATGTCCGAACCCGATCACTCTGCGTCGACGATCTCGTCTTACGCCGCGTCCAAACGTGTGCTAGACTGAGCAAACTCTCACCAATGTGAGAGGGTCCGTACAGAGTGATCGGCGTCCCCCGGCCGGGCTCGGTTCGATTGGCCATGGGCGATGGCACAGAACTGCCTAACCCGTAAAACATCGAGCATCTTCGCCGCTTCTACCCATGAGGGGGTCGGGTGTCGTACCTCGGGCTCGGGCCAACCCCGCGTCCCCCTCGGGCACGCAGGGTTGGCCGGGGGCTCCCACATGCACATACTTGTTTAATTTTTTCCTAGCATTTCAATAACAAGCATTTTCAGTTTCCTAAGGACTACGCCTGTGTTATCGTTTCCTTTTCAAAAATCTTGACCTGAGTCAGTCTGCTTGTGCTCGTCCTTGTCCTCGGTAGCCCGGGTCGTCTAAACCGTCAAACGGGGCCCAGAACCGAGCCGTGCACCAGGGCGCGGTGAACTCCGGGGGGGAATCGGCAATGGCCTACAATCGGGTCCCCATAACCCTCGGTCACCGCGCTCCCGGCCTGGCTAGTCCCGACATGCGGATCTCCCCAAGGCACTAGCTCCGACCCGCGCCGCTTGAGGCTGGGGCCCGAGCACGAGCCCTCGCTCAAGCCAAAGATGCAAAGGGATCGCGACACAGACCATCCTTATCACGCGCATATAGCAAGCATAACTAACATAGTGTTGACGCCAAATCCGTACCGCCGATGAGGATCCGGCGTGCGGACACACGAAGGCCTGGGAGATCTGCTTAACTCCAGTGCAGGTCCTAAAATTGATGAAGCGCGGGCGTGCCAGTCAGTTTGATCCTGCCACTGACAAGATATGCAAAACAACATAACAGAAAGTCTATCGGCCGATAGGCCGATAGGGCAAAAACGTATCGGCCGATAGGCCGATAGCCAAAACAACCGATCGGCCGATGAGCCGATGGCACAATTCCAGCCGATGTACTGAACAAATATCTATATAGAGACGATCGGCTGACGATGACATGATGATGTAGCAATATGATATAGCATAATCCAGATAAATATAAGATAAACATTGATCTGAAGATTAAAGCACACATCGGCTAGAGGTCCGATGGCATAAATTCTCAACAAGCATATAAACAATAAACACTCTGTTGTCATCGGCCAGATCCAATCTATATGTAAAACTCTTGGGCCGATGCAACGTCCAGATAACTCACCGGCTGAAACCCCGATGAAACCCTTATTGGCAGTCAACAAGCAGGCTAGAGATTACGGTTCTAATCACGACTTAGTAGGTCAAACCGAACTGATGCAGCACTAAGTATGAGAAGAAACGCAAGACCTAGACAATCAAGCCCTTGACTGATTTTCAGGGTGGTGGATACCTTAGCCAATCTAATCTAGCAAGGCAATTTAGTCAATACCGGCATAAACCCTAAAGCGAATCTCGGCCGATAAGACCAAATCGAGAAGCCGAACCAGATTGACTAAGATATATGATAATAGGTGCTTACGTTGTTGAGATCAGAACGACGAAGCCCTAGCCCCGACAACGCAGGCAGCCATAACGAGACTTACCCCTCGTGAGAAGGGCATGAACTCGCCGAAGAAGACGAAAGTAAAAGGTTGGCGATGCGCCGAAGTTGTATTGATCGTGTGATAAAAATTACATGAACTACGGGCTTACATATTTATACCCATAGGCTAACAAAAATCCTAACAGAATACGACTCAAACTTTCCTAAAGATAAGAAGGAAACTAACAAACTTATCCTAATTAAAAGATACAAGCCGCATCCTCCTCAAATTCGGTCTTCTCTGGATAAGATCTTCCCGAATCTAACAAGAATCCGACTGCTATTAGTGGTTGGTTCGAGATAACCCCCATCGGCCGATGTAGAGCTCTAGGCCGATATTAGCTTTGAGCCGATATAGATCCTGGGCCGATGAGGACTTCGGGGCTTACCAAATTCTGGTGTTAACACATAGAAGTTAAAATTTTGTTTGATTGCAGATAAGATAAAGTCAGTTTGTACAAGCGTTGGCCCAAAGGCCTCAGAAGATGAAGGAACCAAAAATTAAGATACGCGGGGGCCCGGGGGCTCAGTCCCACGCACCCGGGTCACCGGCCTCGCCGTCGCTGTCGTCGTCGGCACCATTGTCGCCGTCCTCCTCCTCATCGAAGTCGAGAGCGAAGACGAGCCGAGGGGCCGTCCCCTCGAAGCGGTGGACGATTTGACCGACGACATCCTGGACTTGGGCGCGCGCGTTGGCCTCGGTTCCGGGGGGGAATTCTTCAAGTGCCATCCATGGGGAAAAGTCGGGGTCCCGGGCTTGGTAGCTCGCCAGCACGAGCTCCACCGCCCCCCGGGCGAGGTCCCTTGAGGAAGACTTAACCATCTCCTCGATCTCCTCGGGGAGCCTTTCAAGGTTCCCAGCCATCTCCGAGAGGCGCTGGACGAGGCCCCCCCGGTTGGTGGCGTACTTTGGGTGCCGCCCGCGCCAGATGCCCGCCTGACGCCCGGCGCGGTCAAGGCGGGAGACGGCGTCCCGGAGCATGCCGGGCCCCACCTCGTTCGACAGCCGGAGGGCCTCAACCTCCCCGGCGGACGAGTCCAGGGCGCCCTGCAACTCGGCGATGGTACCCTCGGCGGCTGTGAGGCGGGCGGCCAGATCGTCATGGCCTGTGGTCGCCCCGCCGCTGCGCGCCTGCGCGTCCAGCTCCCTTGCCCGCGCCTCAAGTTCGGAGGCCCGCTGGTTCAGCGCGTCCCTCTCGGCGCGGGCGCCTTCCAGATTACGGCGCGCCTGCTCCTCCCGCGCCGCCTCGCGGAGGAGCAGGTTGTCCGCCGGCCGCTGCGCCGCGGCCTCGGCCTCCTCGAGGGCTCGTCCCCGCTCGGTGACCGCGTCTTCGTGGAGGCGGAGTGCAGACTCCTGCTCGGCGGAGGCGACCTCGTGCGCCGCCAATGTCGCCTCCCGTGTAGCGGCGGCGGTCTCGCGTGCCGCCAGCGTTGCCTCCTTCGTGTCCAGGGCGCGGGCGCGCTCCTCCAGCGCCTCCAGCTCCCGGGCGCGGTGGTCAAGGGCCTCGGCCCGTCGGCGCACGGCGGCCTCTTGCACGAGCAGGCGCGAGGCCCGCCCCCCGAGTGTGGCGGTGCGCTCCTCCAGCGCCTTGGTCCGGGCCTCTAGGGCCTCCTCGCGCTGGCGGGTTGCCGCCTCGATCTCCACCACCTGCCGCTCCCGGGCAGCAGCGGCGTCGAGAACTCCGCGGGCAGCGTCGAGCTTCTCCTCCAGCTCTGCCATCCGGCTCCCGTATTGGAGACGAAAGTCGTCCCGCGCCTCGTCGAGCACGGCGGTGGCGACGAGGGCTGTCTCACGCTCCTCCTCCACTTCCCGGGCGATCTCCGCCAGGGTCCTACGGCGAGCCTTGAGCTGCGAGGTGTGCAGGCTATGCGCCTTGCGGCCGGCCTCCACCATGGCCTCCACGGAGCGCCGTCCCTCCTCGACGTGCGCCCACGCCACGTCGATTTCTGCCCGCTCAGCCTGTAGGGCCTGCATTTGGGCGCTTAGCGCGTCCAACACCGTGCTGTTGGCCGTAGCCAAGGCCTGCAGGTGGGGCTCCACGCTTAGCGGGGTGGCGGAAGAAAAGGGGGAAGGCCGCCCCTGTGGTGGTGAAGCCCGGCTCGGCTCGCCGGTCGGTGTGTTGGCCTCAGGGGCCTTTCCCGAGGCCGGCTCTTCCTCAGCGCCCCCCGGGGCGTCAGGCCCCGGGTGCGCCCCCTCGGCGTCATCGCGGGCCGCCTAGGTGGCGGCCTCGGCCCCCGGCGCACCGGCGACCTCGGCCTCCGACGTGACCTGGGAGGCAGCCTCGGCCGCCGGTGCCTCGTGCGCGCACGCCGCCTCCGCCTCCCGGGCAGCCTCCTGAGCTACCCGTAGGTGGCCTGCGGCTTCCTGCAGGTCGGCCTCCCGCCTCTGCGCCTCTGCAGTCGCCGCCTCCCCGGCCTCTTTGCCTGCGGGCCGGCCGGCCTTGGAGTGACGCATGGGGCAGGACGGGGTCTCGCTGAGGCAGACAAAGAATATGGAACAGAAAGCGGTAAACAAAAATAAGCCCTGGGGGTTTGGGAATGAGAGTGTGGCCGCTGTGGGAGAGAGGTCGAACCTGCGGGGTGGCCGGCTGAACGACCACTTCGAGGGCGTGACGAGGCTCCCCCTGCACGGCTCGGTCTCCCCCAACTTGCGGAGCCGTTTCTTCTTCCGCTCCCCCTCGGGCTGGGGTGTCGGTGCGGCGTCCTCCGGGCGCCTGCCGCTGACGTGCACCGCCCCGCCCCATCGGGGAGGAGATGGAGGAGGGGTCGCCTCCTGCTTCCTCTTTCCCTTGGCGTCGGCAGGGCGGCTGCCCCCCGAACCCCTGCCGCGGGGCCTCGAAGCGTGGCCCCCTCCAGGGGTAGATTGGTCCCCTCCGCGGCTGCC
Organism: Oryza officinalis; assembly: GCA_008326285.1. Lineage (NCBI taxonomy): Eukaryota > Viridiplantae > Streptophyta > Magnoliopsida > Poales > Poaceae > Oryza > Oryza officinalis. Next base: position 48,687,413 of record BDMV01000001.1, on the reverse strand, counting down.
GCCCGCGCCATCATGGCCTCGGGGGGCCCGATCCCCCAACGCCCCGACCGTCTGCATGATGGCCAGAATGTTGGCGCGCTTCGGGTCGCTGCAGAGGGGGAGGATCCCCCGAGGGATGAGGGATGACTCCACGGAGCTAAGGTTTAGCACCCGTTGGACCACCATCCTGAAGTCCTCGGGGTCCCAATCCCACTTACGCCCCTGGTGGGTCCTCAGGGGGTCCTCGGTCCCGGCGTACTCCGAGGCGTCCCGGGCGCGTCGCCGGAGCGGCGCGATCCGGCGGCGGAGGTAATCGCCGAACACCATGGCCCCGTGAGCCCCTGGGCTCGCAGGCCCGCCAGGCGATCCAGGACGGCGTCGTAGTCGTCCCCCAGATCCACCGTCGCCCGCCAGCTTGGCGCTTGCGCTGGGGGCTGGCTCGGGAGTCGGAGGCGCGCTTCGTCGGGGAGGGGGGTGTACAACCAGTCGCTCTTCCAGTCGTCCCACTTCTTGCGAAGGACGCACGGGATGTAGCGGTTCAACACCTGCCCCCACGGCTGGAAGTAGCAGCCACCGACCACCGTCGACGGCGATACCGGCTGCACGGTGAAGAACCACCGAAATAGCCGAAGGGATGGGCGCACCCCAATGAACATCTCGCATAGGTGTGCGAAGATGGCCAGCGTCATCACCGCGTTGGGGGTGAGGTGCGCCATCTGGTGGCCATAGAACTCCAGAACGGCCATGAAGAATGTGGAGAACGGCGGAATCAAGCCCGCCATGGCGAAGGAGAGGAAAAAGACGGACCGCTCTGGGTAGTGCGGCGCTGGGCGTCCCTCACCCAACGGACCACCTCCCGGGTGGCAGATTCCGGCATGAACCGGTGCGGTAGCCCGGCCTGCCTCTCGCTGGTGATGCGGGAAGGCGGCAGCACACTACCGACAAGCGGCACGGCTCTCCGCGTCATGGCGCCGGCGGAGGGGGAGCTTGAGAACGAGAGCGTGTGGCGAGAGGAAGGCGAGAGAAACGAGAGAGCTAGGGCACGGATGGCAGAGGCAAGGAAAAAGTGGCAAGAGGAAGGAAACGAATCCCTTCCTCGGCGCCCTTTATACCCTTGCCTCCGTCGCGCTCGGCTCCTCGTTTCCCGCGCCCATCTCCTTGCCCCCTCGTTTCTCGCGCCCACGCCTCCACTAACCCCACTCGCCCGCTTCCGGTGCACGCGTCAGTCGTGCGACCGTAGCGATCGAGGAGGGGCAGATCGTGTGCGCGTTAATCGCGCTCGGTTACCGCGAAAAGAGCCATCATTACGTCCCTAGGCGAAACAGACCGACGTGTCCCGATCCGCGCGCCGCCTCGAGTAATGTTGCAGTTACAAGGAGACCGCTCATTAATGTCGACTGGCGTTTTTCTCTGTTGTGCGTGACTCACGACTGTTGGAGTCCTGCTCGCCCTCGGGGGGCCGGTCCCACTTGTCACCAGGCCCGAGGGGTGGCGTCAAGCCTGGGTGCCCTCCCCCAAGTGTGGCCACCCGGGCGTAACGCCGTGGGCTACTGTCGGTGACATGGGCCCGGGAGTATCGAGACCAAAGGGAAGGGCGGCCACAGGGATCCACGTGGCCTGTTCCCCCGGAGGGGTCGGGCCCGAGGGTGACGTGGCGGCTGCCTTCCCGGTTTCCCCCGGGGTCGGGCCGCTCCCGTTTCTCCCCCGAGACCTGGGGCTCCCCGACCCCCTGCGGCTTGGATGCCACGTGCGCGGGTTAGGTGAGCGCGACAGAACTCACCTAACCGCATTTATAGCGTTCAGACGGGCACACTACGTCGCATTTAATGCGGCGTGGCGCGTGCATATCCGGTCCGTGACCGGTCACGGTGAGTGACCGGTCGCAGACCGGTCAGATCGCGGGTTAGGTGGTGCCAGGATGCCTGTGCACCGCACGCGCGCCAGGCGGCCTGCTGCACGCCTCGCCCCGTCCCATCAGAATGATGAGAGCCTTCTGTCTCTCGTCTCTCAACCGGAGTTGGTACCCTAGCTCCGGTCAGATGTTTCCCGTTCCCAATGTGAGCGGGACAGGGAAGTCATCCGCCATTTAATGAAGGCTGAAATGGGCGTCCCCCGGATGGATCGGCTGACCGAGCGAAGTCGTGCTGCGGCGTCTGTAAGAGGCTGCTTCCGACGGTAGGATAGCCCTAAATGTAAAAGAATGTTTTCTTTCTTAGGCAGCTCGTGGCCCATGTGGTAGCCCCTTGCCATATAAAAGGAGGCCCAGGCCTAGGAGAGGGGGGCTTTCTCTGGATTCCATCATAATCTCAGATCTACCAGAACACAGGAGTAGGGTATTACGCTCCTTAGCGGCCCGAACCTGTCTAAATCACCTGCGTCTACGCGTTTTCCTCGCTGGGATCTCACAGATCAGAGGCGAAGAATTTCACCTTGCGCCCTCGGCCGAACCGGCAAAGGGGGGCCTGCGCGGTCTCCCGGTGAGGAGCTTCAAGCTCCGTCACACAGGAATATGATAAAAATACATGTGTAATACAGATAATTGAAAAACACATGAATTCTGTAGATAGGATTGATAAAATATGTGTTCGGATAGACAGAGAAAAAACATAGGAAATAAAAAAATAAGGTAGGAGTGGATGAAAATTTTTCTTTGTTTCTCTATTGATTCTACGGGAAAGAAATTTTTCTCTGGTTTTCTTTTGGGTCGATTCCTGTGAACCGAACGACAGAAAAAGAAATATTTCCTATCTACGGTATTTCTTTGAAAATTCTCTAAAAATTCTTCAATCCGAAAAGGTCCTAAAAGTTATTATATTTCGAGACAGAAGGAGTATATGATAGTTAGGCTTGACAGCCATTTCTTTTTCCCTCTAAAAGTATTTGAACAGTGATTTGGAAGAACTTTTGATGATAAATATATTTTGAATAACTTCTGATGATAGTATTACTTCCTAAAATCCATAATATTCAACCGCGACCTTTCTAGGATGATAAGGAGGAATGCGTTTTTACAACATTGCACCTTCTTGTTGAAATATGTATGTCACTGTGTGGTTGCAATCAATTTTTTGAAACATGTACAATTTGTTCTAGCTACAACTTTATCCCTTCATGGCAGAAGTAATTCAATAATTGGACTGGAAAATATATACTGCTGTTATTTTTCGAAGGTCAATATACTACTGCTATTATTTACCGGTTATTATTTTCGAAGGCCAATATACTTACAAGTCCCAACTTCCAAACCTCTCGTGTAAGTGTGCTTGGTGTTTGTCTACATTAACACGAGGTTAGGCAAGTCACACCCTACAAGATATATATGGTAGCGTTTGAATCTCCTAAAAAAAGATAAAGATACAGATTAAGTGTTTCACGTAAAACGATATGACATTAATATATGATTAATTGAGTTTTAATTATTATAAACTTAAAAATTGAATTTATCTGATATTTTAGAATAACTTTCATATAAAAAATTTTCACACGAAACGTGTCGTTTAGCAGTTTAAAAAGCGTGTCACGAATATCCAAAATTTTATCCTCTAACTTTACAGGAAATGAACAGGGCCCGTGGCCCCGTTCATTTGGATACTACTAGTAATAAAGATTCATTTGTAGTTTTGGTCAATGTCAATCAATTCAAGTTTGCCACTGTTAATTTACGCCACAATACTAATCACGGTAGATAATAATCCCACAAAGTATGTAGTAATTGTTTGTTATCCATAAATTCACTTGCATAGGAGTATTACTACTTTCGCGACCGTACGGCATGGTGCGGTCATATGGATCACAGTCGATTTCCACTTTCAGGATGTCCGGTGTGATTTGTCTTGTTATTGCGTTGTTATTGCCCAAGAGGCACGTTTGGGGCTGAAATGGACTCTCTAATTGAAGTCTAAACATACCGAATTCAAGCGACAAATCATCCACACGCCGTTGCTCTCTTCTTTCCGCCGTCCAGTACACCATCGCACCGTGCCGTGCGTCTCAGGGCACGCTGAGACGTGCACCCCTGCAGGCTGCAGGCGATTCCTTCTCTCCGACTAATCTAAAAAATCTGACCTCCCTCCCCTCTCGTGCTTGCAATCGCACTGCATACATGCTGCAACAAACAAAGCCGACCTATATATCACGTTATTATAATTTATCTTATAAATATCACCGAAATACTCATAAAAAATCATCTTCCCTAAATTAGAAAAATAATTAAAAATAAAGTAAATTTTACAAGACTAGACCAACAGACTTAAAGCATTGAATCACAAAACTGCAGATTTAGAACTAAAATTATTACAAAGCTATAGAGTTAGAAACAAATATCATAAAGCTATAGATTTAGTAACAAAATTATTTCAAAACAGTAAGTTTAGCATCAATTCAATCGTAAAACTGTAACGATTATAGCTCCAACATAACAGTAGTGCTAGGGATATAAAATCTATGATCTGTAGTTTGTGCTAACTTTAGTATTAAATCCGTAGATCTATGATAGTTGGCTTTGATTCTATAGTTTTATAGTTTTGTCATAACTTTAGGGTTAAATTTGATGTTTTGTGATACAACGTCTTAAATCTTTAGTTTTTAGATACTTTGATTAAAATACATATAGTTTTGTAAAATTTACTTTAAAAATTATGAGACAAAACAAACACATATAACCATCGGTTTTCATAAAATTGATTAACCCAATTAGATTATAATAGATTTATAAAGAAACACCCTGCTAGTTCTCCTTCCCAGCTTACACATGTACAACAGCGCTAGCAGCACACTGTCTTCTCATTTCCCAACCAACATATTACATATATTTTTTAAAAAAAATACTGACTAATCTCTTCACTCCAAGCTCGCCTACTATGTACTCAAAGAGGAAAAAAAACAACCTCGCTTTCCTCCCGTGCTTGCAATTGCATATGTATATACATATATGCATACTGCAAACAAGACAAAAGGGCCTATTTGACAAGTTTCTCTGACAGTTACAACTTTTGCCAAAATCAGAAACTCCTCCAACCAGTCCAACTTTTTATCTAAAATTTTGAGAAACTTTAATTGTAGAGTTAAAAAATGAACTAGAAGTTAGAAATTAAGAAACCCAGCTTCTCCAGATTCTCAGAAGCTAGGTACCAACTAACTGTTTCTCAGAATTTTAAACTTTCTCAAACAAGCTAAAGTTGACTTATAACATATCACATGGAGCACATTCTTACCTTTAAAATGTCATCAAAATAATCAACAAAAATCCTCTCGCCTAAATTAGAATAATCCTAAAAATTCTGAAAAAAAGAAAAAAACGTATAACTATCCGTTTTCATTTTGAATCGATGAATCCCTTTAGGTTATATTAGAATTATAAAGAAACATACCCAGCTAATTCTTGTCTCTAGCTTACATGAGTACGATGGCACCAGCAACACACCTTCCCAACCAAGAGACTAGATTTATAAAAAAAAATAATATACAAACCGTATAATTAATCTCTCCACTCCATAATTGCGTACATACGTACTAGAAGAAAAAAAAACAACCTCACTCCCCTCCTATGCTTGCAATTGCATACGTATACATACGTGCATACTGCAAATGAAACAAAGGCAACCTATAATATGTCGTAATCAACCTAAAATATATCATGTGGAGCACAATCTTATCTTTTAAATGTTATCGAAATACTCAATAAGATCCTCTCCCCTAAAATAGAAAAATCCTAAAAATTTCGAGAAAAGGAGAAGTATGTAATCATCGGTTTTTATTTAAATCAATGAACCCATTAGATTATATTAGATTTATAAAGAAACATAACTTGCTAATTCTCCTCTCTAGCTTAGGATGACACTATCAACGCACTCTCTTCCCAACCAAGCGATTAGATTTATATATAAAAAAACAATCTTGTCTAATCTCTTCATTCCATGCTTGCGAACATACGTACTGAAAGAAAAAAAACGACCTCGCTTCCCTCCTATGCTTGCAATTGCATATGTACTTACTTAAGTCTGTACTGCAAACGAAACAAAGTTTACCTATAATATGTTGCGTGAAGCATAATCTTATTTTTAAATGTCGTTGAAATATCAATAAACTCCTCTCACCTAAATTAAAAAAATTCTAAAAATTTTGAGAAAAAACAAAAGCATGTAACCATCGATTTTTATTTAAATCAATGAACCCCATTAGATAATACTAGATTTATAAAAAAAAACCCTGCTAATTCTCCTCTCTAGCTTATGTATGTACGGCGACACTAGTAGCCGAGTAGGGCCCAAGTAGGAGGGTGGTGCTGGTTGGCGCCTTGACGGTGATGGTGAAGCCGATGTGCACCGAGCTACAGGCAAGGATTCGAAAAAAGAGATGAGTCGATGCGGGGGCCCTGATGGGTGTGACTATGAGGAGCTTGAGGCTTAGTTCGGCGGCATGTGTTGAGAAGAAATTCTCTTCATACGAAAAACGAAGCGACTCATTAGCATATGATTAATTAAGTATTTACTAATTTTTTTAAAAAAAATGGATTAATATGATTTTTTAAAGCAACTTTCGTATAGAAATTTTTTTAAAAAAACACACTGTTTAGCAGTTTGAAATGCGTGCCCGCGAAACATGAGGGTGAGGAGTTGAGAACACACCCATACGAACACATCCTGAGTAGGTACATGAGTGCAAGGAGGGCGTCTATGCTTGAACTAGGGCTTCATGGTATTAGAGAAGAAAGCCTCGACAATTATGGCTTCACTTGGTGCATGATCATGTCAGATCTCAATGGTGTCATCCCATTAAGTGAAAAAGTGGAGTTGTACAATATTTTTGTACAGATTTAAAAAAAATGAGACATCAAAACTTGCCACATATGGAGCGGAGATGAAATTTTTTGATCATATATTTAGTACTAGGCTTATTTTGTGGTATAGATGTAATTTTTTCTATTCAAAGGCACCCAAATTTCAAGATGATGATGATGATGAGTACCCTATTCGTCTCAGAATCACTACTACAAAAACCTTATAGGGACCGGTCTTATAGGTACCGGTTCATTTAAAACCGGCACCTATAGGCCTTTTTCCACCTTCACACGGTGAAAAAATAAAGAACCGACACCTTTAAAGAATATAGGTGCCGGTTCATTAGTTAAAATCGGTACCAATACTATAGGTACCGGTTTTTTAAAAGAACCGACACCTATAATATATTATAGGTGCCGGTTAAAAAAAACTGGCACCTATAATATATTATAGATGCCAGTTCTTTTAAAAAACCGGCACCTATACCAAACCGAGCCGACACTGGCGAGCCGAGCTGGCCGGCTGCTATCCACATCCTCCACCACAGGCCTCGATCCTTCCTTATCCACATCCACTCCCCCTCGCCCTCCCTCCTCGCCCTCCCCTCCTCCGTCCGCCGTGCCTCCCCTCCCCTCCCCTCCCCTCCTCNCGCCTCCCCTTGCCACGGAGGCTATACTCAATAAATCTGTAGCCACCAATGCTCGTGATTTCTCTCCTCTCTCTCTCTCCCTGCGCCTTCTCCTCGCCCTCCCTCTCCCCATGCGCAGCTGTAGACGGCGAAGGGAAGAGGATGGAGGTGACAAGGACCGGCCGCAGGAACGCGGCGCACGACGGCGACGATAGCTGGGAGTGAAGAAAGGAGCCGGCGGCAATGAGGTTAGGCCTCGGGAAGGCGGATCGGTCGAAGGTGGACCGCTAGACGGTGCAAACCCCAAGGATGGTGGTGGGCCAGCTTGGGACCGCCAGATCCGGCGGCGGTGGACCTCTGCCCGCCAGATTTGGTAGAAGCGGGCCTTGGTGGTGACCGTCGGCCTCCTTCCTCATCGAGCTGTCGCCGTGAGCTCTTCATTGCCGAACCACTGCCATGAAGCTCCTTCCTCTGCGCCGAGCTACCGCCGTGGAGCTCAGTCCTCGTCGATTCGCCGCCGTGGAGCTCGGAGCCGACGGTGAAACGTGACTTGGAGGCAGCCTATCCTTGCCAGCATTGCTGGTGGAGGCGCGGAGAGGGGCTCGGCGGCCGGCGACGACCTCGTGCGGAAAGGGACCTCGCCGGTTAGTGCATCTATGATTGTTGTTGATGATGATCTGTGATGGATTTGGTTTGTGATCTGTGAAAGCATCGGCTCGGCTAGGAGCCGGCTTCTTTTTTTTTTTTGAATCCAGGAGAGAACAAAGGTGCCGGTTCTACGACCGGCACCAATGACCTAGTGTCATTGGTGCCGACCAATTGGTGCCGGCTGGGAAACCGGCATCTATTGTCGGTTCCCAACCGACACCTATAGCTGTTCGTGTACTAGTGAATGTAAGGCACATATACTTTTACTTTTAAAGGAAAGTCAACATTTGTATGTTTTGACTAATAACTAAAGTGATAATTGATAATATATATATATGTTTAGTCTCATGTACCATATCATTAGATTCATATTTAAAATTAATTTTATAAGATATTAAATTTTTATTTGTTGATGATGTATTACAAGAGAAATTAATGGTTAAAGTATAGCATTGAAAACCGTATAAAATTCATATACTATTTTATAAATTCAAATTCATGGCCTATTTTACTGGATAGACATAGCTACATTTTTACGATTATAATGAGGTAATTAGTAATGAAAATTTATAGACTATTTTACGGTGGAGATTGTTATAAAAAAATAACAAAGATGACACAAATGTGCAGGGTTCCTTCCTGGTTTCTTATAAAACTCATGTAAATTTTCTCTATTCCAAAAATGGTTTGTTGGATAATGAAGCTTAAGAAGACGCCCAAAGTTTGACATCCTACTTTTCATAATACGAAGTAGATATCAGAAATTAACATTCATTTTCCTTTCGTTTCATATTTTGAAAATAAAGCCTTTGCAATTCCATAACTTAACGGGACTCAAATAAAACATTCCCCCTCTGGTGGCCTAATAGGATTTTTCACGGTGCCTCGTCAAGAACAGAAAAAAATATTTATATTTTAATAGAAAACTAGGAAGTGGTACCAGTCCAACTGGATCCATGGCAGTAATATGCTAACATATCGTTCTTTTGAGAAGCACCTTTGGTGTGAGACAGATCTAGGGATGCATGCATGGCTCTCTACAAGGGTTTAATTCCTGATGGCTTTGCTTTAAATATGGTGTTTATATTCATGGTTGGTGCAGACTCTAAAAGTGTATTTAAAAAAAAAATTTGCCAAGTATAAGCCATATGTATCGAGACATTTTTTTTTCTGTATGTCAAGACATTATTCTTGAATTGGTTGTCTGCTAAGACAACACTTCGTCAAATTTTTTAAGCTTGATACTAGTAGAAGTTCTGAAACTGTCACAAAGCTAGGTTATGAAATATGAAGCTTAGTTAAAATTACTGCACGGTTGGAAAAGAGAACTTCTCTAACGGCATTTTAAAGTTGAGTTTAAAAGTGGCGACTGTATTGCATACATTATTTCTGTCCAAAAGACCCATCAAGAACACCATTTCCAATACTTCGTACGCAAGAGAATAATATTCCCCATATCCATCCACGTAACATAACTTTTTCTGAACTCAGTTCCCTGTCAACGAGCTTTACGCGATTCCTTCCATAAAATAGAACGGATTGAATCTTTACTTCCCTTTTCGCTCATTAGTTCCTTTAACTAATGATCCAACAGCATACGAACAATCATGCATGCATGTATTGCTGCATGTGCAAAGTACCCCAAGGCAGCAGAAGAGGGAGAGGTTGCAGGAGAGAGGATTAAGTAGCAGCAAACAGCAAGTAGAACAAACTAAAGGAGAGAACAAAAGGTGGCGGATGGGCCGGTTTGTCTAGCTATTCGCCATGGCGGGAAGCAGGCTACCCCATAGCGTAGTAGGCAGGGCCTCCCGCGTAATAGACAAATGCACCGCCCGGTCGGTCGGTGGAGGCGAGAGGTACGTACGTGACGACCCGATCGACGGCTACACAGTACACATGTTTGATACTGTAAACCTACGAAACGCCGACACTCATCTCGTTTACACACCAACTTATAAACTGCGGTCAAAATTTAAAACTTAAAACTTAATTTTCATCATAGTTAATTTTTAATCATTTGCTTTTAAATTACTAAAAATATGAAAGTTTATTATTTTTTAAGTTATTGATACGTCTTATAATCAGCATAAGCAAAACAATGATCAGAAAGGCATAAGATTTCCTGCATTTTACTAGTGCCAAACAAAACAGAGCAGCAGCCGATTAACCGAGAATGCACACCAGCGCGAGACCGCGTCCGGGCGGGGGACAATCGCCGAGGAAATCGCGCATTTCCGACCATTTTGGGCGTTGGGTGTTCCACTCTCGCGGTCTCGCGCGCAGGTGGCTAACCCCAAGTCCCAACCACCGGCGGGCGGGCGGGGCGACGGCTTGGATGCTGGAATCCGGCAATGCGGGTGGACAAACGGTGAGGTCTACCCCTTATATATCGAGCACTCGTTCACGTAGTCATTTGCTCACGAGCGTCGTCTGCCATGCCCACGGGATTCTTTGCACGCGCTCGCTCGCGCGCAGGCACCACGTTCTACCCACGCGTACCCAGTAATATCTTTATTGTTTTCTCGGCCACGGAAGCATGGACACCATCACACGGTGCCGAAACCATGGGCTTGTGGCTACCTGGAAACCGTGCCTGGCAACGATGATCTTGGAACAGTGGACAAGTGTACGTAGTGCTATCTAGCTAATAGCTTGTATATGTCGAGCATATTTATTCCTTTCATATAAAAAGGCTTGCTTTTCTGAGAAAAAAATTATATATTGGCCAACTTCAGTCTCGTTCACGCTAGATACCATTTTCTTTCTGATCTCGCTTTGGTGGAGTTAGAGCACTGTTAATTAATAGTGCGTGACATCATCTACACATCGAACCATGCATTCAATAATTTTCATATTAGATGTACAGTAGTATTTCGAGGACGTAGTCCATGTTGGTAGACATGAAACAGATCTCATTAGAGGACTGTTATATCTGAACTTCAGAACATCAGCCGCTCAAATTACGGGTGCGTACGCACCGGTATCTTCACTTTAAAGTGATCAAGTAACAAACGATCGGTAACTTGGAACATCTATTTGAACAAATTCCACTCTAGGTTACATTCGACGTATATCCTAGTTTTTCGACACATGAAACGAGACGAGTCGTTAACACATAAATAATTAAATATTAATTATTATAAACTTAAAAAAATAGATTTATTTAATTTTTTTAAAGAAACTTATATATATACACATATATACTAGCAAGATACCTGTGCATTGCAACGGGATATTCAAGTTTTATATTTTTATATGTATTATTCTTATTCTCTATATGTGTAAGACGAAGAGGTTAATAGTGGATGTGAGATTTAGGCCCTGTTCTTTTCTTCTAAAACAGTGCGGATAAAAGATAAAGTTTCGTGGCACGCTTTTCAATCTCTCAAACGGTACGTTTCGTGCAAAAATTTTTAATATGAAAGTTGATCTAAAATATCAGATTAATCCATTTTTTAAGTTTGTAATAATTAAAACTCAATTAATCGTACGTTATTGTCACCTCGTTTTGCGTAAAACACTTTATCTTTATCTTTATCTTTATCTTTAGGACTTTCAAACAGGGCCTTAGGACAATTTTTTTTGAATGCGGGTGGGTCATGTGTATATGACAGATGAAAGGCATGATAAAGATGTGTGTGAGGGTCTTAGAGATGGCAATAGGACTAATAAAAAAACCTAAAGGTGAATTCATCCATTAGTGCTTAGGTCTAATGATTTTCATTCACCATAAGGATATTTATTGGGTTGAAATCATCCATGGCCCGGCAAGCCCATGGATAGGGAATCAAACCCCATCTATGTTAGTTGAGAAAAAGAGATATGTATTATTTGAACCAGCTAAATTTTTATAAAATATATTACATGTACACAGCGGGTGAAGTGAATCAGCGAAAAAAATAAATGAACAGCTAAAAGTGCATTAGTGAAAAAAAGCATAACACAAACTTTACCGGCCTTTAGCAAAGTAACGGCAAGCATCCATCATCCAGAGGTAATCGATCGAGTGGCATGTTTTTTTTGTCAACAAACAAACACAAATCATCGTTATTCTTTAGCTCCTTTTCCTTTGTGAAGACTGCCTGTACTCGTTGCCAATGCATGAGGCAATGAGGAGATTAGGATGAGCTTTCGAGCGCTCTTGCGCAAATGTATATAGGAGTATATGGTTGCATGTCTGCTGGTTGTCTCTTGCATGCATGCATGTGGCTGCTTGCAGTACGTTGGTCGTGTGACTAGCTTGCCACTGTCGTGCATCTCGTCAGCCGACTTGCCGCAGTACGCACTTAGATGAAGTCGTCGTGCCGCGTACAATATAAAGATATATGCATATATTGCATGGGGTGTGGGTAGTGTAGAAGAATCGACCGTTCAATTTGAATGCGGGTACCATATATGTACAGAGACAGCCAAGAGCCCAGTTAAAGTGGAGGTCCGACGCTGGTGAGCAGATGACCCAGTCGGCCCGTAGAGTGGATCAAAACTTCACGTACGTGACGCGACGAGCGAGTGCATGCATGCGTGGGCCACTTGATGCGTTGCTGATTTTGCCCGAAAACTAAACCAACTCTGACACGATTATGGATAAAAATCAGATCATGAACGAAAAACTTCGCACAAGCTTTACGTATTTTTTCGTCTAGCAGTTTAGAAAGTGTGCTAACGATAAACGAGAAAATTATAGATTGAAGCTGCTGAAAAGAACGGGACCTAATTAAGTTATAGACATGTGTCCCCATCTCACAAACTCTGTTTAGCCATGTTCAAAACATGTCATTGTATATATTTTATGTTTTCAAGCTCTAACATAGAGCCCAATCAGCTCGATCGAGCGTCGAATGGAAAGGATCTGCTGATTTTTTTTTGCATTCTTTTAGGATTTTAGATTATCACGGGCACACTTTCTAAGCTATTGAACAGTTCTATTTTTGCCAAAAAAAATCCATCAGCATATTAATATGTCAATTCATCCTTTTCGTCAGCATTTCAAAATAAACCTATAAACCCTCGAATATTTGTTATAAATTCAGTTTCATTCATCATCCTAGTTAAAATGCAGTTATGCAATGAAGAGGGCCATTTAGATATGGAGTTGACTAGCTCAGCGTACCGCAAAGAAAATGCAAAAAAAATCATCTCTCTTTCTCTCACCGGCAATTGAAAATCGAACGGTTCGATCCGCCGTTTACCCTGGAAATTAAGTATGCAGTCAAATTAAAACAGATGCGCTGATCTGTAGGAACACATTCCAGCCCATCCCCAAAAGAAATGTCTTTGCGCGTTCTGACGCGATCCATGTTGATATCCTGCCTGCTTAAACTAGTGACCATATGCATGATAGCTTGAAAAAGTCAGCAGCTCATCACTGCCCACTGTGTGTACTCTGGCCTCTGGGGCAATAAGCCAACGAGGCAAATTAAGGAGATCCAGTGTTAAGGTCGTCACTCGTCAGACGTCAGGCCAAATTGGACGCTCCAAGCACAGAATCTGCTTAAACTAGTGATAAAATGCAGTCTTACATGGTTACTACCTGCGTGCATTGCAAGCTGCCAACCTGCAGCCAGTTGCAGCAGCGAATTTTAGGTCGCACTCGCGCAGGGCCGTATCTAAATTCGAGGACCTATGTGCGAAACGCATAATGAAATCCTATAATATGAAAACAGAGCATAAATTGATGTAACCAAAATCATACTACCTCCTATGCATAGAAGAAATGATGATTAATGTAAACAAATAAACTCCGCCCCGTTTATAAATTATAAAATTAAATTTTAGACTTAGCTCTATTGAATGAAAAAATAACTGAGATTAGGGACATACCTTTACTTACGGGTGTTCCAATCTGATAAATGCTTCTTGCTGCTACAAACAACAGATTAGGAATTGTGAATATTGAATTTGTGACTGGAGTTGGAGAGTTGCGCCTTTGCAGATGGAAACAACGTCTATGAATCGGGAGCAAGCGACGATGGTGAAAACGAAGTCATGTACTACTAGCCTACCAGCATGGATTGGGGCCTTCCGACCTTTCATCTTCCTGGGCTTTTCTTATATTTATTGGACCTAGTAATTCGTTGCTAATTAAGTATACCCAATTAGTACTAAATGTAGATTTGGGGCCCCTAATTTCTAGGGGCCTGAACAGGTGCACATGTTGCACCGCCCTATGTACGGGACTGCACTCACGGTCGGGACTGGAGCTCCACATCCACGTTGCGTGCATGATATGTGCGTAGCGAGCCGCGCGCTGACCCGGCCGTCGGACGATCCATCCATCCGCGACTACGAGTCGGCGACTCCGCGAGCATGTCTCGAGTGTACTGGTGGTAGAGGGTTAACCAAATCGTTTTAAATGGGATTATAGCTACCTCACAGTTTAACGGTTATTGTGGTAACCGTATGATTATACCGTGGTTTCAAAAACTGATAAAGTTATCATACATGATAACCACAATAATCACACGGTTTTGTAAACCAAGGGATAGATAAGAATTTTTTTAGAAATAATATTATTTTAATAAAAAATAATAAAAATAGTGACCGTCAGGATATAATTGCCAAAATAGGGCCACGTCGAACTGCCAAAATTTGACAGGCTCCTATCGAATGGCGGAAGAGCGACAATGTGGCCGATCAAACGACTACTGTTCGACTGGACCGTGTCAACTACGAGAGTTCGACGAGTGTTCTGTCAAATAGCGGTAGTTCGATAATCCTCTTGTCGAACAACTGCTGTTCGACAAACCCCAGAACTCACTGAATTAAGAAGGTTTTTTAATTTTTGGTTTGGGTTAGAAAATTTTATATTAATCCATTTTATAATTGATTAATTTGGTTCGGTTCGGTGAAAAATACGTCCCATTATTTAGTTGAGCACAACTTATTTTATAAGCTCAATTGATACAAACACAACTTATTGAACTGAATAGAATAATTGTAGTAGTAGACTCAGTTCGTAATATTACGTAACATAACTAGTAAGTAGAAAAGATGATTATTCCGAATACACCATGCATATAATATGACGAGGACGATTTCCTTTCACACACTTGCTTGGTCCCCTCCTTTTTCGATGTCTGATCTGTTCAATGGGATAAGTCAAATTTTCTGGTAGGTGCCTATCTTATGTCGACTACTATGGAGTGACATCGTCTGGCTGCACTGACTCCCTTTCCTATGTTGATTGTGTGACATATTATGCAACCGCCCTAACACGTCATTCATAACTAACTGCTCTGGTGCATTCAGGCTAGTATCAACAAAGACATATACAGTCAAATTCACCCCGCTATCACAAAGTTGTATAGGAGCATCGCCATAAATACACACGAACGGCCACATCACCTGATATCCTAAGAAAACATGACAAATTGTCTTACTACGTTACTACCCAATAACTTCACCTATTGTTACATTTTTACTCTAACGCAAAATAATTAAATTTTCCGCTACTTAAAAATAACTTCATGTCGATTTCTACTAATACTCCTGTTAACGTCAAAATTTGGTAAACCCCGAAATCGTCATCGGCCTAGAGTTAGTATCGGCTTCAGAGTTCTGGAATTGGCCGATGGGAATTATCAATTGTCAGCAGTTGGATTTTTAGTGGATTCAGTTAAGGAAATTATTAATTAAACGAAGATTATCCAGAAGATGTTGAGTTCGAAGAGAATGCAGCGTGTCAATTTATCTATTAATTAGGCAGAGTCAGTTAGTTTTCTTTTATTTTTAGGAAAGTGTGTTTAGTGTCTGATCAAGACTTATGTTTTTTCTTTTATCTTTAGGAAAGTTTGTGTCATGTCCAATTAGGACTCATATCGGCCTGAGGGTATAAATATGTACACCCGGGGTCTTTATAATCTATCTCTCAATCAATACAACTACTCTTGACGCATCACCACCCTCTTTTTCGAGATTTTTATTTATCACCGGCGAAACTTGGCACCTGACGCGGGGCTGTATCGGCTTCGATCTCCGGCGAAAGGATAAACCCTATGTTCCACCAACCTCAGTGAATAATATCGGCTACATTGGTGTTGTTCAAGGCTACATCGCTTCGACCTCTTGAATTGCTCTGGTACGATTGATATATTTGCCTACTTGATATTTCGATTATATCTTTAATAACATTGTGTTTAGAGATGCATCGGTTTAGCTGAGACTGTCTTGGTTAGGTCTGATCTTCTGTCTTAGCCGATAATCTCTAAAATCACAATGATGCTTTAGGTAAATTTGTTATATCCATCATATTAGACAGATTTATCGGCTCATTAAGTATTAGATTATTATATACAATCTCGTGCTGCATCAGTTAGGTTCGACTTACTAGATTATTGTTGATAATCTAAGTCTTGTTAAGCCGATAGGTTCATGTTAATGTTTCATCAGAGAGTTAGCCGGTCTTATCCGATGTGTTAAATTTCTCTTTGATCGTTTTACTGTCTTGGTTAAATTTAATACATGACCACCCTGAAAATCAATCAAAGACTCGATTGTTTAGATCTTATACTTGTTTTCATACTTAGTGCTGCATCAATTCGGTTGATCTACTAAATTGTGCTTAGAATTATAAGAACTAACTTGCTCTTTGATTGCAGATAAGGGTAGCATCAGGGTTTCAACCGATGAATTAACTGAACAGTGTTGCATCAACTTATAAGGATTACATACTAGTTGGTTTTAGTCGATGACAACAAAGGTTTCATTGATTATTTAATCATTTGGATTTAATGACATCGGATCTCTATTCGATGTATGCTTTAACCATCAGATCAATATTTATACTATCATATCATTATTGGTCGATTGGTTTCTATTGGATTATATTGTTGTATTATTACAAGTTCTTACTGCTTGTCCGATTGCTATCATATCATTTATCCAAGTGTCACAATCTACATCGGACATATAGCCGATTGCTCAAATTCCTATCGATATTGGCTAGTATTGCTCCATCGGCTTGTTAGCCGATCAACTATTTGATCGTCAATTTATATATCTTGTCAATTGTAGGATCAAACTGACTGGCACGCCCGTATTCTATCAATATTTTAGGACCTACACTGGAGCTAAGCAGATCTCACAGACCTTCATGTGTTTCGACACGGTTCGTGTCAACGCAGATTTGGCACTATCGGCTGGACGCAGATTTTTTGTCAACGACTCCACGTTTATTTCTATTCAGTGGTCACTACTTTCAAATAACTTCATGTTAATTTGTAGTAATACTTCACGTTTATTTCTACTTAGTGGCCACTACTTGAAAATTAATACATTGCTATTCACAAAAAAAAAATGTACTAACCTCTACTAATTTAATATATGTACTAAACATTCAATGATGATTAATAAATTATCAGCATCGTACTTAGGGATTAAAACTTTATACCTCCACTGTCACTTCTCTCCTGCACAGTCATGGATGTCGCCTCCCCTCCCGGCCACGCAGGTCTCCCCTTCGGTCGCATAGCTTTGTCCCATGACGAGAGCAGCTCGACGAGACGCTCGATGGTCCCTCGCCCCCTGTCCTCCGAAAATGACCCCCTGTCGAAGGGTGGGGAGGGGGATTTAAAGAGACCAGTCGAACGCTCATTGCTTGACAGAGACTGTTGCTTGGACCTATCGAACAACCACAGTTTGATAGGCCCTGCGTGCTGTCAGATTTGGGCCTAGCCAAACTCTTGCAATTCGACAGGTCCAATCGAACGCCTGCTATTCGATTGCCTGCACCTGTCGAGCGCCCGCCATTGGATACGCACAAGTCGAATTTTGGCAATTCGACATGGCTCTATTTTGGCAATTATATTCGGACAACCATCAGTTTTATGATTTTTCATTAAAATAATAATATTTTTTTAAAAAAATCAGTAGCTAGCGGAGTTTTATGATTTTATACTCGGTTCTCATGGTTTACGAGACATGCGCGCGCTAGGCTGCATTGGCAAGCCTGTAAAGCTGCGACCACCGCCGTGTCAAGTCAGCGAGAATTTTTTTAATTTTTAATTTTATTTATTAAAATATTTAAAAAATAATTTTTGGTTCTAAAATTTTACAATCTACATCCCTATCGCTCTCTGGGAGGATGTTTTTTTAAAAATGCCCTTCCAAAAAACGTTTTTTATGATGTGACATGTATTGATTGGTGTGTTGTAACGGTCACGTGGAGAGAGATTGGCCATTTTACAGATAGCCCTCTTGCAGCCCTCTAAGAGGTCGACTAGGGACCTACCTGTAAATAGCCAACCTCGGGTATTTTGCAAGCGGCCCCCTTACAGTCTTTTGGGAGGGGGGCAAGGGGCTAGCCTGTAAAATAACCAACCCCGGTTATTTTACAAACGACCCCCTTGCAGCCCTTTCGGAGGACGACAAGGAGGTTACCTACAAAATGATCGGCCCTTCTCCAACAGGCATGTGTCATGTCATAAAAACACTTTTTGGAATGACGATTTTTAAAAAACGCTCTCCCAAAGGATGTTAGGGGTGTAGATTTGTAAAACTTTGAAACCAAAAATTATTTTTGTAAATATTTTAATAAATAAAATTAAAAATTAAAAAAATTCAGTCAGCGGCAGCGAGCTGAGTGTTCCAGCGGAGGGATGCGGGCCAGAGGTGGGCCGCCGTGGGTTTTTTTGTTGGGAGATTTTTTGTGATCGAGAAGTAAAAGCCCATGCACGTGGTAGTTCTGGGCTCCTGGCACAGCCCCGCCCTTTGAGATTCGATTTTGGCCTTATACACTGACGGAGTGCAAAACAAATGACTATAAAGTATTTTCTCAACAGATAAAGGCAACAACACAAAGAGAAGAGGAGAGGGAAGAGAGGGGGGGGGGGGTGNNNGGGCGTGCCGCGTGCGATCAGCTGCCCCCCCTTGTCCTCTATACTTATATACGTATGTATATATATGCATGTACAATGTACGTACAAATTTTGTTTACATGTATATAAAATTTATATGTATATATATACAACATATATTTTATTTTATTTTATGTATATAATATATTTTTTACGCATAAAAATATACATACATGTATAAAAACTGTGTATATGTATGTGTATATTTTGTGTACATACATATAAACTTTGTATTATATGTATGTACATATATGTATATACAACGCGCGTGCATCTCTGTGTGTGTGTGTGTATATATATATATATATTATGTATAAAAAAATTTTACAACGTGTAAAAAAATAGACGTGTATATAAACTTTGTATACGTATGTATATAAACTTTATACACATGGGTGAAAGAAAAGAAAGCCCGATTCGGCATGAGTGAATGAATCGAGCCGGCCTGCTAAATAATGAAGCCCATAGAAAAATTACCAAAAAAGGAAAGTCTGAAAATATGTGGGCCAAACTAACCGTGCGGGCTCGGTCGAAAAAGGGAATGAAAAACAATCGATGGCCCAAAACGGAAGGTGATCGCGTGCGGGTTTGGGCCAAAAATGGAAACTCAGGGGTGGTCGCGCGCGCGGGCCGACACGTAGCTAGACGCGAATTAGGGTGGTGCTGCCACAAAGAGACGTATACACACATTTTCCTCTTGGGTTATTTTGCTCGCTACTTATTACATTACCGTTTGTGCATAGACAGTTTATTCTTATACGAGTTCTTTAATTAGGCTCCATCTGTGACGGAGGAGTTCTTTTTTTCCTTTTTCATGCAAGACTTAAAATGTTTCTATCTCTATTCAGCCTATTATGTAGTATCAAGATATTGGGAAAAATACTTTATATTGTGCGTCCGATGGAACAACAAATATCGGACGCATCATCAATCCACGTTTTTTATCCTCTCTCGTTTTTTTCCGCTGCCTTTTTCTCCGCTGCTCATGCTGCCTTTTTTTCTTGTTGCCCCCGCCCCAACCACGCACAACTTACCGCGACAGTTGCTCCTCGGCCTGATCCGAGCGGGGGGACCAGATCCAGTTGGGGCAGTACCAGATCCGTCACCTCGCCGACGGCCTCACCAAATCCGCACCATCGTCTCTTGCCACCGCCGGCCAATGCTCGACGCCGCACGTCACCTCCCGCCCGTCGCCACCGCAGTCGACACAACCCCGGATCTTAGTTGGGCTTCAACCTCGAAGTCTCCATGGAGGAAGGGAAGGCACTGTGCACCGCTGTCCTTGCAGCCGTGCGGTTCCCGATGGCTTGTTCAGCTGGTGGCGAGGAGAGGGATGGGAGGAGGCGGCGGGGCGAGGAGAATGCTGGCTGTGTCGCCCCAGCCCTAGGGCGACGCGGGGGGCTGAATAGTAGTGTTAAATGTTTTTTTTGTTATGTTTCATTTCTTAGTGCTTGGTATTGCAATCACTACTTTTTGGATGTTGCATCTGACTTGATACATCTTTTTTGAGTGATGAAACATTTTTCATTATGTGATTAAACATTTTTCATTGAGAAACAATCTGAAATAACTTTTGTTGAAACATTTTTTATTGGCTGGTGAAACATCTTAAACAAGTTTATTGAGACATTTTTTTATTTAGTGGTGAAACATCTGCAACATTTTTTTATACATGATGAAACACCGTTCGAAGTTTTGATTAGGATCAGACGTTCGATCCCTAGTCATCTTAGATAATGGCAAAAGAAGCCACCATATTTGGCATTAAGTTATAAATAGACTACGGATTAATAAGAAAAATAAAGAAAAATTGATAAAGTTAATTATAATAGCAACTCCATCGTTTTGTTTATCCTCATTATAAGTTGTAACGGCTTATCAATGATAAAACATAATTTATGGTAAAACTTTTATATATGTGTCTGTCGTAATTTAAAATCAAATATAAAATAAATTACGATAAGAAAACACCATAATCAACTCTAAAATTAAGTTTTAAAATTTATTTTTTGGTTATAGCTTATAAGATGAATGGTATATGATGAAGGGTGAACTTTAGGCTCATTTGGTTCGATGCCAATCTATGTTTGCCCTCCCAATATTTTGGTAGTGTCCAAACCTTGACAAGTTTCAACAATATTAAAATTTGCAGCATAGAGTTTTATACTAGTGTGGGCTACATTTTGTTGTAAACAGAACATACATAAGATACTATTGGAGTTGCCAAGAATTTAGTAGGGGAAAATTAATCTCAATTCAAACATGCCCTTTATAGTTACATATGAACTAAAATTTTATTTATATGGGCTGCTCTGTTAAGCATGCACGTCATGCGAGCCGTCGGATGGCTTGGACGGTGGATGAGGGATGATTGTACGTCTATGAGTGAAGACAGACGATTTGAGAGGCTATTTGGTTGTTATTTAACATTACCATAGGTGTGTCATGACAAATAAAGTGTGGCCAATAATTTGTTGGTCACAAGTATGACAATATTTGGCTGGAGAATGAGTATATGATATTTAGATCCACAGAGCAAAAAAATATGGCTTGCCACAACTGAAATAAGCAACCAACTAATAAATTGTGGCATGACTAATATGTGGTGTGGTAATGTGTGATACTCAACCAAACAACCCCTAAATCTCTTGAGGGCTCCACTAGTCCGGGAGGGGGGCTCAACTATGTCATATCGCTTCTAATGTACACATCATTTATTATGTTTTGTGAGATTATTTTATGTCAGCGATATTGATATATAAATGCATGAGTTATCATGCCTTTATAGTAATAATTGATCTCTAGAGGTTTAAATCTTTTCTTATATAAGTATACTAAATTATTACTATAACTTGTAGAAAAAAATCATATTGCAATAATGGTTGACTTAATACAGATATAACTATTTGGAATATTACCTCATCTATGCATTTTCCTTGTCAGGATAGTTTTAAAAAATAGATGTTATATATGAATCATCTTGCAATGATTTTGTAAACACCTTTTAAAAGTAATTCGAAACAAAATTCCCAACTAAACGGTTAAAGCCACACTATCTTCCAATTCCAATTGTAAGAGCCTGGCTAATGGAGCCCACTGATACAAGTGGTCTCAACATGCCATATAAGATGAGGTCACACAAAAACCATTAATACTTGCAAATGAAGACCACTCTTAAGCCTATTTTGTATTTAGTCCCTCATTATTTATGTGTCAACCCATATAATATTTAATTTTATATTTTAGATACTATAACAACAAAATGGAAATACGTACAAATATATTATGCTCATTGTTTTGCTTATTCATATGCTTATTCGAATCACTTCTTAGCAAATAAAAAATCATTTATGAGTTAAGCTTTTATATACGTGTCCTAAGCGACTCAAAAGAAAATGTTGTAAAATAAACTACAATGAAAAAACCAATTAAATCCAAAATCAAGTTGTAAAATTTAAATTTTGGCTTATAAGCATAAACATAAGAGCATGACCAAGAGAGGTCTAAAACTCTATTCTAAAATTCTGTTTTTGGGTTTTCTAAACCGGCTTTGAGGTGTTGAATATATTGCTCACTCCAAGAGATGACCTAAATTAAGTTCCGATCAACTTAAAAAGTGGGGCCACCTATTAATCCATCCACATAAATCTCGGTTATTTCTCCCTTTCCACCTGATCGCTCCTCTCCACAACCGTTCGCGTCCCATGATGAACGCGTAGGAGGCCGATTGGGAGCAAGACTTCTTCCGTACTTGTGAAAAGCGATAAACCTGGCGAAGGGGATCCCGATTTTTGGATTCATGCTTAGGACCACTGTTGGATCTATTTTTTTTCAACAGAACTCCTAAATATTTGGACAGGATCTGTTTTGGGCCTTTCTTAGCCATACTCTAAGCCAAACAATAAAACCCTATATCCCTAATTTTACATGGACCCACTGTCGGCCTCTCCCACCTTCTTTTTCTCTCTTTTCTCACTGATCAAGTTTTTCTTGGACGCCGCCTCTCCACCGCCGCAGCACACCACACCGCCACCAACGCCTCCGCCACGGTCCCCTCCTCTTCCACCGCCGGCCTCTCCTCCCCCCACCCCTTCTCCACCGGCGTTGCCCCGTCCTTAAGCGCCATCGCCGGAAGCCTCATCGCCTCTCCTCCCTCGTCCTCACCGGAAGCCTCACCGGCCGGAAGGGTCATATTGAAACTCTAACAGCCTGACGCATTTATCGCGTGAAATTCGGAACTTTCCAAATTCCACCCCTTTTAACCTTGGGACCCCTTTATTATTAACAGTTTAACTTTTCACCGTTGCTGCATTTTACTGTGCGCGACTGGCGACGTCGCATCTCCTCAGGTCCTCCCGAATTCCCAACCTCCATGCTCCACGTCTCCATCCCCACTACTCGCCATCCTCCTCACAAATCCCTCCTCTGTTCGTTCGATCGCCGGAGGCCTCCGCCGTGCGCCGCCAGCCGGCTTCAATGGCCACGTCGGATGGAGCGATCCCCCTCGGCTGTAAACGGGCGATGGCCGCCAAATCTCAACCGGCGGAGGCGGCGGAGCTCGTGGGCTCATCCTCTCCGGCCGTGACGCCACTGCCCTCGACGGCGATGCGGGCCTTTGACGATGGCGATTCGGAGGGCGATGACGAGGCTGCGACCGACTTGGCGAGATTCACCGATCACGAGCTGCAGGAGTCGATCAAGCGGACCCGCTCGCTGGGGCTGGCGGCGCACAGCCTGCCCGACGGTGGCGTGAAGCTTCGGAGAAACATCTGCCGCATGGAGAAGGAGCTCGATCGCCGCCGGGCCGCCGGGCCAAGGAAGGTGAGCGAAATATGGGTTTTTAGCAATCGTTCTGGGTGGAGAAGGGAGGCCCAAATGAAGGTTTTTGGAACTATGTGTATTGCTTTTTTTTATTATTATTTCTTCTAGGTTTCATCATCCGTGGATCTTTTCTTTTTCTTGCGAGGCTATGTGTGAATTAGGAATTTTGAGGAATGAAGGAGCCGTGCAGATTTACGATGGTTTCTGAATTTATCTCGGATTTTAGACTTGAGTAGGCTAGCATGTTAATAAACGCATAAATTGAAATCCTATGCATGTCGAGCACTCTGCTTCAAACCATTTCCATGAATTGTTACAGCCGGCTGCTAAATTAATTTGCTGGCAGATTTGATCATATAGAAATGGGTGTTGCCGAGTCCGGTTATTTTAGCTGCTGACCCATGTTTATTTTTCTTTTCTGACTGGTA
Organism: Oryza officinalis; assembly: GCA_008326285.1. Taxonomy (NCBI): domain Eukaryota; kingdom Viridiplantae; phylum Streptophyta; class Magnoliopsida; order Poales; family Poaceae; genus Oryza; species Oryza officinalis. Next base: position 48,663,277 of record BDMV01000001.1, on the reverse strand, counting down.
CTTCTACTGGCTTTCAGTAATGAATTTCTGAATTTAAAAATTGCAAGTTGTTAATAACTTTATCTTTATGTGATGTGCAGTGGAAGGGGTTGTCAAATATAGGACGCCTTATATTGTGGGATGGAGGGAGATTATTCAATAGCGTTGATGAGTCACATGAGGGCCACTATATAAGTTGTCAAATAATTATTGGTTAACGACTTGCAGATTTACTCTCTTCTCTTTTGTATTCATTCAAATAGAGAAATCATATAATCTTTTTGGCTTTTGACATTAAGAAGCCAGAAGGACCAAGTGATTAAGAATTAATATGCAAACAATTAACTGGATACATACGAATTTACTGAATCTTCCCTCCATGATGTTCAATTTGTTCCTTGGAAAATTTTGCACAGCATCATTTCTTTGTAATGTGAGCTATTGTGTCTACAACAGGGATGGGCAATACAGTAACAAGTAAAAAAAATGAAACATTTTCCCTCACTATTCTTTTCTTTTTTCTGTTCCCAAGAGTGCTATCATCCTAATGTATCCTATTCATAAGCATATCTTGTCCATGTCCTGGGGTAAGTTTTTTTTCTTAAATTATTGTAGGGTGTCATGACTTGGAGGCCGGCAGTGCAATCTCCTAGCCAGGATGATTCCCACGCCTTTAGTAAGCACTATATATTCATTTGTTGTTTATGCATAATCACATATCGTTAGTCACGATTCACGAAATACACATCCTGGTCTGCTTTCTTTTACTTATCAATCAGTTTGACTATCAGTGATTATTTATGGTCTTAGATGTAAATGTTGAAACCATCATATAGGTTCGTCGTGACTCTGATCTAGATGTATTGCACACAGAGAAGTTAAGATTCATAGCAATAGGAGCTAAATAGTATTAGATTTGATTACCTGCAACTTGTAGTTTCAAAACTGGAAGGTAGGAATTATGATTTATTAATTTAGCCTCCCATTACGTTATATCATGCATACAAAATAATCATGCAAAAGTGTAACGTACATTTGTTCTATTTGAGTACACATTGTTCTTGTCACATTAGCTGCAAATTGGGATAAAACTAATAGCGGATGGGGGCACACCTACTTAATTGAGTCACCCATCAGATTTGCCAAACCTCAACCAGAAAATTGGCATTGCCCTAATTTTTATACTAGATATTTAGATAATGTTAATAATCTCTTTACCTTATGTCCCACATTCCTACTTGGAATGCTTGAACTCATTGTAGAGCTCATGGAAAAGCTCCACTGGACAATGTATGGATGTAATATCTTCCTACTGCCTCTTGAGGGAGAGCATAGGTGTTTCAGACTCTAGGCACTTAATTATTGAGACAGTTTCTGTGCACGATCAGCAAGCCACCCACTGAACCAAATGCATGAACTCCTGGACTGACTTTGTTTGGTCAATGACACGAACTGCACATCACTGTTGGAGACTTGGATCTTTTCTTTATGTACCTGACTGTTAATCTTCTTTTGCAGAGGATGGTAACAAGCTCAACTGGGGAAATACTTCTAGTAAATACCACCAGAATGTACCTATTACTCCTACAACGAATTATGGACAGGTGTGCCTTTTTTATGTCCCTTTTTTTAATGGCACATTTATTTTTGTGATTAAAATCTATGTGATATTGTGAATACTCTTCCTTGTTACTATGCAGGCTGAGGATTCAGCATTTTTCAAAGAACTAAGTTATTTTGGCCGAGAAAAGCATGCATGCCTTAAGAAAGTTGGGCAAAGCTCAAGAACTCCAGTGAGTCATCAACCAAAAAATCATGCAGTTTGTCCAAAGCGAGCTGATGATAAACAATTGCATATGGACCATAACATTAATGACAACGAAAGGAAATTAGGTTCGAAGAGCTGTCTCAGAAAAAGACGGAAAAACAACTCTTTTGATTCAAATGGCATGTATGATAAACTACATACAAAAGATGTCACTTTGGGGAAATCAACTAAGAGGTATGCACTCCTTTTTGTTGATCTACTCCCTTTTTCCTTATTTTTTTAACTTTAAGTATGCCACCCCTTGTTTAGTAACCCATTTGCGTTGCTTTTCCAACTGCAGACTTTTTACATTATCCTTGATGTACATCATTACAACTTATGCTGCGGTTTAGATTGTTGCATCTTTCATATTGTTGGTCATTTTGCAAATTACATATTTTCTATCCGTTTGCTCCCATGTTTCCTGTCAGCTGCACAATTTTTGTTCCCATCTAGCAGGAAATTACTGAAAGATGTTGAAAACACTGTTTTTTCAAACTAAATGTATTCTCTAATGAATACACATGAAATTCTCGATAGAAATAATTTGCTACCTTTCATGTGCATGTCTTATGCTTTGATTCAATAGATGACTAGAAGTTGATACTTTGTTTTGTCTGTCTTCCAAGGGCTGTTATTGTCACTGGAGACTTCAAGGTTACAGTCCATCTAGCTACACTAGTGGGCGCATTAAGTGCATTCATATCGAATGTGTGAATATTTTGGATTGTTCACGGCTTGTATTAACTGCTACTCGCCTAATCAGGCAAATAGTTTGGCGGTGGTATTGTAAGTTATTACCTATATATTACTTTCCTTGGTGCCCTCATGGCCAGCGATTTCGATTGGCTTGATGGAGTTTATAAATGTATGACAGTAAGCCTGTCTGATCTTTTCTAATTTTTAGGAATAATGAAATTGCATCTTGATAGTTCTTTGATCTATATATATCTTCTAGTGTCTGAAACCAATAAATGTAGTTATTGCTAACTATCTTTTCTCTCATGAAGCTATATGATCTCAATTGTTTATAGCCCTTGGATAGATCTAGGGTGCAGTTATATAAAGCCAAGCCGCCTAGCTACCAAGCAAATCCACCTCACACCCCATGTTTGGCATTTGGTCGTGCAAATTTCCCCCAGCAATACACGGGGTTTCTATCTAGATAATCATATATGCCTTCAAACCGATTTATGTTTCAGACAGGAAATGGTTCTGATGTGCAGGTGGGAGCATACTAAGAATCACATCACTGAGTTCGGGGGCTTATTCGATTCTAAAGAAAGAAATAAAAAGAAGGTGACCCACGGTGACGGTTATTATTATATTTTTTTTCTTACATTGTTATGGTACTTTCCCATTTGTTCCATGTTAAATCTGTTATGTTCACATTGGATGTGATGATTCGTTCTACACACGAGAGTCCCTCTTCCCATGTCTGTTCACATAAAAAGGTTATATGTCAGCATATGAACTCATCATCCTCTCCATGGATACCTTGATTCCCACTGGCGCATCCTACATGCACATACAAATCATATCTAATTGGGGAATGCACCCCCTTTGTTCATTTTTATAAGGTGTGGTTTAACTTGGTGCTGTCTCCCGGAGTGATATTTGATCATTGATTTCTCTTATAACATTATATTCGTAACAAAATAATCCTGATCACATCAAAATGCTTTCAAACATGAATCTAACGGTTCCATTTCTATACCATAAAATATACATACTACTATATTACTGGAATAATCATTCGGCATTATCACCAAATTTTGAATCTTGAAATACATGTGCGGCATATAAAAATCAACAGAGGGAGTGCTCAATATGATCCAGTACAAATAATCAATTTCTGCTGCAGATCACTGGTACACTGCCAGTATGAACGGAAATTGCAACATGCACATTTGACTAAATAAGGTGTAGTCGTATTTTGTGCAAACGGGTTCTCTGTTATTTTACCTACCATTTTATTTTATTGAACAAGAAATTCAATGTTCTTAAATCCTTGAGGTTAATAAAATAAAACAAAACCCTAGACACCACATCTTGGGCACCAACTCGTGTATGATTGATGAATTTAATTTTCTAAGATGATCTCCAAGATTTCCAGTTATGCATCAATGCTACATCACTAATTTTGTTGATATTGTCTATTCAAAATGTTGACACAGAAATAATTGCTCCATGTGTATTTCAACTATACTCTTATTATTTTTTAGGATGTGGTTTTCTTGGATGACAAAGATATGGAACATGCTGAATCAATTAATGTTGAGATGGCTCATAAATGGTAAGCCAATAATGATGATGTCTTTTGCATATGAAAGTTCCTTTGCCATTAATTAAGTAAGATATGATCAATTGTAGATATTATTTCATTAATCAAATCACACTTGTGTAGGGATGAGTCAAAGATTTACTATCCTTCAAGGTGAGAATCATGTATTGTGATTGAGGTACTGGGGGAGAGAGAGATTTCGCCCTTCCAAGCTGATATCTTTGCTTTTGTCAACAGGACTGATCTTGAAACTTTTGAGCTGATCTTCTCTGACATAGAATGCCTTGAGCCTGAAGAATATTTGAAATCACCTGTTATAAACTTTTACATGCGGTAAGTAATATTTTTGCTGCTCTGCAATCACTTTATCTCCATGTTCAACCTACAAGTGATTGCATAGGTCCCTGCAACTGTTAAAAATAAATCTTCATGGATGTGATTGAGCTGCATTTATTTTAAGGTGTCAGTTCATTCCTAATATTGCTTATAATTTCTGAACTAGTCAACTTTGAATTGCCACTTTAGTTGTTCTGAATATTATGTTAGAATAGAAAAGTATGCTTGCTCATGTATTCACAATATTAGTGGTTCTTATATTGCTAATGAATGCAATGTCTGAGGCTGAAAGGAAGATTTGGTGTGCAAAGGTGTGAAATTGTGTCCAGTAGACTGGTTCATGACTTGTCAATATATCTCACTTTTGCTATGGATGTGATTGAGCTGCATTTATTTTAAGGTGTCAGTTCATTCCTAATATTGCTTATAATTTCTGAACTAGTCAACTTTGAATTGCCACTTTAATTGTTCTGAATATTATGTTAGAATAGAAAAGTATGCTTGCTCATGTATTCACAATATTAGTGGTTCTTATATTGCTAATGAATGCAATGTCTGAGGCTGAAAGGAAGATTTGGTGTGCAAAGGTGTGAAATTGTGTCCAGTAGACTGGTTCATGACTTGTCAATATATCTCACTTTTGCTATGGGGTGTATCATCGAAGATTTGTGAAAATTCAGTACTTTATTATGTAGGCTTGAACTGTCCGCTCTGATTATGGTCATTTCAGGTACCTCAGGAAATCCAGAACATGTGGAGACTTGTACATTTTCAATACATATTTCTATAGCAAACTTGAAGAAGTACTATCCAGGATGGTATGCTCTTTAATCTTTCTGGGATATATTTGTGATATTCAATACCACTTATCAATGCCCTTCAGTGACTTGAATTTATACTTCAATTGGTGCATGAGTTTACATACCACATAAACACTTGTGAATTTCTTGGTATGGTGCGATGTGTTCTGCTGTTGAGCATTTATGTCCTAGTGTTATTCATTGAATTTGTGTTATCTTGCCTTATAAATATATAGAAGCCTCAATCTATTAATATTGTTAAGAGAGGACGAAAAGGAGTCACCACGTTTGCATTGGAATCCTAGAATTACCACAATAATCGCAGAAAAAGAGAGATTTACACTGTCAGATTTGTTAGGTCCATATTACAACATTGTAGATTGATTGATATAGTCGTAGACAACATGCAAATGTATTTTTGGAAACATAAGCAAGAATCTATCAAATCCAGTTCTACATTTAAATCTAGCTCTGCTCAAAATTGTGTGGAAAAATCCGCTAGATTAGGTTATATAATCTTGTGGATATACTCCTTTGCTTGATATGGAACATTTGTGCCCGGCCAACACGAGCGAACAGAACACCATGATTAGATTGGTATGCCACATTCCGCGTGATTAGCAAGCAATAGTGAACGAGCATCCTGCATGATTAGTACACCATAATTAGCACTCGTGCGATTATACTACTTTAATTAAGTTAATACTTTTAATTAATAAAACTACTATTCACAAAAACTTTCTACACAAATTATAGACTTTTTTAATAGAAAAATACAACTTCTTATTCGGATTATATTTAATAAATTTTATCTCCGAGTCTAGAACTTTCTTCTTGGATAAATGCATAATTAAGTTGTAAAACTTTCCACTCCAAAACTGTATTCATGAGAAAAACTTTCAAATCACAAGCTTTCTTGCATAGTAAAACCATTCTAAAATATATTTTGAAGATAATTTTTTTTGTTTGCTTTAAGAGTTGCCTTCTGGCATGCTAAATATTTGGTGGTCACAAAATAAACCAGCAAATCACTAAAGTCCAGAATTAAACACAGCTAATATAGTCCATCTAGGTGGCCCTGTGGCCCTCAGCCCAAGAAACTGTTGCAAAGAAATCCCTACCGACCAGGTGCAACATTCGCACAAGTGTGGCATGCGCAAACATTTGCGGGGTAGGGCAGTCTTTTCACCCTTTGTGCCGCAATTCTAAGTCTGTTTCAGAAATGGGGTTTCACATTGTAAGTCCATGAAGGAAATCAAGAGTTCAAGAATCTAGTTGGTTATGACTTTTATAGTTTCAGTTGTGATTTCTCTCTTGTAAATATTGTAGCTTTGCCCTTTTAAAGATAAAATCTATACTTCTGGGCATTGCCTGGCAGTAGTTCCCATAAAAAAAAATCAAGACTCTAGCTATTGCAAATTTGCAATATCTTCAATGTTTTTGTAGGGTCCGAAATTATCTAATGGTCTGTGTGCATGTCGAGCCTGGACTTATAATGTAGGATGGAGGGAGTAGTGAGCAAATTATTGAATATATTAATACAAATCATGTTGACCAAACAATTTACTTTAATCATTATCTTCATACATGAATCACGTTGACTGCACAATTTATTTCTTTGTTCATTCTCTAGAGACATGGCTTTTCCTAATTGCCAAATAAAATCCTACTTTGAGTTTTGGATATATTGCATAAACACCATTTAGGTCCTTACTGTATCTTTTAGGGGACGCTGAATGGGACACTTTCAAATATAGTAAGTTTATGTTCAATTCAATTGCTGTTTGTTACCTTTTGCATGGAGTACTAAAGTAATACCTTACCTTTACTCTTTTACATACTAGGATTATCTCTTCTTCACCTGCAAAGCAAATACCTTCCACTGTTGACTGATTACCTTTTCTAGGGTGACCATGATGACTCACAATTCAGCAAGTTAAGGAGGTGGTGGAAACATATAGATATATTTAGGCAACCGTATATAATTCTGCCTATTCATGGAGAGTGAGTTTTTTTTTCTCTGGATAATACTTGGATGAAGCACTTTTTTTTTTTCATCTGCTCCTTAGGCAAATAGGTTCGGCATGGTTAACACTTCACATGAGGTTATTTTATGGTTCATAACCAATATTCTGGTGTATCTAGTTATCATATATGATGTTATTTACCTTTTTTGCTGTAAATTAGGATGCACTGGAGCTTGATCATTATCTGCATGCCTGCAAAAGAAACAGAATCTGGACCGATAATACTTCACTTGGACTCTCTAGGACTCCATTCCAGTCGTGAGGTTTTTGATGTAATTGAGAGGTACACGGTCACTCTTGATACATGATAAGCGTTTGGTTTTTTTTTATCCCAATCTTATAGGATTAGATAATTGATCCAGGACTGGTGCCTGCTGTGCGCTTTTCCTGTTGTTATCTTGTAGTTCTAAGTTTCCTACTATTAACCTACTTCAGCCTTCTCCATGAATTTTATCGCAGCTTCCTCATAGCAGAATGGCAACATCTACAGAATGATTCTTCTTATACTATCCCCTTTTCAGGGAGAATATGGAATCATCTATCAAAAAATATAAACAAGGATAAAGTTGAGGTAAAAAACCTAGTTTTCTAGCAAAATATTTGTTCAGAGGACAGCGGTTGGTTGTTTTACAATAATTGCTCTTTAGTCTTTCCTGTGTTTCCTGATATAGTTTTCTAATGGTTGCTTGACTGCCTTCTATTTTCACATATCCAGGTGCCAAGTCAGCGTAATAAGTATGACTGTGGTATCTTTATGCTTCATTACATTGAGAGGTTTATTCAAGAGGCACCAGAGAGGCTGACAAGAGAGAACCTTTGCATGGTATGAATCAATTTTCCTCCACTATATTCTTCAGACATGTCTTGAATCCTGACTGTTATGCTCTTGCTGGGTCTTAGTTTGGACGCAAATGGTTCGATCCCAAAGAAACTTCTGGGCTGCGGGACAGAATACAGGCACTCATGTTTGATGCATTTGAGAGTGCTCGGATGGATGATGAATCGTCGCAGTCCGAGTCACATTCTGATGATCAATCTGGAGATGAAGATAAGGACAGGGATGCAGTCATGGTTGTGGTGATTGACTAACGATGGATGAATGGCACCTAGGTTTACATTATGTGATGGTACAGTTTCAGCAATTGAGTTTCAGCAACGTCGGCTCTCAAATGTCATGCTGTTTGTTACCTGAAAAATGTTTGTGCTGCACTGGAGACGGTGTACTAGAAAAGGATGCGCCAGTGGTGCTTAGCTATGCAATTATAAAGCGCCAGTGGTGCTTAGCTATGCAATTATAAAGCACTACACAATGCACATTTCTTGTAGCCTGGTAGCTTCTGGGGCTTCAAGATGAAAGTTTAGCGTTTAGGAGATGCACTTCTGTACATATTGATAGGAGAGGGATCGAAACCCCATGCCTAAACGCCTTCTGTACATATTGATAGGAGGGGATCGAAACCCCGCCTAAACGCCTCACATTCTTTGACGATGCATTTTTGGCTTGATTTTGCTGGGATAGACGGCGTGTTTGGTTGAGGGAATTATTAGGGGGAATGAGAGTTTGAGGGGTAGGGACGGTTAAGTCTGTTATTTGGTTAAAGGACGTGAAAGTTTTAGGAGAGATTGAAAAGAGTTTAAGAGCGAACTCCCACCTTATCCTTACCTTAGTAGGGACAGGTAATTGGAAAAAAAAATCCTATTCTAAGTACGACAAGATAAATCCGAGCTATATATTATCAATTAAAATTCAATTCTCATTCATACTACTCATGATTCTCATCTCTACTACCAAACAGGACTGCAAGTAAAAATGAAACTCCCATGACCAATCCCTTCACCAACTCCCTTTGCACACAACATTTGATATGTTACCGTAAGGCGTCTCTTTCACCAAATGATACCAAATGTAAAATACCACTGGCAGGAGCATGGTGCATGTCACAATTACATGCCAAGCAAGTTTTGCATCAACAGAAAATTGACATGGTGTAGACTTTGCATTGCTGCTAGGCAATTGGCGTCATATACTCAAGGATACTGTAAGACAATCCCATGGCGTCATAAACAAAGAACTTTTTTTGAGGGGTCAAACTCAGAATCAACGGACGCAAAATGCCATTAATCAACAGAAACAGGTAAATGCAGAATATGTCGCAAAGTTGTGGTGAATATGATCGCCTGGACAATCATCAGGCACATGAGGCCATCATAAGTTTTAAGCAGAGAAAAGATTTAGTACAGATTCCATCAGCAAAAATCCATGGTATATAGTCCACAAGTCTTGTAACTAGTGTTATTGGAGCCTGCTGGGGGAAAGGCTAACAGAAAAGTTTCTTGTGTGGTGACCAAACAGATTTCCTGTTTCCTGTTATAGAGGTGTTGCAAACCCTGTAATAGCACACCAGAAAAAACACACAATGGATTAGAACAAAAACAACAGTATCAGATGGCAAAGAAAAGGGGTGCATGACAACATTAGACTGAGACAGACATAAGCAGGTGCTGTGTACCAAAGCTAATATAAGTGGTTTGGTCCAGAACAAAACTTTCTGCTAGCAAGCATATAAAAGACATGTCTTACAGCAAATCACACAGGGACTTACATAGTTGCACATGTTTCCAGCAGAAATAGTACTGAGAATTCAAGATACTCATACTATAGCATATAGGCCTATGAGATAAAACTGTGCAAGGCTTATGTATTGAATGAGCAATCAAGCAAGTGGTGAAATGTGAGAATGCACTGATTTCTGTTTTCCAAAAGGAGAACTCTGTCAAGAAATGCTCACCGACTGAAAACAAGACCTTTCTGGTGTTTGAATGAAGATAAAACTTTAAAGGCATGACAAATATAATGTTGGAAACCTCTACTTAGTCAAATGTTTTTGATGCAAGTAAAAGCAATAGCTGAAGCGAACATTTATCTGAATATACTATGCAATTGTTATACACCATGACCTATATTCATTATAGTCAAAATACACACATGCATTCATAATTCAATTATAACAGCAACAATGGTGGCATCGCTACGTCAGTAACTAAAATATAGGAAAATATGAAAAAGTTGAACTACAATCTTCCCAATCTATCAAATAGATCAAATAACAGGAGCCAGCAAATTGAGCATATCAATCCGAAATTCTATAGATAAGTACATTGCACATCCCAGCGAATACAACCGTTCTACCTCAGGCATAACCAAATGGTAGTATTATACTACCTTGGCTAATGTGTCTTTAAGATGATGGATGGATACACCAAAATCAAACCCAACTGAAGGGAACGCCATCATGTATTTTTTCAGTTCCTAAATGGACATCATTTTTTTTTAAATCTAATCCATTACAGCTCCTCTTAACAATTTAGCACTATAGCATGCAACATTTCATGGCGCAATGATTAAATTAAAAAAACTAAGTTGCGCATGTTTACCTTCTGAGAGCCAACCCCAAGATCCGGGCTTAAGCCCGACCATGGAGGTGAGCAAAGCCGACGCAGTGGCGCTGTGCAGCGGCATCAACCCATGTGCGCCGCCGAGCGCCGACACCGGGATCCTGCACCAACAACCGCGCCGAATCTGAGCAAACCAAACCGTCCTAGGAGACCAACGCGAGAGAACAAATCGACGGAGTACCTCGAGATCGCGGGGCGCCGGCGAGTGGAGCGAGGCAGAGAGGAGGCTCCCAGCTCAGGGGAACGAGCCACCGCCGCAGCCGGCGCCGGCCGGGAGAAGGCCCTGGAAGCGGAAGCCGAGCGCAGCCCCGCGAGGGCTCGCCGCGCGCCGCCAGCCGCCGTCGCCATGGCTGGGAGTTTGGACGGGTTCTAAAACCCTCCTCTCGTTGCCCTTCTTGGGCTTTCCTTGCTTGCGGATTGACGCTGAGTTCAGGTTATGTAGACTGGGTCTATAGAACTAGCTGTGGACTAGAGAGTCTCTGTATTCTTTCTCTCTCTCTCTCTCCTTTTTCCCTTTTTTTTTCTTTTTTGAAGACCTATCCTCTCCTCTTCAAGAATGAAAATGAAACTCATAGGTCAAATGTTTCGAATTAAACTCGTCGAAATATTTCATCTAGGACCTTATTTAGAGAAGCTCGAGATGCTAAGAAACTAACTAGTTCAATTTTTAACTTTTTGTTTCTAATTTATATGTCTGAATGAAAATCTAGATTATTTGAGGATAATCTAGATTGTTTGGAAAGCTGAGATTCTGAAATAAACTATAGCCAAAAACTCTACTCCCAAACAAGGCCTATGTCTCCCGTCAGATTTGGTTCAACAGCTCCTTTAGTCTACATTTAGATTTTCTTTTGCACATTCTCCCAAATAAGCTATTAAGGGGTTGTTTGGCAGGACTCCTCTCCAAGAAAATAGCTCCATTTCCAAGTTTTTTTTGCCAAACACGAGTAGTGGAGTAGCTCCGGCTCTTGAATTGCAGCTCCATCTCCAGGAATTTTCTAGAGCTCCTCAAGGGGTACTCCACCAAAACCTGGAGTCATATGTCCTCATGGAGATGGTAAAAAATTACCCACCATTGCCATTGGTTACAAAAAAACGATTCGCTTCTATTCCACAGTACCGCCCCGTTCCCGTTCCTCATTCGTGAAAAAAACGATTCCACCAGAGCGCCGCCCGAGTCCGCAGGCACATCGCCGCCGCCGCCAACCCTAGCGCCGCCGCCGCCGACGAGATGGCCGGATCCGCCTCTGTCCAAGATGGATCCGGCCTAGAGGAGGAAGTCCCGGCCGCCGAGATGACCATGGGCGCCGGACTGGAGCATGGCCATGGGCGCGGCTTCCCTCCTCCCGCAGCCGGCCAGGGGCGCGGCTGCCCGCCTCCTGCTGCCGGCCAGTGGCGCGGCCAGGGGTGCGGCTGCCCGCCTCCCGCTGCCAGAGCCGCCCTGCGCCCGCCTCCCGCTGCCGGAGCCGCCCTGGGGCGCGGCTGCTCACCCGCCGGCGCGCACTGGGGCGGGGTCCCAGCTGACCGGCGCTGCCCAGCAGCAAGCTCGTCCCCCGCGTACTGGAGCGACGAACCAGGTAATTACTTGTCTGATATTTGGATGACATCCAATGGTATAACCTCATGTGCTTCGTGTATGATATGAAGAAGCTAGCTAATTTGGGTTGTAGTCAAAACCATAAGCATGTGGATGAAGTATTACCTTCTGTTATGTGATATATTTTTTATTTCAGAAAGCTAAAATCGTCCATTTATTTGCATCTTGAAAACTATAAAATCTCTAATTTGACTGGACAGGGTGATTCAATGGAATGGACTGATGAGCATACTACCATTGTTTGTCAATTGTTTGCCCAACAAGTGGTGAAAGGAAATAGGCCAAATACCCATTTGAACTCCGTAGGCTATGACGAAGTGATCCAGTTGTTTCGCCAAATAACTGGAATTGAGTTGAGTAAGCGACAGCTCAGGAATAAGTGGGATAAGATGAAGCCTGATTTTGTGGCATGGCAAAAATTAATGAGGCAGCAAACTGGAACAGGATGGGATCACTCAAGAGGTGTGATTGTAATGGATGATGAGTGGTGGAGAAAGGCAAAAAAGGTGAATTAGCTTTATACCTGCCCCTTAATTATTAACTAGAATTAGCTTGCTTCTAACACATTGTTTCATGGTTGAAATTGAATAGGATATTCCTGGATGCGGCAAGTTTAGGAAAAAACCTTTGCAGAATGTAGATGACCTTAACATTATGTTTTCTGACATTATTAATGATGCATCCGATCATTGGAATCCTATGAGTAAGAACCCCATCATACCTGAGCACATGACTGAGGAGGTCCAGGAAGATAATCTTGTAGTTGATGATGAAGAGGTCCAAGAGACCCCCATGGAGAAAATGAATGACGAGGCCCAGGAATGCCATGAGGTTTCTCCTTCCATTAGTATTGGAAAGAGAAGATCTCGGGCTGTTCTTGACAAAGGCAAGAAACCAAAGATAGGGACAACACTTGTTATTCAAGAACAAATCACCAAGATTGCTGAGTCAGTCTCCTCTTTCACATCAAAAAAGTCAAATGAAGTAACCGTGCAACAAATCATGGATCTAGTTTTGGATTGTGGGGCAGATTATGGTAGTGATGAGCATTTTATTGCTATAGAGTTATTTGTCAAAAAGGACCAAAGGGACATGTTTATGACCCTACCAAATAAAGAGTTTAGGTTTAATTGGCTTAGGAGAAAGTACAATGCCAAGTATGGAGCATGATCCATACTTGCTGTTATGCAGGCCTTCTTGTTATTTCATAATTTCTCCCATTTGAAATATTTGTAATGGATTTGGTGTAATAATAGTACTGTTAGACTCATGCTTGTTTGTCTGATTGAATGGATTTGGATGAAGGCTGGGAAAAGAAATGGTGTCTACAGATTGATGTCACTTGGATGAAGTTTTTTTTCTGTGATTGTGTTAAGTTAATTAGTATAATTTAACAAGTGTTGTGATGGCGTCTACAGATATAATATATGTTAAGTTTATTTTTTATACTATTTGTAACAAGTGCTGTGATCTAACAAATGTTGGCTTGCAGGTGACTGAAAGTGAAAGTGACAGTGAGTCAGGGGACTCTACTGATGGTGACCAGTTCTGGAAACTTGTTTTAGGTGGTGCCCAAATAGCTCAAGTTTATGCTGATATGTACCTTCACAAAAATCCACCAAGGACATCAATTCTTAGTGGCATGGGATGGTTGCTAGAGACATTGCGGACTCCTGGTGAATGTCATTCACAGCTTCGTATGAACACGGATCTTTTTTTGGACCTAAATGATTTGTTGGTGCAAAGGTATGGACTCGAACCATCCCTGCATATGAGTACTGATGAGATGCTTGCAATGTTTCTGTTTACATGTGGTGGAAATGAGTCCAATAGGAGAGCTCAAAATAGGTTCAAACATTCTGGTGAAACCATTAGTAGAAAATTTGATGAGGTTTTAAATTCTTTGATGGCCATGGCAAAAGATTACATTCGACCAAAAGATCCCAATTTTCGTTCTGTTCATAAGAGGATAAGAGATGATAGAAGAGCTTTTCCCCATTTCAAAGATTGTATTGGTGCTCTTGATGGAACTCATATCCGTGTGTCATTGTCACCTGATGAGCAAGTTAGATATATTGGAAAAACTGGAATTCCCACTCAAAATGTGCTTGCCGTTTGTGACTTTGACATGCGTTTTACTTATGTTGCAACGGATCAACCGGGAGCTATGCATGACACAAGTGTTTTATACAATGCATTAAGAGTGGATGAAAAATTCTTCCCTCATCCTCCACAAGGTACCGCACTTGTATTATGCTCGCTATTTGTGCTAACTGTGCATGTGTTAAAATGTATCAATAATCATACTATGCTATCTTTTGTAGGCAAATACTATGTTGTTGACGCAGGATATCCTAATCGTCCTGGTTATCTTGCTCCATACAAGGGTGAGAGATACCATTTACCAGAGTGGCACAGAGGTATGGAACCCAATACTCCAATGGAAAAATTCAATCGTGTGCACTCTTCCATCCGCAATGTTATTGAGCGATCATTTGGATTACTAAAAATGAAGTGGCAAATTCTGTACAAGATGCCGTGCTACCCCATGTACAAGCAAAAAATGATTGTTGTGGCTGCTATGGTCCTTCATAATTACATTCGTGAGCATGGAGGTGAGGATCCTGATTTTGCTAGGTTTGATCATGACCCTAATTTTATTCCAACAATACCAGAACGGTACAACAAATACGCAGTTCCTCGAACGGCATCTGATGAGTCAACTCTCGAAAGAAGTGCAGTAACTATGGATCTCTTCCGTGATGAACTAGCCACCGCTTTATCAATTTCTTGGCGCTAGATTTGTAAGATATAAGATGATAATGTATCTTTGTTGGACTTCAATTATGAACCTTTGATTAAAATGTGGTACCTTGTGCGGATTTTGCTATGTGCGGATTTTGCTCCCAACTCGTTTCAAAATTGTGGCAGATTTGCATGTGTTCCATTAAGATGTAAAATAAATATTACGATAAAAAAATTAGCTACTCGGAGGTGCAATTCCCTAGTACAGTAGCAGCATTGCCATGCGCGTTGCTTTGCACTGTGACTGTGCGCTCTCCAGTCTACTGTGTAGCTCGATCGTGGCCGTTTTGGCGTTTTGCTGCAACATTACCTCTCGCAGCAGGATTGAAATAGGTGCTTGCATCGTCTTGAAAAAAGTCTATTTTATAATTTTTTTATTTTTTATTATAAAAAAAATTAGCTACTCGAGCTAATTTTGTACCGTTCTTGAAATAGCTACTTGCATAGTCTTGCAACAAGTCTATTTTATAATATTTTTTATTTTTTATTATTGTTATGGCTGTGAGAAATATTAAACATCACTATATATTAGTAATCAACATCCATACAAGATCCATGGGCAAAACAGTCCTTTCACTCCTCCTCCTACCAAATCTGGAGCTGGACCATATGTATCATTACCCAAACAGGTGCTAGCTCCAGGAGCTCCACCGTGGAGAAGATTTCCTGGAGAGGAGCTCATTTTTCTGGAGAGGAGCTCTCCCAAACAGCCCCTAAAGGTAGTGCTTTGAAAATGGGTTAGGAGAGGTGGGATTGGGAACCCTTTGAGGGATGGGAAATTACATCCCAAACCCATTTTCCAATCATGGCGTCAGCGATAGTATATTGAAGCCAGGAGTGTAGGATATGCAGAACAGAACCTTTCTCCACCCGATGAACTGCATCTCGCAGCTTTCGCCTCTCAGGATTTAGTCAGCTACTACTCTTTTTACCTGTACACAGATATATCAAGCCTTGAGAAAAGGCTTTGATCCGAACAAGAACGAAGACATACCAGCACCAACGCCACTTCCAGGATAGTACATGATTAAAAATACACAATACAAAACCAATCAAAATTTGTGTGTACAGTAATCTCAATCTCATACAACTAAAATCAAAAGTAGCAGTTGATGAATAACGCAGCTTGGATGTTCAATGGAATAAAATCAAAAGTAGCAGTTGTCGAATAATGCAGCTTCGATGTTCAGTGAATTAATGAGTATATGAACCTATCAGAATGCTGTGTTTTCAGCTAAAACACACACCAGTGTTATTTTTCCTGACAATTGGGATCAGCACAAAAGCATGTTCATTCATAGAGCCCTTTTTTTCCAGTGACACATACAGCAAATTTAGATAGTATTCTCCTACAGAAGAAGTGCCATTGAAAGGGCAACATGTAAGATTGTTCAAGTTCAAACGCTTGATTTCCAGAATAAATCACCAAAAGAAAAAGTAAAAGAGAATGAGCGTTGCACGGAAAAAGCATACATGTCCCTGACATGAAACTAGTGGCTAGCTAAGTGTTAGGCAACAGCCTACCTTCTGGATTTACACAACCTATTGTGGTTTTATACCTCAAAATTGAACAATGCCTGTTTGCTATATTGTGTTTACCAATAGTCTTTGCAAGAGCACACACCATTCTCGAAATGGTGGAATCTCTTTGCATCCCTTGCAATGATCAGACGGCCTACAAGTTTAGAGATTATCTTCAAAGCTGTATGACAATCTCCACATGAGCGTAGATTCTTTATAACCCGAATAGTTGACCGAGCAGCACTAGTTATAAGACCATAACTGACAGCTAGCCTCTCACTATGAGCTAGTAAAGCATCCTCTTTAGTTTCTTGATCAACATCATGAAGCACAAATCGAGTATCTGCAATATAGCCAGTCTCTTTCATATGAGCTGCTAAGTATCTCAGCTCTTCATAGATCTTAAGATGTTCAGGATGGGACCTATCTCCTGCTCTGTATTCATGAACTGTGCTCCTAGCTTCAACAGCATTAGCCTTTTTCCTTTCTTTCTCCTTTGCAAGTTCTGAATCATCAACAGGGAAAAGACCAATTTTAGACTGGTCATTCAACCTAGAAGAATCCAATTGCTCTACAATTTGAGCACAGCGATTTCCCAGCTCCAAAAAGCCATTTAGTCGACACATATTCATCAAACTTTCCCAGACATCAATGCTCGGTTCCACAGGCATTTGTTCAACAAATTCACGAGCTTCATCAATATAGCCAGACTGCCCAAGCATATTAACAATGCTGACATAATGGTCCATGGTAGGAGTTACACCAAAGTCCTTTTGCATCGATTCAAAATGCAACATCCCCTCATTAACAGAACCCAAAATTCCACATGCCAAGAAAACATGTGTGAACATGGTTGAATCTGGCTTATCACCCGTCTGCTTAAACTGATCAAAAAAATCAGTTGCTTCGTCACCAAGACCATTATACACAAAACCTGAGATCATAGTGTTCCATGATGTCAAGTTACGTTGAGCTATAGTACTGAACAGCTTCTTCGCATCTTGCATTGAACCACATTTAGCATACATCTCCAAAATTTTGTTGTTCATATCTGTGTCAACAGCAAGTGTTGATTGAGATATTTGATTATGTACTTTTCTTGCTTCTGCAAGAGAAGTTGCATCACCACATGCTTGCATCAATTTAAAATATTGAGGAGCATGCACTACAGTTCCTTCTTCCTGTAGCAAAGCCAGAAGTTCCAGAGCTTCTTTTACTTTGCCATCTTCACATAACTTATCCATGTCTTCAACAGTAACTTTGGATTCTCCACCGGTTACATCAGATGCTCCAGAAGGTAACCCATCAATTGACGGGCTATCAGTTAGCGGATTGCGGTATATGCCATCTTGATACGGTGCAGGTGCATGAGTATTGTGTTGCACAGCTGTGTTTACATTCATGGGAAGCTCTGGAAAATTACTTTGTGCATAAATTCTGCTCCTGACATAAGGGCTCTGATGTGCATGTGAAACATTATGTCCAATACCACCATTGTAGCCTTGCTGAATATTTGCAGCATGTTCCTTATTGAATCTACTTGGATTTGGATACTCTGAGGTAGAGCCAGGCCTATTCGCACAATTGCCAGCAGATCTTTGATCAACTTTCTGTGGCTGAAAGACTTGCTGATCATTTCCAGTTGATTTTTGATATGATTGTCCTGAAGGGCCATGTCCATCCTGCCTATTATCATATGCCTGCTGGCTATTTTGGGTGTTGTAGCTAGATCTGTATGTGTCAGATCCATGATAATGATGGTATGTTTGCCCCGTACCATATCCAGAAACGCCACTATTATTACCTTGTGTGCGGCTATACTGGGAATTTGGTAGATCCCTACTAGGGATTTGCTGGTTGTATGTAGTACCACCACCATAAGGTTGCTTGTCATTGTATCCAGGTGCTACATAATTCACTCTTGCACTAGTATATGGCTCATGACGATTTGCAAATCCATATGATCCACCTGTTTGGCAAGGCTGAGCAGAATTGCTTCTGTACTGTGGATTGACACTGCCATAGGGTTGCCTGTCATTATATCCAGGTGCTCCATCATTCACCCTTGCACTACTGTATGGCTCATGACGATTTGGAAACTCCGGTTCCCCAGGATTGCGTCTGTAATGAGCGTTGATACTTCCATCACCATTCACACCTCTAATTCTATCAGCTCCTACAGAGGAATCAGTTGAAGGGAGATTTGCCTGAACTTGGCGGTTGAGACTATCAGTTCGATGGGGCTCCCTATAGTTCCCGTCATTACGTGCTCCCCATTCATGGTGATAGTCCCCATCGATCTGTTCTGATGCGAAATTGCCAGCGCCTCGATGTGGAACCAAAGGCCACAGACAACCTCTATCAGCCGGAAGACTGCAACACAGTAGTAAATGGAGAAAGTGAATTTACAGAATGGAGAAAGTGAATTTACCAGAAAGAAGTATACGGTCATCAGGTTATCAACTTGGAAATCCAGAGAGTAAAACGAGTTTGTTCAGCTTTGTGGTGCTATGTATTCTGAACTTGTAAGTCAGGATTGATTATTGAACGAGTGGGAACATTTCAGCATAAAAAGGAACTACAACTATCAAGTACCCTGTATCAGCGTTCGGGACATACGTGCCACAGCTTCCATTTCAAACCATGATTGACCTCCATGAACAAGTAAAAAAAAAGATAATTTCTTTCCTAAAAAAATCTCTCTCTAGGGAAAGGACTGCAAATCTGTGGCTTCGCTAATAGCCTTCTAGCACAGAATATCACAAGTTCTCTGAGAGAACTAAGACTAAACCAAACGAACACTACAGACTACCCCAAGATTGGTGCAAGGAAACAGTGAGTCGGTGACTCGCCGTAGCGCTTAGGGGGGCGACAGTGTGGTACCTGAGCGGCGAATCCACGCGACGGACGGGCGAAGCGAGCGCGCCGCGAGGCGAGTAACGGGCAGCTAGGAGGGCCCTGCGTGCTCCAACCATGGCGGCCATCTCTCCTCCTTCCTCCCTCCCTCCGACCTCGCCCTCTGCGTGCTCCTCCTCTCCTCCCCTTCTCCGGCGGCTCCCTCCCCCAAAACCCTCGCGACGATGCGGCGGCCGTTCGTTCTCCAGCCGCCAAGCAGAAGAAGCGACTGCCTCCGCGGCCGCGCTTCGCGTACGTGGCTGCACTTGAGTCGTCCGATTGGAATAGGCCCAAATAGGTAAAGGCCCAATGGGCCTTCTGGTTGTTGGCTTGACCGCTTTCCCCGTCTGCGGCGTCAAGATTCCGGGGCCCACAGCGGGCACGGCAGCTGCCTCCGGCCCGCACATGGTTCGCTGCCTTTCGGTGAGATCCCCACGGCTGCAGCGAGCTCGCAGGACGCCGCAGGCGAGACCAACGCCTTCTCCGCCGCCGGCCGCCGCGCCCATGGACTCCCCCTCGCAGCCACCTCCTCCTGCTGCAGAGGGCGGTCCGGTGGCGGACAGCCAAGCCGCTGAGCTGCCCCGGCTGACGGTGACGCAGGTGGAGCAGATGAAGGTGGAGGCGAAGGTGGCCGACATCTACCGCGTCCTCTTCGGCAACGCGCCCAACGCCAATTCCCTTGTGTAAGCGAACCCTTGAGAGCGCTCTCGCTATCACTTTGCTTTAGTTACTCGCAGTGTTTGTGCATGTAGTGCTGTGGCGGATTGGGATGCGAGAGATGTGCTAGATGGGTGCGGGTATCATATCGTTGTTGCTAAATTTTAGCTTGACTTAGTTCCGTAATTAGTTCATCCTTATCAATTACACAGTGTAGATATAGCCTGGTTATGTTGCTCACAGTCACAGAAGCTTAATGTTGCCAATTAGGTTGAGAATTTAATGTTCCCCACCTCCTTGTTACGAGATTTGGTTGTATGTTTCCTGCTTCAGGTTAGAGCTGTGGCGTGAGCAGCATGTTGAGTATTTGACGAGAGGGCTGAAACATCTTGGACCAAGCTTCCATGTGCTCGATGCCAAGTAATGGTTCTCCGGTATTGAATTATATAGCAGAATATGGTTTTAAAATGAGATTATGCGAAGTTGATGTATATCTTTGGTTTTAAAATGATGTTCTAGTCGACCTTGGCTATGCTACTGGATGATTCATGCACTTGCTTTGTTGGATGAAACACCTGACGAAGATGTTGAGGATGATATTGTGGACTTCTTATCTCGATGTCAGGTTTGTTAAACTGCTGGTATTATATCAAAAAATGTCACTCTTACTACATAAATATGCATTAGTTACCACTCCACACGCCTCTGTAAAAAAACCAACTCAACAAATCAATTTTTCAGTACTTTGTTCTTTCCTTTACTGAGGTGATAACAAAGTTCAATCGAAGAAATAGTTCCACTGGATTTCTAAGGTCTTGTGGAATTTTTAAAGTCTCAAGCTGGGTGTCTGAATGGATCTTCTGAACCCACGTGTAACTTTTCATGCATATCAAGGATAGCACAAGTAATCTTTGTTCTGCTCCACTTAGTTAGTTCATGTTATCCCTTTCCTTTCTCATAAAGTGTTTGGTACAATATGAATTTGCTTATGGATAACAACTAACAGTTGGAATTTGTTATACATAGCAAATCACTGAAGATATTGATTTGCACATACATGTGATTCTGAGGATTTCATTGCCATTATTATCATGATTGTTTCAGGACAAAGATGGTGGCTATGGTGGTGGACCTGGACAGGTTTTCTCTTAACTTCAAACTTTTGGGTTCCAAACTTGTGGCTGGGTAATAGCTTTGAGTTGGTTAACATTTCACATTAGTTGTCATTATCTTAGGCAATACAAAACTTCAACAAACCATGTGAACACTGATCTTTTGCTTCAAATGACTAGATGGGCCAGTCTATGCTACTCTTAACATATTCCCTAACTAAAAAGACCAACTCAAACAAGTTCGATGTGATGAAAGCTCTGAAGATCAATTTATCTTTGGGTATTTGATGGCCTAAAGTGTTTATATAACTATAGGTTCTCATTTTGATGGCAAAGTTAGTGCTTTGACTTGTGTTATCCAACTTGTTCAAACTTTAGTTAAACAGTCAATCTTGACTGTTCTTTGATCTTCCTAATTTGAGTTCAGTTTTACGAACTCACTCAATAAGGTAAATTTAGTATGAGGCGAATTTTTTGATGTCATTATTTCACTTCTTTGTGCTAGTTGCCTCATCTCGCTACAACTTATGCTGCTGTAAATGCACTTGTAACTATAGGGAGTGAAAGGGCACTATCATCGGTAAACAGGTAATTCTTATGGCACTATGTTGACTAAATATGCTTCCATCTGTATCATCTGGTTAACAATTTCTGCGGTGTAAATCAGGGACAACCTGTACAAGTTCATGCTTCGGATGAAAGATACATCGGGAGCTTTCAGGTGTGCATTTTCTCAAGTAGTAAACTGTGAGGGGAAAATAGTTGCTTTCCATATCGAGTTCCTTACACCTTATATCTGCCACTCATTTTATTATCCTTTGACCAGAATGCATGATGGTGGTGAAATAGATGTTCGTGCTAGCTATACTGCAATATCGGTGAGTTTCTTTGCTCCCTTAATGTTTTCCTTGCAATTCTTTGATTTTTTTTTTGTTTTTCTTGTTTTGTTGTTAGGTTGCCAGCCTTGTGAACATTCTTGATGGTGAACTAGCAAAAGGTGTTGGAAATTACATAACAAGGTTTGCTTTGGCTCTTGTCATTGTCAATCTTCCAACTGTAAAATATAGAATGGTTGGTTAGTTCCTAAACTAAATGCCTCCAGGTGTCAAACTTATGAAGGTGGCATTGCTGGGGAACCGTATGCTGAAGCTCATGGTGGGTATGTTTCAACAGAGGATCTCTGTTTTTTTATTTTTCCTGTATGTATCTATTTGGATCTTTTAAGTAATAGTTGCTTTGGTTTGACAAGGTACACCTTTTGTGGGCTGGCTGCGATGATCCTGCTTAACGAAGTGGACAAACTTGATTTGGCTACCTTGATTGTAAGGAAACCTCTGTTGATTTATTCAGTTCTCTTTCTATTCCAACTTGTGTAGTGCTACTTCTAATTTCCATGGGTTTAGTGGTAGGCAATGTGAACTTTTAAGACCATGGTATTTGGATGTGGTCCTTCGGTTTCTAGTTGTACAATGCTGAGTAGATGTATTAGAAAACACCACATAGACACTAATAGTAGTTTGTGGCTGTCACAGCATTTACTTATTATAACACTGGTTATTGCTTTGTGGATTGTCTTCACAATTAAGGGCTGGGTGGCATTTCGTCAAGGAGTGGAATGTGGATTTCAAGGACGAACTAATAAACTGGTTGATGGTTGCTACTCCTTTTGGCAGGTTAATATCATCCCTGTATATGATTTTTTTTCCTGGCATCCTCCACTCTATCTGACAAACTTCTGGTGTATGACCAGGGAGCTGCTCTTGCTTTAACACAAAAACTAATGACAGTTGTTGATGAGCAATTAAAATCATCATATTCCAGCAAAAGGCCTCCAGGA
Source organism: Oryza officinalis (assembly GCA_008326285.1). Classification (NCBI taxonomy): domain Eukaryota; kingdom Viridiplantae; phylum Streptophyta; class Magnoliopsida; order Poales; family Poaceae; genus Oryza; species Oryza officinalis. The sequence continues at coordinate 48,640,164 of BDMV01000001.1, read as the reverse complement.
GATGATGCTTGTGGTACGAGCTCTTCTACTGGTAAGAAACATCAATATGTTTCTCATGGAGAATTGAATCTTCAGCTTAATGTTTATTTGAAAATTATATATGCTTCAAATATCTGGTGACCTGCTTCATAGTGTGTGACCGCGCTTGTTCTGTTTGATTTGCTTGTGGGGTTTAAGTGCAATTGTGCAAATATTACTTTTACATATTTTATACCTTTCATTCTTCATCAACCAGGTTATCGTACTAGCTTCTTGTTGTATATGATGTTGGGTTGTTTATCCCCATAATCTTATATTTTGTTTTTTTTTTTGCAGAAGCAGCATATTATGCTAAGTTTGGATTTGATTTTATAGAGAAAAGTAACCAAATAGGCCCACTGTTCCACAACATCGCGCTGCAGCAATACATCCTGCTTTGCGCACAGGTAATAAAAGAACATCTAATTTCATGCTTAGCTGGATTTATAGAAAATTTCTTGCTGTAACTTGGAAATTCTCTAGTGTTTACTTGACACTTGAAAGGTGAAATCTGATTCGTGTTCCAAATCACGCAGGTGCTGGATGGAGGGTTGAGGGATAAGCCTGGGAAGAACAGAGATCACTACCACTCGTGCTACTGCCTGAGTGGTCTGTCAGTTAGCCAGTACAGCGCCATGGTTGATTCTGATGCGTGCCCCTTGCCACAGCACGTGCTTGGTCCTTACTCAAACTTGCTAGAGCCGATCCATCCGCTCTACAATGTTGTACTAGACAAATACCATACGGCCTATGAGTTCTTTTCAAGCTAGTGATACAACTGTCTAGGACATGTGTGACATGTATGAGTTCTACAATGTTGCGCCTTACAACTGTCTAAGACATGTATGATATTTCATTCTTTTTTGCACACTGATTGAACAGCCCCAGATACCAAAGTCCATATAAACTCGCAAACTGGCATCTGTTAATCTGGAATTACGCTTGTGTACATTAGCAAGGGCTCTTGACCTTGGAGGCCACATCTCAAATTTTATTATCTGGGTTACTGATGGGCCAATTGCTGATTCCTGAGTCGTAATTGCTGACTTTTCCTAATCGGAGGTCCGAACATCACCATAATTCTAGCAAGAATACTACTACCTCTAAAATATAACAAATTCTGGCTAACATATAACTTTTTTCATAGGTAGAAGTTAATATATTTTTAGAAAAGTTGGTATATTTTGGAGGTAGTAAGAACTTCATGCTTAAATACTTAGTCCTGTGAGACTGAAAAACTGTCACTGGGAACTTGATACGCATTAAGAAACTGTCATGGTTAAAAAGGCTATATTGATGTTACGTAGGGAAAATGTTTTCATCCAGAATACCTTCGTTTCTTACATATCACCTAAATAGTCATGAAAAAATTGACAACATAGATTAATATGAAATATATCACTTCATAAACATGCAAGTTTAAATTCAACTTTTATAAATTGTAACAAAACTAACAAATCTATTCTTGCGAATGTACGTTAATTATTTTCCATTTAATTTGTTCTTTGTATTACAACGGGTAGAAGTCAAATTTAATTTTGCATATTTGTGTAGTGATATATCTTGTATTAATATATGTTGTTAAATTTTTTTAAAAAAAAATCATCTCCGTGTTACATATCCATCTGCATTGCAGACACGCATCGCTGAATACAAGCGAGGTCACAGGCAAATACTATGAAAAGCACAGCACAGCATAGATGACAACCAAAATGTGAACATTACATGCATGTTTGTACAACCATGTCACACCACCACAGAGATCAAAGCACACGAAACGTGAGACGATTTCTTGAAGAGTCAAGGTAACGACACGACTAGTAGTAGTAATATTGTTGGCAGATGGCATGCATGGCACCGGCGGGCGGCGGCGGCGCTACTCGTAGTCGTCGTACAGACTCCGGCCGATCTCGAACGAGGCGAAGGCGTCGGCGCACGCGTACATCACCTGCTCCGGCGTCAGATTCCACGAGTCCCAGGCGCTCACCCGCACGTGGTGCGGCTTCTCCATCCACACGCTCATCACCTCCCACACCAACCCCTGCAGCCCGGTGCTCCGCAGCGCCGGCTTGCCGATCGTCTGCGCGGCGAGGTAGCGCAGGTCCACCGCGTTCTCCACCTCCAGCTCGTAATGCTCCCTCAGCTTGTCCACGTCGTCGTCGATCCCGACGCCGACGAAAGTGAAGCGGCCGTCGCCGAGGAAGTCGCCCAGCTGGTCCGGGACGTAGTCGGCGTGGATGATCTGGAAGACGAGGCAGCGGCGGCCGACGCAGATCTGGAGCACGGCGACGGGGCCCGGAGCGCAGAATCCGCTGGCTGGGCGCCACTCGACGTCGAGCCCGACGATGAGGTGGTCGAGGCGGCGGTGGTGGATGCGGACGATCTCGTCCAGCCAATCCTCGACCTCCTCGCCGGAGTCCGTCACCGTCGTGTAGATTTTGTTCTCGTCGAACGCCACCGTGTAGGTGCCGTCGCCGAAGTCGTTCACGATCGAGGTCGCCATCTCTCTCCACAATCTCTCTCTGCTTTGGAGTTTTGAGGTTTGATAAACCTTCGAATTGGCCAAGATCAGATTGGCGATTCACTTCAGGGGTTTATATCGTGTGATCAATCCACAGTCCGCATAGACGACGATTGTGTTTGTTCGCTGCTAACACACGGCTGAGATTTGGTTGAGAGCGCTGACGTGTGCTTATCGGCGGCCGAGATATCTCTCTCGAGAAGGACGGGGAAGCGTAGGGTATAGATGGCCATAAGGCCCGCCCGGCACGGCCCGGCCCGGGCACGGATAGGCACGGCCCGAGAACGGTCGGGCCGGCACGGCACGATCGGCATTTCGTACCGTGCCGTGCCTGCCCACGGGCTGCACGTCAGGCCCAGGCACGGCCCAGTAAGGGTCGGGCCGTGTCGGGTCGGCCCGAAGGCACGGTAGCCTATCGTGTCTTCTTTGAAATAAGTCTATATTCCCTCCCTCCTTTTTGGGCTATGAATATATATATATATATATAGCTAATAAGTCTATTTTACGTTCCTACTCTTTGGGCCGTGCCATATATAAGTCTATTTTGTGTCCCTATCCTTTGGGCTGTGCCTTACATATGGTGAAAAATAAGTCTGTTTCGCATCCCTGAACTTTGTGTCGGGCCGTGCCGGCCCACCGTACCGAGGGTGCAGCCCAGGCACGGCCCGGCTGTCGGGCCGGGCCGGCACGGGCACGACCCCAGTCGGGGCGTGCCGTGCCTGGGCCGGGCCATCGGGCCTTGGGCCATATGGCCATCTATAGCATAGGGTGCATGGGATGGCACGAAAAATACGCATTTTCTAGGGAGAATACTCCCTGTCGGTCGCTCGGAGGGAGAAAAGAACATCGGGGCTGCCGAGTTCCCACCTTCGGTGTCGCCTGCCCCGAGCGTTGCGCATGCATGCATGCATCTCACTTTGAAAAAAGCAAACATGCAAAACACACACAAAAAAAAGAGAAGATCAGGAGAGGGAGGATCAGAAATGAGGGGACAAATCTCTAAATTAGTTTTTCTTTTAAATTACTAATCCTATTCTTAATCTAATTATACCGTTGTGTTTGTTGTAATTAAATTTTTATAATAAGATATCACATAATTATATTCTGATGAAAGAAAAACATATGTTTCAATTCGTTAACACTCGATGTTTTATATGCGATAGCGACACTGATAATTAATCACCGAGGGCCCACAAGTGTTTGGCCCGCTTGTCAGAGATCCTGCGTCGCGGCGAACCTCCAAAACGGATGAAATGCGGAACCACCGGAGATAAAGGCAAAAGCCGCAAAACATTCAAAACATAATGCTGCTCACAAGGGTTGGATGCTGGGCGATGCCACGTTGATAGCAATAGTGCCTGCTTTGGAAATTTTGCGAAAAGCCCTCCAATTTATGCGTAATTTGATTTAGATCCCTCTCGAACAGTTCCTCTGAGGTGATGTTTTACGTATAGGCCCTTCTAAAAGCTAGATATTCCATGCGAAGGAGAGAAAAATCATGAATTAGGGCCGTACTCTAAAATGTGGAAGTCTAGGGGCTTTTTTGTAAAAATATTCGAACTAACCCACTCCCCGCGCCCCCTCCCTGCCGTCTCATCCTCTCCCTCTCCCTCTCCAGCCGCCATCGCCGCCGTCGCGTCGCCGTCTCCGAGCGCCTCCGCCTCCCCCTCGCGTCGTAGCCATCGCCGAGCGCAGCCGTTTCCGCCTCCGCCACCGCCGTCGCCACCGCCAAGCTCCGCCACTTTCACCTTCGCCTCGCTCCGCCGATGCCGAGCGCCGCCGCCGCAGCTGTTGCCGTCGCTGAGCACCACCGCCGCAGCCGCCGCCATCGTCGAGCACCATCGTAGCGCCATCCTCCACTGCCGTCGCCATCGCCGAGTGCCGCCGTTGCGTCTTTCGCCGCCATCACCGACGACCGCTGCTCCGCCTTTCATTGCCGCTGCCATCGAAGAGACGGCAATGGTGATAGAGCCGGAGGATTGACTTGTGTTGACAGGGTGACGAACGCAAGAACATGTTTCTTACCTCTCCCACAGGTCAGCTACAGTTATACCATATTGATGATGTGAGATTGAGTAGCCTTAGAAACATGTTCTTGCATTGGTTGTGCAGATTTGAGAGGAAAAATGTCTCCTATTTTATGGTTGAATCAGTTGGTTGTGTAGTGTAATAGTAGTGCTACTATTTTTCTGTCTATTCTTGTTGATATATTTTCTTGTTGTTTATTTTATTTTTGTCAGTAATAAAGGAAAGCAGTGGACTATTTGTTAGTAATAAAGGAAAGCAGTGGACTATGGATCCTAGAGATTGAAGCTAACTTTTTTGGCCTTATCTTCAATTCTCAATTTATTTTGTTTAGTTTGTTTTATTATCTATTAGGAATACAAGATAATGAGAAGATGGAAAACACCACAACCTACCAGGTGGTTCATAACAATATGATATTTGAGTTGAGTTGGTAAGATTCTCTCGCTTATTTGCTCTGCATTGAGATGGAACTTTCATTTAATCTGATTCCTATTTAGTAAGAGATGTGGCTAATAATCATGTTTTATAATTAACACATCTTAGCATGTTCTAATAAAATATACGAGAATGAACAATTACCATTGACTTTATGTTGTCTAACAACAACATACATGAACAAACACATCTGAGAATGTACTTGTTATTGAAGATTTCTCTGATTGACAAGTACTGACCATCTAGATAAAATTTAGATCTTTCATTTAACTTACTGTAAACAACATATGTTGAGAAAAACAGTGACTCCTAGCGGTTCTCTTTATTCCATTGAACATTTTATCATTATGTCATTGACTGCTGTCTAGTCATGTACCAAGGTCGCCATGCTACTAAGAATCAGTCCATTAAAATGTTTATGTTTTCTTCCTTGAATTTACATTTATCAAATTGTTGGCCTTGCTGGTCATGCAGGCATAGTCCATTAAAACAGTTGGCCTCCTTCATTCATGCGAGGTGTATGATGTAATGATGCATAATGATGAACAAGAGAGGTGCAAGCGTTGTGTTGTTGCCGTCAGGGCGTTCCGAACTGGCGATTGGCTTCATTCTGATGCCATGTCGTATTTCCTAAACATCATGAAGAGGTGAGGTGTATTTCATAACTCAATAGATCATTGATGTGGATTATGATTCTTGCTTTAGCTATATGACTGTATTTGGTAGGCGAGATATGCTCATTTGTGCGTTGTCATGTCTGGCATGCATCATCGGCTCACTGAATACTCATTTGGTTCAGTTGTTGATTTTTCTAATGACTCGAAGGGCTGTAGGTTAGCTACATGGTTACTTTTTTTTTACAAAAGGAATACAGTCCATTAGGTCTTCATAACTAATTATTTGGTTGATGTATTGGATAGACCCAATATTTTCACTATCACCATTAGCAATACACACAAGGAAGTTGCTCTCTGACCCAAGATGCATACTTATTGTTCAGCTATGGAACTCCTTAATTTGTTTTACAGGGGCTGCATAAAGGTTCTTTTTTATTTTAATAGTGTGTAGTCCTTCACAAGTACTTGGATGAAGTGGACCGTCAAATGTGTCTCATAACATTTGGTGATTTATATCCATCGCCATAAGAACAACATGTTTATATTTAGCTGTCCTTTGTTACCTGCATATTAAAGCCAACCAAGAAATTATTTTTCTATTTATCACTGACATGTTAAGAATAAAAGTGTTAGGTCCTATGGTGAAGCAACTATTGTGTGAAAACCATATATGTACTGAGATATGACAAAATTTTCCAATTAAGTAACGTTATTGAAGTTAATCTTCTTTTAACTGAATTGGAGTTAGTCTTTGGTCTCCCATATCTATTGCTGCATTATTCTCATGGCATGGGCTTAAAGATAGAATTGCTTTCTCATGGTTGTTACAGGAAAAAAATAAAATGAGTGGAATGTATGATTTGTCTTTAATAATGATTCCACTGCAAGTAACTAGAGTAAAAAAATGATTGAAATGTGATTGTCCTTTTTTAAAAAACATAAACTTTAATGTTCAGTTTTCAATTTGTAAAACCTATACTTCCATCTACTTTTCCTGTCCACCTCACATTGATATCATTCTTCTTTCATGATGTTCTTCAGTGCATCTTGTGAGTAGCGAATACATCGCTTGTGTCAAATTATAATTTTGGACTTACGTAAATAGCTAGGGTATGCTTGGAGAGGCAATTCATATACAGCTCAAGGTATAACTCATTCATTACATATACTATAGGCCCATTGTTCTTGTTATAATGATTTTTCATTAACCAAAGAAAAATGTCTTTCTTACATGTTTCTAATTTATATTGTTCTTTCTTAGCCAAACACAAAAAATGTGTCTTTTGTACGCCTCTAATTTTATTAAATACTACTACCACTCTGTAGGTTATAAGAAACTAACTATTCTGATGGTTCCATACTGAAAGGTAAAAACAAGTTAGGATGTTAGTCAATGTCATATTGTTTTTTTTACCGTGATATTGTTGATAATAAGAAAGGTAATATTAGTGCTAACGTCTCTCTGCACTTCTATAAAATGCCCAATTTTCCTTTTTAATAGTGGCGATGAATTTTGCTTCATCATCTTTTTCTTTTGCTTTCAGGCAGGGTATAATAGGAAATATTCTATATGAAATTTGTTGCCACATAAACATATTTGGCAGGTTCTACTCTGTACTTCTCTGCTAATTAAATGCCCTTATCTACCCTTTCCGTGATATTTTTAAAAAAAACTATAAATGTATATACCTCATGCCATGCTGGTAATTTCTTTTGATTAAATTACTTGCAACATTTCAGTATATTTGTATGGGAATTTAGGTAAAATCTATATGTTTCTTGATTTGTCCATACTACAGAAAGCTGGAAACTTTATCTACAACATGGCTTACAATCATGGGAGATCTTGTTGTTTTTTTTCCTTCTACCTTTTTCTATATTTTCGTAGACAAAAATATCAGTTGTCCATTTTTTTATATCTTTACAAACTTTGCCATATAAAGAGCACGTAACCACCCTCCTTGCATCCTTTCTTCTATCCCTTTTTGACCTGAAAATATTTGATTAGTATATTTTGGTTGTGAAGTGCATGGTTTCATTCCAGGGTAGAGGCAATGTGAAACACATGGGTTAGTTCATTACCACAGTAAACAACAAAAAATCTAAGTTGCAATCAAGTCCTATAAATGTCTCATAGTGATCACTATATCATCTTGATCTTTTATCAGGAAATGATTACATGCTTTTAATGATAATTTGTTTTTTATCCTGGTTTAGTTTATAAAGAGGAGTGCCAAACTACCAACACTGTGTTTATGTGCCTTAGTATTGGACATAATTTGCTTGCATATTACCATACATATATTTGTACTCGTAAACTCCGTGAAACTTCTCATTTTGCATCAAAGGAGAGCACAGGGGTTATTTCTGTAGTGTCATGGATCTCAGGTGCACTAGAATTCATATACAAGTTTTCGCTATATCTGCACATTCGAGACTTCTTCCCGAGCATAGTGCTACCATGGAGAGTTTGCTTCCTACAATCCATTTATCTGTCGACGCCACTACTTTGTCTAATACAATTAGACAAATTTCAGTTTGTAGGTTAAGGGTTTCAGTCATTATCTTGTGTTTGATATCTGATATTGACTGCTACCTCCGTCCCAAAATACTCGTCGCTTTGTGTTTTTGTTTGTAAAGTTTGATCATTCGTCTTATTCAAAAAATTATGAAATTATTATTTATTTTTTTAAGACTTGTTTTATTATCAAAAATACTTTAAGTATGTATAATTCTTTTTTATATTTGCATTAATTTTTCAAATAAGACGAATGGTCAAACGTTACAAGGAAAAAGTCAAAGCGACAACTAGGACAGAGAAAGTATTTGGCATGCATTTTTCTACATGTTGTGGTGGAAATGCTGCCACAGCATGTTATTGATTAATTTTTTGTTTCTACAAATTTTTGACATCTATTAAGGATATTAGCTATGTCATGTACATATATTAAAATGGTTAATTAGAATTTTAGAACATGCTGGCATCTTGATGAAAGCAACTTTTGTCGGTAAACAACCTTATTTATTTATTGTGTTTTTTTCAAATCTCAACCATAGGGTCATTTATCTTTTCACACATACCAAATACATCGTCTATGTGTTTTTCACAAATCTCAACCATAGGGTCATTTATCTTTTCACGCACCAAATACATCATCTCTGATCAGATTCCCTGGTTCATACATCATCTCTGATCAGATTCCCCAGTTTATATTTCAGATTGTTTTGAAGCTACAGCTGGAGCATCATCTCTTTCTGAGAAAATCATGAGCACTAATATTATAAATACCCAAACATCTGATGATCAAGATAATCCCAAGCAAAATCGCTGCACAGTTGAAGATACTCCTACTCATTTGACACTGTGCAAAAAGTATCAAATGTCAAGCACTCCAAGTTCCCAATCTTGTAAAGCTAATTGGTTGTTGTTTTGAAGGTACTAACAGAGTATTGATGTATGCATATGCAGAGAACAGTAGTTGTAGCTTGGCACATACTTTGCTTGGTAAGTTCAATACTGACATAATGATCAATGTGAACTCCACCAGTATATTAAACTTACCTTTGTGATCAGGAACAAAGGGTAGATGTATTCCATTAAACTTGCAAAAAATATCAACTATTTGTATGAACTACTCAGTACACTTCTGGCCTTTCATTTTTCATAAGAAAGCACAGCTAGGCATTGTTCACTGTGATATCAAGGCCAACAACATTATAAAAAAGTACTACTTCCTAAAATTGGACATTTTTTACCGGCCAAGCTTTTTTCTCACATTATTACTCACGTGCTGTAGGAACAATATAATGTAACTACCTATGTAAACCTTTATTATTTAGTTTCTTTTATAATGGATATGTGTATATTTCTTTTTTTCTAGAGCAATAAGCACAGTGTAAGCATTTTGGTTGAGCATCAAAGTAAAGGCAGTTTTGTCAGGTTACTATAGTTGCTTCTCATTGGACACTGAGTTCAAGCAAAGTTTACATGCTTAGATGAAATCATGAAAGTAGTTCCTACATGCAAACCTCTGATATCTTTAATAAAACATTTTTTGGAATATACTTCGTTTGTAATTCAATATGATGTTTATTTGAAAATTTTTCTCTATATAATTTTCAGAACAAATATATAATAATTAAAAAAATCAGATTTAAGTTATCTATGCACTGGAGGCGCGCCATTTACGCGTTCCAGCATGTAGTATATTCAATCCTAATAGAAGTAACTGGTTCGGTAGGACGACAGTGTGGTTCCGCTTGGTGTGTGATCGTGTGCATCGTGAACGATTTGGACGCCCGGGATTCTCAGACAATTCTGCGTTTCAATGGGCCCACCTAGCCAGTGAATCTAATGGCCACTGTTTCGTGATTTCGTCTAGCTATCGTGCTTGTCCCGTGACCAGCTTGGGCCTGGATGCACTGCAGGAGTACAGGAGTAATGGAGGAACTGGATTACTGAAATCTGAGATGTCAGGAATCCACTCGTACTACTCCAAAGATACTGGCATGGACAATGTACACATGTCGTCGTGTTGTCCTATCAAGTGGGTCGACTGGTCGTCGTGTTGTCTCATCGTGCTTGACCAAGCACTTGAAACCATGCATCAATTCAATTGCATGGATGCACAGATTGCAGTACCAGGCTATCAGCGTCATATAAAACATGTATTCCCTCCATCCAAAAATTTTTTTCGAGATGAATCTAAACAAACATAAACAAACACTTGTTCAGGTTGAACGGAACAGCATGACTCGTGGTCCTATAATAAATCACATCTTATCCTAAATAGCAACACTTTAAGATGAAAGTAACTACTCATTTCATCTCAGAATATAAAAATATAATACTAGATAGGTACTCATTTCATTTCAGAATATAAAAACATAGTACTACATAGGGTATATTTTATCACTACAAATCTAGATAGAGAGTTTATCCAAATTCATACTAATAGGATGTGACCTATTCAATGCTACTCACTCCGTCCTAAAAAAACCTAAACATATTTTCTCTATCCCAAAAAATATCCAACCTCATCCAAAAAATATCTAACCTAGATTGAGTTTTTTAGATGAAGAGTGTAGATTCTTATATTTTGAAAGGAAGAGATACTATATTAAACGAGACATGGACAGTTATGCCCATACTAGTAGAGTGCTCATGCATTGCAATGGATTTTTTAAAAAAGATAATGATAAATTTTAGGAATTATTAGAGTTGATAGTTACATACACGGATACACCCGACGGTTTCAATTTGACTCTCTGTGCATATTCAGTAGAGTCATCATACTGGGAAAAATTCATCTTATCTTAGAAAAGAAAAGTCGTTCACTTTTTAAAGACCTAATCCATTTTCTGGATTATACGCAAGAGTATTATTACTCCAGCATTTAGCAGGTCTTTGCCTCATTGGAATGCACGATCTGAAGACAATAGGGCTCACACATATACTCGTAATATGATAGTAGTATAGGTTAAATAGAGAAAGGACACGTTCATGTGATAGGCAGCCGTCAGTGAAGTTCAGGTCGTGCTTCTTGTCCTCTTCTTTCTCTTATTGCAGCACACAGGCAAATCCTCTCTCCTTTCTGCTACTTTTCCCCATCCCCTCGCTCTCCCTAGGCTTGACTCCAGCTAACACCGTCGATCCACCAGTAACCTTGATCTCCCAGCCCTGCCACACCTCTCTACCTCCAATGCACCTCATCCTCCATCTGGGCCCGAATTCGGTCACCACATGCCCGGGGTGTTTAGATCCTACCACTGTTAGGTGTTGGGCACCCGAATCCAGCCATCACAGACTTCACTATTTCACTAACGACGGAGGCTGCGATTCGTGGGGGGAGTTGGCAACGGCGGTGGCTTGGGACGTCGATGAAGATGGCGGCGGCTATTTGCGGGGGGTGTTGCCTCCGACGGTGGCGGCAAGGGGACTTGCTACTGGTGGGCGATGGCGGTAAATGCTTGCGGCGTCGTCGCGGCGGGGGCCACGGGCGGAGGAAGCGCGAAGAGAGACGAAGAGGCCGATACGTCGAGATGACGACAGACGGAAGACGGAGTGGGGATCGATCGATCCGGACTACACTGGCCCCATATGTCAGTTGTGACGAGGGAGTTGCTGCTGTCGACGGCGGATGCTTGGGGCGTTGGGGCGTCGTCGAAGGAGGATCGACGACGGCGGCGACACGGGATGCTTGGGGTGGCAATTCGTGGTGGTGCCACGGTGATTCACGGTGGCGGCGGCGCAGCGGTGGTCAAGGGCGGAGGAAGCGGAGCGCGAGAGAGACGGAGAAGCGGATGGGGATCGATCATTCCAGACTTTAGCGATTGACTTCCACCGACATTGCCAGCCCATATGTCAGTTGGGGATATGTAAGGCGGAACGAACACCATGAGTAGTAATGGAGTACAGATTCGTTTATTTTTCAATTTTTACTTTTTTTATTTTTCATGTGTATGTTTTTCAATGTGTTAAACGGTTTATTTTTTAAAAGAATTCAATCAAAAAGTTACTTTAAAAATTATATTATTCCATATTTCAAATTTATTTTAGCTAATATTTAATTAATCATGTGCTAATAAGCTACTTTTTTGTGTGGAGAAAAAGTTCCAAACCTTGAGGTGGTGACTAAGTTCAGCCTAAGACATGTAGGGGTTGTTTGGTTGGTGACTAAGTTTACCACGTCTCACTTTGTCATAAGTGTAGCATGTCATGTAAAATGTAGCTAATAAATTGTTGATAACAAGTTTGGCAACATTTGACTAGAATTTGAGTATATGACGTGTGGGCTCAATAACTAGCATGGTCGTCGGTGAGGATGTGCCAAGTGGGCGATCGAATATGACCTCAAAAATTAGGGGCCATAATTTTTTTATATTTTAATCTATGTCAATGCATTCCAATATATTTAAAGGCCTCTCGTTCTATTTTTATAAAGTCTCACTGTTACTCGTTTGCTGATTTGGTTTGGTTTCTTCACCTCCATAAGTATTCTATAACAATAATGATCAACTCAAAGAGCTATAGCTCATGACGATGATATGAACGTGTGTTATAGGCATTAAAGATTTCATTTTTCTGTTAATAAAAAATTATTATATCATGACATAATATTTTTCTAACATTCATTTTAAAGATCTTCTTGATAGAGCTTCACTGCTAATTTAGTCTTGTTTATTTTATATTTTCTATGGCCCTTAAATTATGTTATTTATATTTTCTATGGCCCTTAAATTGTGTTTTGCATGGAGGCCTCAAATTCCTATGACCTTGATAACTAATAAAGTGGTACATGTTATAATTATAGTAATCAACCAAACACTATATTAATAAAAAATGATGGTATGCTTAATGTTTGGCGCGACAACATTTGGTAGCCAATCAAACAGCCCTCATAGTATTCATGTTTGCCACATGAGATGGATATGTTTGTGAAGACGTGTCATATTAGCAACATGAGATGGTTATACGTGTCATGTCAGCCATGTTCCGTTGTGTCCTGAAATTTGGGTTTTCTTTCATACGTTTATGAGTCTGATAAATGCTGCATTTGACGCAAAATATTTTTATATAAATATAATTTTATTAGATTGTTTTCTAAAGCAATTTTTAACTTGTACGGCTGGTTAAATTAAATTATTCGTTTATGCTCTTAAATAACTATCACATAATCCATCAACTTCAGCTATCTCAGACTGGGTGCACAACTACAATCTTTTTTTTAATAACAAACGATTCCATAAATCAATGAAGATTGCTGCCTCTAGAATGCTCCGTCAATATAACGAGTACAATCTTTTTTTATATATAAAAATGAACTGATCAAAATAGAATCCTCTAAAATACGTAAAAATATATTTGGGTTTATTGTAGTATTTTTAGCAAGTGACAATATGTCGACGGAATAGATCGCGACTACGGTAATTGCAGAGTACGGGGATCATTGGGACCAAGGTATACGCGAGACTAAGGTAAAAGAGATAACAGACAGGGATTTTTATACAGGTTCGGGCCCTTAACTGACAGGTAATAACCCTACTCTTATTAATCGAAACTGTTGTTGCTCTTAATATCAGAATCACACGAGTACAATATTTGAGATAACCTAATCTAGTCATCGTCGACTTGGCGGCATGGATCTCCAACACATAGTCGATGGTAGGATAGTTTTCTTCCTCGAATATGAACTCGACGAGATTAGGGGTAGCGCTAGATCCCTCATGTCGACCTCTATGGCTCCAGATTGGGTCTGTCTAGGCTTACCTCTCATGTTGGTGTTTGTTGGCGTATATTGGTGTGTCTCCTCTTCTCCTAGGAGGTCTTATATTTATACTCATAGATGTCTCCTTGTCCAAGCAGAACTAGAGAGACAAATATGGATACGATCCGATTAGTTCTTATAGTTATCAACTTGAACTTTGCTTCTCTTTCCTTATTTGGAATATCTTTCGTATATGAGGCATGATTCCGTATAAGACTTAGTATATGATGGCCCCGTCGAGCCCAACCCAAAATCATTGGATATGCCTTATCCATAACACTAACAGTAGCCCGGACTTAAATGCAACTGAACGAGTTGATGTTCTCGACCAAAGACCTTGAAACAACAGTTGTCGAACTCACCTAACTGTTCTCGGACGACCAAGAAGGTGTGAAGTATGCGACTAAGTTCTCTGTCCAGCCTTGATCAAGAATTTGGATTGAAGTTAAAAGGCTTCCATCTTGACGGGTACACCATCGCTTTATCCAATAATTCTTGTCGAACCCAACCAACCATTCTCGGGCAACCGAGTAAGTGTAGAGTATGCGACAAAGTTCTGATATCCGACTTAACTACTATGATATCTGACTCTCTTAAAATCGTTTACACATGATAAATTGTTAGATAGAAAAATACCCCAAGCGAACGCTTGGGAGTAACATGATATAATATGAATTGAAAAATTAAAAATAAATTGAATCTATATATGACAATAAAAGAGTACTCTCGCCAGAATTGTGCCCTCAGCAATCGGAGTATGGTACCCTTCCTAGCCCCCTGTTGTCTTTATAAAAAAAATCGTTTTTCACAAAGGCAGCTTAAATCGTATAACAAACTATGCTTAAGCAGTGAATTCCTAGCCCTCAGCCATGAAGTTGGGTAAACCAATTCCCGATTACACGGCTTGGTTAATACATTCAAGTAGGTACTCTAACATGACCAGATCTAACATGGTCGTTTGACCCTGCATGGCCCGACAAGCTTTCACAGTGCCAAGAGTCCCCAGCTGAGGTCCTTGAGACACCGAAGCTTGTCAGACTAACGTAACAGGACAATAGAATCGACTTCAAGACGTAGCGATATAAGAAAAGGGGATCAACAGACAAACATTTTATATGTATAAACATTTACAGATATTGATGCGCCAGATGATGAGGCCGCTACCACGCTAGTAAAAAACCAGTTGTGTAGTCGTACTCAACAAATCACAGAGGTGGTGAAAGAATCACTACAACCGTTGATTGAGGACCAGGTGTAGACATACCTCGATCATTCGTAGATGTGGTGAGAGAATCGCTACGACGACCAGTCGAGGACCAGGTATGTAGACGTACTCAACCACTCGTAGATGTGGTGGGAGAATCGCTACGACCGCTGGTCGAGGACTAGGTATATAAACGTACTCAACTACTCGTAGAGATGATGGGAGAATCGCTACAACCGCTGATCGAGGACCAGATGTAGACATACCTTGACCACCTATAAATGTGGTGGGAGGATCACTACGAGACCAACGGTAGACATACCTCGACCACCCGAAGGCAACTCGGAGGGCATGGTGAGAGGATGACTATCACCGCCGGTCGAGGACCAGGTGTAGTTATCCCTTGACTAATCAAAGGGAACTTGGAAAGATGGTGAGAGGATGACTACCACCGTCGGCCAAGGACCAGGTATAGTTATCCCTTGACTTCTCGAAGGCAACTTGAGGAGGTGGGAGGAATCACTACAACCGTTGGTTGAGGGCCAGGTGTAGTCATTCCTCGACCACCCGAAGGCAACACTGATAGGTGGTGAGAGATTATAACAACGCTGGTCGAGGACCAGACGTAGTCATCTCTTGACCACCCTAAGGCAACTGATAGGTGGTGGGAGATCGCTACAACGCTGGTCGAGAACCAGGCGTAGTCATCTCTCAACCACCCTAAGGCAACTGACAGGTGGTGAGAGATCGCTACAATGTTGGTCAAGGACCAGGCGTAATCATCTCTCGACCACCCTAAGGCAACTGATAGGTGATGAGAGATCGCTACAACGCTAGTCGAGGATCAAGCGTAGTCATCTCTCGACCACCCTAAGGCAGCTGATAGGTGGTGAGAGATCGCTATAACGTAGGTCGAGGACCAGGCATAGTCATCTCTCGACCACCCGAAGGCAACTCTGATAGATGGTGAGAGATCGTTACAACATTGGTCGAGGACCAGGCGTAATCATCTCTCGACCAGACGAAGGCAACTCTAATAGGTGGTGAGAGATCGCTACAACGTTGGTCAAGGACCAAGCGTAGTCATCTATCATCACTTTTAGGGGCGCTAGAGTTGGTTATTACATATGCATCTTATGTGGCCAGCATGACTCACATACCCAACTTATAGCATATCGGGAGTTCGTTCACAATCATGTCGGGTTATCAAGCCGACAACGTTCGCAAAGAGATTGTCCGCAACAGCCTTTTCACAAAGAGTCCAGATATGACCGACGTTAGATGTGAGATAGGTTATCGATCTTTGTTGGTAGGTTTGGTCTGACAACTCCGCATTTTTTCTCGACAGTGGGGTGTACTCGACCGCGACCTACTCAAGTGTTCGGTTGTTCCTAAAAAGTATTTTCTAGAAGGCAAGATATATAGCAGAGAATACCGGGCACGTAATCAAAAAACTGTATAAATCTTTTAGTATTATTAGGATATAATGAGCAAATTCAGATTAAATATCAGGTATTATGTAAGCCATAAACAAGCATGATTTCTATAAAAAACAGAGCAAGCCCCCAGTATTAGACCATAGTGGCCTAATATAGGAGATATTCGCACAATAGATATTGTATAAAAAGCATGATTTAGGTAAACATAATAAATTATGGGTCTGACAATATTGTATGGGTCTAAAAATAGGTACGGTAAATTGCATATAAAATATTGCGTACTTGTGTAGATATATGCCGGATATATCTACGAAATTAGTTGATTAATTTTAAAAACTAACCTACTAAATACCTTGATTAGTCATGCTAATCACCTGAATTGAACTCCTTGTGTGCCGGTAGTCATTGAATTGCCTCTAGACGTGTAGCTACCTGGGCATGTCGATCAACCATATTGTCTGCTGCAAAGGACTACATGTTGGGTACAGTGAGCACATGGTGACGTGGTTGACTTAGTGGAAATTGATGTCGTGGTCGGTCTGGACTCAACTAGCCGATGTGCTGCACCATTTGAATCCGTTGTCGCCATGTCGTGTCTTCCATCTGTATGTTGATCCACGGGACGGGGTGTAGCCGATCTCAAACCATATTGTGTGACTTGATCTCGGGTACTGATAGCCAGTAGGGTTTTTGGCGGTGATGTCAGTTCAGGAGTAGTCGGCATGGACGAGGGCTTCGTGGCCGTCAATATTGAACTAATGTCCTCCACGGCGAAAATGTCTTGTAGCTCGATCAATCTCGATAGATTGAATTGCTGGATGACGATGATTTTGATCCGGTCGGGAACGTACTCTAGTTGGTTCAGATTTCCCAGGGCCAAAGTCGTTAAAGTATCCCTCGTCGACAAATCCACAGCGGCAATGACTCGACGAAGCTTGAGATGACGAGGGTCTCGATCCGTCGGAAAACACACTTCAGTCGGTCGTATCTCCCGAAAGCCAAAGTCATCGAGTAGTTTGTCGTCGGAGAATCTGTCTCTTGAAACCCATCTCGTCGAAACCTTTAGCACCAAATGCCCCTACCTGGCGCGCCACTGTCAACGGAGTAGATCGCGACTACAGTATTTGCAGAGTATGAAGATTGTTGGAACCAAGGTATACGCAGGACTGAGATAAAAGAGACGAGAGACATGGATTTTTATAGAGGTTCGGGCCCCTTAACTAACAAGTAATAACCCTACTCCTGTTGGCCGAAACCGATGTTGCTCTTATATATCAGAATCACACGAGCATAATATTTGGGAGAACCTAATCTAGGCATCGTCGACTTGGCGGCATGGATCTTCAACACGTAGTCGGCGGTAGGGTAGTCTTCTTCCTCGAATATGAACTCGACGAGATTGAGGCTAGCGCTAGATCCATCATGTCGGCCTATGTGGCTCCAGATTGGGTCTGTCTAGGCTTGTCCCTCATGTTGGTGTTTGTTGACGTATATTGGTGTGTCTCCTCTCCTCCTAGGGGGTTTTATATTTATATCCATAGATGTCTCCTTGTCCAAGTAGAACTAGTAAGACAAATATGGATACGATCTGAATAGTTCTTGTAGTTTTCAACTTGAACTCTGTTTCTCCTTCCTTATCTGGAACACCTTTCGTATATGAGACATGATTTCATATAAGAATTGTTCTATGGTGGCCTCGTGTTAATGGCAGATTTTCGTAATCTACTCGGAGAGGAAAGAGAAAACCGAAGCAGAGAAGAAGGACCAAGTTGGAGTTGGACCAAGCATCGTATCGGACTTGGTGAACGTATCGGACTGGAAGGGACACTTGCAGTAAAGGTGTATCGGCCGATAGAGGCAGGAAGTTGACAGAGTCAGCGTGGGCTTGGTTTGGGCTCAAGATAGGCTTCAAGGAAGTTGCCAAATAGAGATAAGGCTCGGTTTTAGGCAATTGTATCTTGTAAATCAAGTAGGTTTAGATCTAATCTTTGGCAAGAGTCTGCCGCAAAGACTTGTTTGTTAGTTAGAGATAAGATCGTGTCCTACAAGGACCATGTTGTAATCTCGGGTATAAATATCCCGGTAGTATGTACATAGAAACTCTGACAACTCAATACAACAATCAGTTTGTTTCAATCCACTTTCGGCGCATCGCCAACCCTCGCCAGAGGTTAATCTCGACGGGTTCTTGCTTCCCTAGAGCAGAGGTAAGAACTCGTGCCCGACGATCTACATCGTCGGGGCTAGCGTGTCGCTTTAGACACGTTAAGCCTCGATGATGTGATCTTCATTTATCATGGTTTGAATGATCTTGACAAGTGTCCTAATTATGCTTCGCCAGCAATTTACTCGTTTTAGGGTTTGTTGCCGACGGTGGTTTAATTACTATGCTTGGTTAGATCTTTCAATGCATCTACCATCCCCAAAAGCAATCGGCGACCTAATTTTCTTTGTGTTAAGTCTCAATTCACACTTTGAGTTGCTATCGACCTTAGTCCTGTTTTGAGATCGAAGCCTGTTTTCGGTTGTAATTAAGGATAGTACTGGGGTTTCAGCCAGTCTTACCTGATACATATGATTATCCTAAGGTTTTTATGTGTGTTTGCCATCTACATGAATGGATTGATGAATATAAATGTATTTGTTATAGATTACTCTTTAGGGCTTATCTGTGATCAGTATGTTTATATTGGTTGATTAGTTCATATAGATTCATATTAGAGTATTAGCTAGTGTAGTTATCTTTATTATCCCTTATCGGCCGATGTCATTAATTGATATTAGTATGTTGATGAAGGCCGATAAGATTAGATTCATGCTTTATTCTCGCTTTATCACGAGTAAGCCGATATAGCTTTGTCCTATCGGCTGGGCCACGACAATGCGACATCGGCCTATCGGCCGATCGGTCATTGTTTTCTGACATGGTTTACTTGTTTATCTTGTTGATTGCAGATCAAATCAACTGGCACACCCTACACGCACCTAGGCAAGCCTTTGGACCTGCACTGGAGTAAAGCAAACCTCCCAGGCTGCTGTGGCAACGTGGAACGCGTTTGAATGCAAGGTGGGTCGAAATTCTACGCCAACACGCTTTTGGCACGCCCGGTGGGACCTCAAGAACACAAGCTTTGCAACAGCAAGAAGATCACTGCAGCATGTCAAAGCAGAACGAGGTCTTTGAGGAGAACGTCGTCTCCGTGACCGTCGACCAGCTCAACGAGGAGCAAACAGCTGAGATGGACAAGCTGGTTGAGCAATTTCGGAACATGTACCTGCAGACGTACTCCAGGACTCGGCAAGGCACCCTAATTCAAAAAACCAAGATGGTACTGCCGAGCCCTGGAGACGGAGCCAGCACGTCGGCGGCAACCCACGACCATGCCGTCAAAACTGAAGAGAACGCCGCGCCGACGTTGCAAGACTGCATCGACTCCGCAGTCCACTCTGCGCTAGTCAACCAATCGGGGATTCTGGTGAATACATTGACCAATACGGTCAAATCAATCCTAGATGGCTCAATTCACCAGTACAAATCTCAAGGGCCGATTTTCTTGCCTGAAAACAAGTTCCCTGCTTATCGGACCCTGAGGACCGATTTGAGTTCAACCCCACAGCCGACGGCGCCGATCCCGCCTCCATCGGCTCAGCCGGTACCAACCATGCCACTGGTCCTGGCCAAGCAAGCGGGAGGAAGTCCCCAGCACATCACGGAGGAACAATTTGCGCAATGGACAAAGGGGAAACAACCGGTGATCGAGCCGATGCAGCAAGTCCCAGTAAACCCGCCATCGGCCGGACAACCTCAAGCCCCCGTGTTCAGTAACCCTCCGCCACCGACTGCGTACAATGCGCCGCAAGGCTACCAGCAGTATACTGCAGGGCAGTACGATGCACAGAACTTGAATCATCACTTCCAACCGTACTTCCCCAGGCAATATCGGGCAGAGGGCCTGCAGCAGTCCTACCATCAGGACTTCCCACACCAGCCCGCAGGATACTGGGCCGACATGATAGCCGAGGTGATGCGAGATCAGTTCGGCTTGAAGCCCAAGGAGAGCTCTACAGTGTATCGGCATCCGTACCCCGAGGAGTTCGACAGAGTGCCACTGCCAAGCCGATACAAAATCCCGGACTTCTCCAAGTTTTCAGGGCAGGACAACATCTCGACATACGAGCACATTGGCCGATTCCTAGCACAATGTGGGGAGGCATCGGCCATAGAGGCGTTGAGGGTGAGGTTTTTCCCTCTGTCTTTGTCAGGGTCAGCATTTATATGGTTCTCCTCTTTACCCTGCAATTCCATCAGAGGATGGATGGATCTAGAGAAGCAGTTTCATAGATACTTCTACAACGGCATACAAGAGATGAAACTGTCCGATCTCACCGCTATCAGGCAACGGGTTGATGAATCGGTCCCAGAGTACATTCAAAGATTCAGGGACATAAGGAACAGGTGTTACAGCCTCAGCTTGACCGATTCTCAACTGGCCGATCTGGCGTTCCAGGGATTATTAGGGTCGATACGAGAGAGATTCTCCTCTCAGGAATTTGACAGCCTAGCTTAGCTAGCACAACGAGTATCGGCCCACGAGCAACGATTCCAGGAGGCGAAGAAGTTCGCGAAGAAGATTAATACGGTCTATCAATACACCTCCGACGAAGACGACGAAGAAGATGCCGACGTCGATCTGGCCGAGTGGGCCCGGATGAAGAAGCCGACAACGTGCCAATGGGCCAAGAAGGGCGACAAAGAGGACAAGTACGATTTCGACATCAACAAGGCCGATAAAATATTCGATCTACTCTTGCAAGAGAAGCAGATTCAGTTGCCAGTAGGTCATATACTGCCATCGGCCAAAGAAATCAAGAAGAGAAGATATTGCAAGTGGCACAACACATATTCGCATCACACCAATGAATGCAAGATCTTCCGGTAGCAAATCCAATCGTCCATCGAGCAAGGCAGGATCAAGATTGATGAAGCCAAGCGGCCGTTGAAGATAGAAGGACACCCGTTCCCAGTTAACATGGTACGGGCAGACAGGGCCGATAGTGATGCCTATCGGACCAATAAGCGACCTCATCAGACTTCAGAAGGCCTGATCAAGAAGTGCCAGTGAAGATGAGAGGAGCAAGCACAAGAGTACTCTGACCAAGATAGTTCCTATGACCCTCATTGGGAGTGCGAGTTCTTCTAGTTTTGTTGGAACAAAGGAATGAGGTTGCCAACGATTCAAGAGTGTCCTGCGTACAATGACACAGAAGACCCTCATCAGGGCAGCTCAAGCAGGCAAGCGCATCGGCCAGCCAAGCAAAGAAAATCTGTGCACGAAAGGCTAGGGCCGATGCACCAAAATCGTCACGACGAAGACGACGATCAACCCCAGAATCCTCAGTGGTGCCCAAGCGATGTGTTTACCAAGACCCAAAAACGACGGGTACAGAGGCTGAGGAAGAAGGAGCAGGTCCAGGAGCAGCAAGCGACAACCGCCCATCGGCCCACCAGGACTAAAAAAAAGTGGTGGATAAAATCTACGGTGGTCAAGGCCGATGAAGGCTCCTCGAAATCAGCACGAGCTCCTGCGTCTGCAAAAGGTAAAGGCGTAGCATCGGCTTCTGTTAATATGGTTTTCATATTGCCAGCAGAATACAGCGTGCAGACGACCGATGAAGCGATAGCCGACGATGAATAGTCCTCGGCTACACTACGGTTGTCGCCAGATCAAGCCGTGTTCGACAAGCCAGTCGACACCAGCCACAGGCACCTCCGGCCATTATACATCAAGGGATTCATCAATGGGCGGCCGATGACAAAGATGCTGGTCGATGGCGGCGCGGCAGTAAACCTGATGCCATATACAACTTTCAGGAAGCTTGGAAAACTGCCCGAAGACCTCTTCAAGACCAACATGGTGCTAAAAGACTTTGGTGGCAACACATCTGAGGCAAAGGGGATGCTAAACGTGGAGCTCACCGTAGGCAACAAGACGATACCCACCACCTTCTTCGTCCTTGATGGAAAGGGTTCCTACAGCCAGTTGTTGGGACGGGATTGGATCCACGCAAATTGTTGCGTCCCTTCAACAATGCACCAATACCTTATACAATGGCAAGGGGACCAGGTCGAGATCGTGCAGGCCGATCGGTCAGTACACGTGGCCAATGCTGATCCCGCAGTTTGGGAGATGGAGGGAATCGATTGCCTGTCTAGACGAGTTTGGGAGGCCGATTTCCTCAAAGTAACTAATTGCGACATCGAGACGATAGACGATCAAGACAAACAGTTGCTTCAACAAAGATGTACCATCCACTGCCCAAGATAAGCAAGCTAGTCCCTACACAGATGATGTGGTGGATGACTTAGATGGGAAATTGGGACAAGGCTTTACGTCGGCCGATCAGCTCGAAGAGGTTG
The DNA here is from genome assembly GCA_008326285.1 of Oryza officinalis. NCBI lineage: Eukaryota > Viridiplantae > Streptophyta > Magnoliopsida > Poales > Poaceae > Oryza > Oryza officinalis. The sequence continues at coordinate 48,617,217 of BDMV01000001.1, read as the reverse complement.
ATATAGGAATAGGTGACAGGCCTAGGCCGACGTATGTAAGTGCTAACCTACCAAGGGAATATAAGAATAATTTGATAAATCTTTTGAAAGAATTCATAGACTGTTTTGCATGGGAGTATCACAAGATGCCAGGGTTAAGCCGATCGATCGTACAACATTGGTTACCTATCAAACCAGGCTATCGGCCATTTAAGCAGGCTCCTAGGAGATTTAAGGCCGATATGCACGAAGCTATCAAAGCAGAGATCACCAGGCTTTACGACGCCAATTTTATTAGACCCTGCCGATATGCGGGCTGGGTTTCCAACATAGTTTCAGTGTTAAAAGAAAAACGGCAAGCTTAGGGTGTGTATCAATTTCAGATACTTGAATAAAGCAACACCAAAAGATGAGTACCCTATACCGTTGGTCGATCTGCTGGTAGATGCCGCGTCTGGACACAAGATTATCAGTTTCATGGATGGAAACGCAGGCTACAACCAGATCTTCATGGCCGAAGAAGATATTCACAAAACAGCCTTCAGGTGTCCGGGGGCAATCGACCTATATGAGTGGGTTGTCATGACCTTCGACTTGAAGAACGCTGGAGTTACTTATTAGAGAGCTATGAATTATATTTTTCATGATCTCATCGGCTCACTGATTGAGGTTTACATCGATGATGTCGTCGTGAAGTCCAAAGAGTACGATATGCACTTGGCCGATTTATGCAAGGTACTAGAAAGAGCAAGGAAATATGGTTTAAAGATGAACCCTAACAAATGTGCCTTTGGCGTATCGGCCGGTCAGTTTTTAGGTTTCTTGGTCCATGAAAGAGGAATCGAGATTACACAGAAGAACATTGATGCTATAAACAATATCAAGCCTCCAACCAACAAAACCAAGTTACAATCTCTGCTCGGGAAGATCAACTTTGTCCGGCGCTTTATATCAAACCTATCAGGCAGGATAGAGCCATTCACTCCATTGTTGAAGATAAAGAACGATCAAGAGTTTGTATGGGGTGATAAGCAACAAAAAGCGCTGGACGATATCAAAGAATATTTAACTTCCCCTCCAGTTTTAATCCCTCCGCAGAAAGGTGTTCCATTCAGGCTGTACCTATCGGCCGATGAGAAATCCATCGGCTCAGTTCTGGTTCAAGACATTGACGACAAAGAAAGAGCTATTTTTTACCTCAGTAGGAGATTGTTAGATGCTGAAACAAGGTACACGCCAGTGGAGAAATTATGTCTATATTTATATTTTTCATGTACTAAGTTGAGGCATTATTTACTTTCCAATGAGTGCATTGTGGTAAGTAAGGCCGATGTGATGAAATACATGCTATCGGCCCCCGTTTTAAAAGGGAGAATTGGGAAGTGGATTTTTGCCTTAACAGAGTTTGACCTCAGATATAAATCGGCCAAAGCAATTAAAGGACAAGCCCTGGCCGATTTCATTGTCCAACATAGAGACGATTCAATTGCATATGCAGACATTGTGCCGTGGACACTGTATTTTGATGGATCTGTTTGCAGGCATGGATGCGGTATCGGCCTGGTCATAATATCCCCTCGGGGGGCAAGCTTCGAGTTCGCTTTTACTATCAAGCCTTATTATACTAACAATCAAGCAGAGTGTGAAGCGGTGCTTAAAGGTTTGTAGTTATTACAAGAGATCGAGGCCGATTCCGTAGAGATCATTGGTGATTCACAGCTGGTAATCAATCAACTTTTCGGGGAGTATGAATGCAAGAATGCTATTATCAGAGTTTACAATGAGGAGTGCAAGGAGTTGCAACAAGTTTTCAAGATTGTGACGATGAGGCATATACCCAGGAAGCAGAATTTCGAGGCCAATGATTTAGCTCAGGGGGCATCAGGATACAGGCCGATAGCCAAAGATGTTCCAATTTAGATTGCTGCCGTGGATGCCGACGACTGGAGGTTTGCTATCATTGATTATTTGAAAAACCCTTCTCAATCGGTGTAGCGACAGATGAAATACAAAGTCTTACATTATGTCTTGTTAGATGATGATCTATACTACAGGACGATTGATGGTGTCTTGCTCAAGTGCTTAGGTCTAGAGGAGGCCAAAATTATTATGAGCGAGGTACATGAAGGGATTTGTGGAACCCATCAATCGGCCCATAAAATGAGATGGCTTTTGAAGCGTGCTGGATATTTCTGGCCGACAATGCTAGAGGATTGTTTCAAGTATTATAAAGGATGTCAAGATTGCCAGAAATTTGGAGCAATCCAGAGAGCACCGGCATCGGCTATGCATCCAATCATAAAGACGTGGCCGTTTCAAGGATGGGGTATAGATATGATCGGTCAGATTAATCCACCATCGAGTAAAGGCCACAAGTATATTTTAGTGGCTACCGACTATTTCACAAAGTGAGTTGAGGCCATCCCTCTTAAGAAGGTTGATTCTAAGGATGCAATTCGGTTTGTCAAGGAGCATATTATATATCGGTTTGGATTACCCCAAACATTGACTATAGATCAGGGATCAATTTTCGTGTCCGATGAGTTTGTGCAGTTTGCCGTCAGCATGGGCATCAAGCTACTAAATTCTTCTCCATATTATGCACAAGCTAATGGGCAGGCAGAACCTTCTAATAAGACTTTAATTAAGTTGATCAAGAGAAAAATTGACGAACAGCCGAGACAGTGGCATACCACGCTGGCCGATTCCCTTTGGGCGTATCGGATGGCTTGTCATGGTGCAATTCAAGTGCCACCTTATCAGCTGGTTTATGGACATGAAGTTGTACTGTCATGGGAGACCAACATCGGCTCGAGAAGGATTGCTTTGCAAGACGACTTAACAGCCGATGAGTATCATAATCTTATGGTTGATGAGTTAGATGATTTGGCGCACGTCCGATTGCGGGCTTTGGAGAAAATAAAGCAAGATAACGATCGAGTTGCTCGTCATTATAATAAGAAAGTTGTCACCAAGTCATTTGAGGAAGGGGATCTTGTTTGAAAATTAATAATGCCGATTGGTTCCAGAGATAATAAATTCGGCAAGTGGTCACCTAATTGGAAAGGTCCTTTTCAGATTCATCGATGTGTTCCCCATAATGCTTATCTGCTCAAAGGATTAGATGAAGAAATTTATGGAAGAGCCCTTAACGGCAAATATTTAAAGAAATATCATCCCAGCGTCTGGATCGATTCATGATCGGCTTGCCAGCCGATTTATGATTATAGCCGATGTGGTACACATCGTCTTTAGATGGCCGATATGCATTATCGCCCTTAGTTCAAATTTTACAACATGAGCCCTCATCTTCCAAAATTTGGGGGGCATATATATATACAAGCGCGAAATTTTTCAAGATTTTTCTTCAAGATTCTTCAAGTTTGTCAGATTGATCTAGGTTTATGGACTTCAAAAATTTTTTCAAGCTTGAACTTCTTCAGATTTATTCAGATCAAATTCGGCTGATTGGCCGATGAGATTTATGATAATCAAAGCAGGAGGTTATCTGTTTACAAGAAGGACACAACAAATATTACATCACCCTATAAAGTTCTCAATAGTTGCAATGGCCTTACGACGGATTTGGTCAATGTCTTCTATTACTTGGGCGTCATCAGCCGTCGACCCTGGGATTGGCTTCAGAGATAAGAACTCGTGCTTCCCCAGAGCAGAGGTAAGAACTCGTCCCCAGAGCAGAGGTAAGAACTCGTGCCCGACGATCTACATCGTCGGGGCTAGCGTGTCGCTTTAGACACGTTAAGCCTCGATGATGTGATCGTCATTTATCATGGTTTGAATGATCTTGACAAGTGTCCTAATTATGCTTCGCCAGCGATTTACTCGTTTTAGGGTTTGTTGCCGACGGTGGTTTAATTACTATGCTTGGTTAGATCTTTCAATGCATCTACCATCCCCAAAAGCAATCGGCGACCTGATTTTCTTTGTGTTAAGTCTCAATTCACACTTTGAGTTGCTATCGACCTTAATCCTGTTTTGAGATCGAAGCCTGTTTTCGGTTGTAATTAAGGATAGTACTGGGGTTTCAGCCAGTCTTACCTGATACATATGATTATACTAAGGTTTTTATGTGTGTTTGCCATCTACATGAATGGATTGATGAATATAAATGTATTTGTTATAGATTACTCTTTAGGGCTTATCTGTGATCAGTATGTTTATATTGGTTGATTAGTTCATATAGATTCACATTAGAGTATTAGCTAGTGTAGTTATCTTTATTATCCCTTATCGGCCGATGCTATTAATTGATATTAGTATGTTGATGAAGGCCGATAAGATTAGATTCATGCTTTAATCTCGCTTTATCACGAGTAAGCCGATATAGCTTTGTCCTATTGACTGGGCCACGACAATGCGACATCGGCCTATCGGCCGATCGGTCATTGTTTTCTGACATGGTTTACTTGTTTATCTTGTTGATTGCAGATCAAATCAACTGGCACACCCTACACGCACCTAGGCAAGCCTTTGGACCTGCACTGGAGTAAAGCAAATCTCTCAGGTCACCGTGAAAACGTGGAACCCGTTTGGTTGCAAGGCGGGTCGAAATTCTACGCCAACACCTCGCCGAGCTCAACCCAAGATCATTGGGTATGCTTTATCCATAACACTGACACAATATGCTTGGCAACTATAGAGAAAGGGACAAAGTTTAGGATAGAGAGTTGGTGCAAGGATTGGTGCTGGGAGTTTTATTTTTATGCACATTAGCCTTGTTTGGATATAAAAATAAGAATTATAAGGAATTTTGGTGGAATTATATTATAAGTGATAATGGACAGTTATACCTAGCAACCTAGAGAGGGAATTAATTCCCAATTCTCACCCTACGCTAGGTATTAAAAGGTGACAGTTTGCGCTAAAACTCCCTTCATCATAAAACTTCCACGCCAGTTAAAAAAAACTTCACTCCTACCACCCAAATAGAGACTTAATACCCCCCGCCTCCTAAAATCACATTTCCTCCGATCAAATGCATCATGGGTGAACTTGGTGAAAAGTCTTGAATCGATCAATTAGGTAGCTAGCTAGTGTGATTGAGTCGCTTTCTTCGTTGGATTTTTTGACCAGCGACAACACCACCGTGCCAGGGGTGGATGAGGACAGTGAATATGTCAACAACAGAGGCAAGAACTGCCATGTAGTTACGACATAGCGGCGAGGCTGCAGATCCAACGACAGGAGCCGCTGGAGTACAAGAGATAGACGGGGTAAGAGATCCCGCCAGACTTGAGCCAGAAAAGGAAGTACAATAGCCGATGTAGTAGTAGGAAGGCGGCAGGGAGGGGATGGCTCGCATGGCTCACTGACGCTAGCGAGGTGGCGGCGAAGCAAGGCAGTTTTAGGGTGGGTTCAGGTGATTCATGAACCGCCCTTGATTTTGTCTTGTAAGGAACTCCTCAATTCAGCCCAAATCCACTTCGTAGGTACGACACATTGACTATTTATGTTGCATTTTGCATTTTTGTAATGTTTGGATTTAAATGCTGGTTTTAGCGAATTTATAATGTTATGAGATATTATTGTCATATTTGTATCATACTCTGAGCAAATTTTATATATGCTTATTGAATTTGCGGTACTATAAATTTTTTTGAAGTGTAGAGTAAGACTATCCAATGAAAAATTTCTATAGCTGCCACTACGAAGAAGAGGGCCTCGCCAATGTTGGTGAGGCCGGCAGGCGTGCAAGAGATCAGGGAGGAAAGGGACGGTGTCATCATCTTGGTTGTGAGCCTACGCGTGGATGTGGGTTTTCTATTGAATCAATAATACTATAGAGAAACAGGAGGCTGGTTAGGTGCATGAAATTTGAAGCGATCTCGTCGGTCAACAAGACTCAGATTTTATACTATTTTCGTTTCATATTATAAGTCGTTTGACTTTTTTCCTAGTCAAACTTTTTTAAGTTTGATTAAATTTATAGCAAAATATAGTAACATTTTTTATGCAGAGCAAACATTGTATTAAAATATATTCAATTTTAAATTTAATAAAACTAATTTGTTGTCATGGATGCTGCTTTTTTTTTTACAAATTTAATCAAACCTAACAAACTTTAACTTCAAAAAACAAACAATTTATAATATGAAACAAAAAACAAACAAAAACGGAAACCGAGTTCACACTACTACAGAAATACCTATTGGTGTCGGTTCGAAACGCCTAATAGGTGTCGGTTTCGAGCCCGACACCTATTGGTCGGCACCAATAACCAAAGACATTGGTACCGATTGGAGAACCGGCACCTATATGTCTTGAAAGGTGCCGGTTCCTATTAACAACCAGCACCTATAAGGACATATAGGTGCCGGTTGTTAATAGGAACCGGCACCTATAAGTCTTCCAGAGCGCCTTAGATGTTCAATATAGGTGTCGGTTCTTGTAAAGAACCGGCACCTATAGTCTTGAGGCAAAAAAAAAATAATTTCTGTATGCAATTCGTCAGAATATATTTCCTGAAACTCAGATTCACAGATATTCACATATTCACATATTCACCACAAGTATTCACATATTCGCACATTTCACAGTATTTATGTCTCACATATAGTTCACAGGAATCAAATCAATTCATATATTCAGATAAATCAATTGCTAAAAAGTTAGTGTAGTATTCTTCAGCTTAAAACTCAATCATCAGTTCATATTACTACTATTCTATTCCTATTTCTGAAGTTCTATTCCTATTTTTCATTTTCTCAACATACTATTCTAGCTCTAGGTCTAGAAAAATTATATGCCACTCTGGAAAACAGTAGTAAAATGGTACATGATAAGCAATCAACAATAATTGTAACAGAAGCTTAAACATATGCAGTGATGATATCTGCAAGCAAAGATGCATGCTAGTCCTTCAATTTTTCATAGAAGAATATATTTTGCAACTCTGTTTTTTTTACACAATTCTGCTTTTCCAATCTATTTTCAAAGCACTAGATTTGTTGAGCCTTCTTTGATCTCTCTATTCGAAAAAAAGAAAGAAGTGTTAACCTTTATTGGCAGCCAAACAGTTCATGGTGCAATATACATAGTAAAATCGTGCAAATCAACTTCTCAAGGGTGGGTTCTATTAGAGAAGGTGATTGTGACACCTTGATTTTGCAATATACAAGATAGAACAAGTGAAATTGCAGATGCCAAAGATAAAATCGAACAGAACTGGGTGCATAGGCACGGAATCTAAGCTTTTTGCTTCATATACTACAGGACAAAAGTTATGCGTGGTTGATTTCAGAATTCTCCATATGTTGGTGAGAAACAGCACAGTTGGGAAAACAATTAGTGAAACAGCACAGCACAGTAAAAAAAACTCAATCTATACTCCGTTCAAAAAAAACTCAATCTATACTATAGTATATACTATAAATCTAAATAACGACCTGTTCAGATAGATGAAGAGAATACGCTATAATATGTTTTCCTGGCCACAATTATACTACTTTCATGTCTTGCACCCCAAAAGAATCTACGAGCAATGAACCAATATCTTGGACGAAATGATAAAAGAGAAACCGAATACACATGTACAAAAACCCCCTATAGGAATACGCAAAGAAATAATACAATTGGCCAAAATAGATAATGAGGGTCATTTCCATATCATTTTGCATTTCTCGACAAATATAATCTGTTTGGCTATTCTAAGTGGTTCTTTTTTTCTGGGTAAAGAGGAACTTGTTATTTTGAATTCTTGGGTTCAGGAATGTCCGTAAGTTTCTCTCTCCCCTCCCTCTCAGGATTGTTCATTCCGAATAACCACATGTGTTTTGATTCCTCTACCCTTCTTAAATGGAAATTACTTACTGTATTTACTGGACAGTATAAACTAAATTACTTATAAAACATTAAATTATCTCATTATTATACAATATCTCAAAAAGATTCACATAAGTCCTACTCCTCTATACTCCTATATATGTGTTTTTTCAAGTATTAACCACCAAAAGCAATCATTAATTTATAATTAATTAGTCTCGCAAGGCCTAACATATAAAACCCAAAGCTCGAGTAGAGAACATAGGAGATATTGCTGGGACTCAGCGTGCCAGTCAACTTCAGCCTGAGACGTGCCCGTCAAACCACACGAAGGCGGCGACCAGATGTGTTACACATCTCAGGAGACTTGACAAAAATTCGCTTGAGCTCTACAACATCTCAAATGCTCTAAATTAATTAGTCTCGCAAGGCCTAACATATAAAACCCAAAGCTCGAGTAGAGAACATAGGAGATATTGCTGGGACTCAGCGTGCCAGTCAACTTCAGCCTGAGACGTGCCCGTCAAACCACACGAAGGCGGCGACCAGATGTGTTACACATCTCAGGAGACTTGACAAAAATTCGCTTGAGCTCTACAACATCTCAAATGCTCTAAATTAATTAGTCTCACAAGGCCTAACATATAAAACCCAAAGCTCGAGTAGAGAACATAGGAGATATTGCTGGGACTCAGCGTGCCAGTCAACTTCAGCCTGAGACGTGCCCGTCAAACCACACGAAGGCGGCGACCAGATGTGTTACACATCTCAGGAGACTTGACAAAAAATCGCTTGAGCTCTACAACATCTCAAATGCTCTAAACTCGTACTCCTATGAAAATTTTAGTTACACATGCTCACCTGTGGATTCCAGGGACAACAACGACGATACCGGCCTCATCCATGCTACACCTAGTCCAGGAGATCACCTGTTACTTTGAGAGATAAAAATATTAGCTAGAGAAACTTAACACATGACACATGAGTAGATAAGTGTTCAAGAAAACAAATAGATAAACATTAACCAAATAGATACACTTAATTCATGTTCGAGACATCAATCGAAATAACCAATCTACAAGATACCTAGAAAGCTACATTCTGCTCACTAATTCTAAGTCTGCTTATCCTTTGTCGTTGAACGACTGTCTACAGTGTCACTAGGGCCACCAGCCTCAATGAAACCCAGTAGCCCATCTGGAGCTCTTGAAATGTGATATGCGCCATTCGACGAGATGACATGTTGGAAGATGAATCCACAGAGTTGTTCAGCGAGGGCAAAGCAAACATGTGGCAGCAATTTACTCGTCGGAAGCTTTAATTTCTGCAAATGGAAGGATAGAAGATGTGAAAACGTACTATGTGTTTGGAAATGTGTATTTACGTCTAAACAAAATTGGCGAACCTCAGAATCCGTAATGTTCCAGTTGTTGTCGTCCATGAAAAGCCACATAAATTTCATCACGTAGAACCCACATGTGCTCGTGCCCTGATCCTGGCGTGAGCACCAGGGGTGGCAGCAAACCCGGAATGTATTTGCACATGGAGCGTGTCGAACACACTTCTTCTTATACTTCAGAAGTGCCTTATTTAGGATGTCAATGACAGATTGAAAAACTTCTCGCGGTTTTCTCAAACCATCCATGACGACAATCTTGGAATCGTTTAGATGGATCGCAAGAAGGATCCAGTGAGGTGGCCTACATACAAAGGGAGAGAGCAATTAATATCTTTATGTACTAATGCGAGGTACAACGATAAATGCCACACTTACCTAAAGTGGTAGGGCAAAAGGATTGTATTCATCTCCTGAAGCTTGACAAAGGAGTTGTACAGGTAGTCCAGCACCATTTTCTGGGACTGCGGGCCTTCATGAATCCTAGTGGAATTGACAACCGCTGGATCGAGGAATCCTACTTTGTTATGGGTTGCTCTACATTCAAGCGTCCCCATTCTGCATAAAAAATCAAGTTAGACATCAACGAGGATATCGGCTTAAAAAAACTAGCGAGGGGTGAAGTATGCTTACAATGCCCATAACTGAAGTAGCGATACGTCTAGCTCTCTCAGATTGTATAGTTGAAATAGTTCTTCAAATGGGACCCAAATTATACCATCCTCGTGATGAAAGTCCTCGTCCCTGTAAAAAACGGCGAACGTCTCCTTACCTTCCTTTGCCATCTGTAAGTACCACTCTTCCATCCTTCTCATCTGAGTACAATTGGCAACGACATTGCGATATTCATCGGTAGTCAAGGGATCACCGAACTTGAACTTAGCTGCCAACGGGGCCATCGCAATATTGTCCACATCAGACAAACTCTTCAGCCCTGCACCTTGTAAAAATTCTTGCTCAATCTTCTTGGCCTTATCTTTCGCGAACTCTTCCTTCGAAAATGCTTGTAATTTTTTTTTCCTGACCGTGCGTTGGAAGTCTGAAATAGGTTTCTTCGGGGCTGGTGGCCTTGCCATGCGAAGGAAGTGGTCCTGTACTGCAACTGGCACTTTCGGATTTGTCGGCTCCTTTGTTTTGTCCATTTTACGTCTAGGTTCGGATGATATGCTCTCACCCATCTCATTTTTTTCATTCAAGCAAGGCTCCGACATATTAGGAAATAAGGCCTTCTTGGTCTTCTTCATAGATGGTGGTTCAGACATTTCTGAAGTTTTAATCAGGCGCCGCCTCTTTTTTGGCTGGTCTAAAGAAGATAAGCTCTGATGTGCTGCCTTTGGAGGAGATTGTTGTGCCGGTTGAGGAGACGGGCTCTTACGTGGCAACGGTGGTGGAGTTGGCATCCTTCGGGGGGAGACAGCAAGTCCTTCAGAGCTAGACCCACCATCGCTTGGCTCGTCATCACCATCTCCTGAAGGAAAGACAATGAAACGTTTGCGCCACAGTATAATGTTGTGGACAGCTTCTCCAAGGGTGTTCACCCCCTCCTCTGGAGCAAACTCAAGCTGAAAAGCCCTGTATCTACGCGACACGTCCTCCACTTCAACCCTTGAATAGCCAGATGGTATCGGTTTACCGTGTATGCTTCCCCCCTCCACTACAGGATGTGCCATACCACGTGCCACCTCTATAGTGAGGTTTTGAACTGGCACATGCAGCCTACATGCAGTACGTACAGTGATGGCGTCCACAGGGTGACGAGCCATGTCCGGTTCTTGAGGAACCTCAGTTGAAGCGCAACTGCTTTTCCTTCCAGCTGGACTGGTTACACGGCCAGCATCAGCATCACCCCCATCCTGCCTTTCGAGGCCCGCCGCCATTAGCAGTGCCTCCATCCTCACCATTCGTTCCTTCAGTTGCCTTATCTCTTCTGACTGGTCCATGGAATTTCTATAACTTCGAGACCGGTACCTATGTCTGTCTTCAGGAAAACCTTCCCTCCATGGCACTAGGCCTACTCCTCTTGTGCGTCCCGGATGCTCAGCGTTCTGCAAAGCAAGTGTCAGCTCATCTTTCTCCCGGTTCGGAACAAAAGTACCCTCGGAAGACTTCTGATGGGCATCATGGAGCCTTCGTGACAGTTCTTGCGATTGGGGACCCTTGTGTACCAACTCGCCTGTATCCGAGAGTGTTGCCCCTCGGGCATATTGGTAATTCTTGCCTCGTTGGCACCAGTCCTTTGTCTCGAACTCGATTCCCTTTTCCAACAGCTCATCTTCCCTCGCTTGCCATTTGTCTACGTTCTGAGCATATCCGCTACGGCCGAGACGATGAGGGTACAGGTTTTTGGCCGCATTGGCCTGGTTCCTTTCGCTAACCTCCTTTGCCTGATCTGACGTTCTGTACGCCACAAAGTCATCCCAGAAAAGGCGACACCTTTGATAATTGGGATCTTCAAAATTGGGTGTCAGCCCCCGCTTCACAAACTTTTTGGTAAGGTCTGCCTTGAACTTCCTGAAGCTGATGCTCATCCTCTCAAGGGCCCTCCGCTTTGCGACTTGTTCTGAACCTGTGGGGAACTGGAATGTCCGCTTCAACTTGTCCCACGCAAGGTCCTTGTCTCTGTCTGGTACCTTCCAGTCCAATTGATCTGGATCACTGGTCTTCCAGTATCGGTACTTTATAGGGATGTCATCCTTCACGATGGCGCCTATAGCATTGGAATATGGGGTGAGTACTGATGCGGGAGCTACAGGGTTCCCATCTGGATCTAGCGCTGTGATAGTGTAAAGGCCTGAGGGCATCCTGGTTGGACCTCTACTCCTTCTTGACGATGAAGTGGCAGTGTCCCCAGAGTTCACAGTGGCGGAAGGATTAACCTCCTTCAAAGAACGATATAAATTAGTCAGCTCTCGTATGGGCGAACGGTATAAATTAACCTAATTTAAAAATTTGTTTGTTTCAGCTGGGCGAATTTACCTCCATGTTATCGTGATTATCACCGGGCTGGTTTATGTTTAGAAAGACACTTGGGCTAACATTACCACCATCGCTTTGTCCAGAATTTGCAGGCCTATTATTATCTTGTTCCCGTGACATTTTCTAAATAAAAACTAAAGGAGGTTAAGGAGGTTAAGGCAGGCCTATTGTCAAGATACATGTACAATGAGTAAAAGCAAAAAGGAAGCTGAAGGGGGGATTGCAGATACACAAGGTAATTTTGCATCTCTATAAACAAATAGACAAATATCTCTATAAAAAAACTGTTAATTTTGCATGCAGCATGAAGAGAAAAATGTGAACACATAGTACAAATAGGACCATGAAATCCTAAGCACATAGCACAACTTATTTAAGCTAGAAAGTAAATACCCCTACTAAGAGTTAAAAGAAAGAAACACTTTTCAAAGGGTCGAGGGGCCGGCGGAGCAGATAGCACTTACATTCTTGAGTTCTGGAATAAAAAGCAAGGGGCACTTAGGAGTTTCTTAAAAGGGTGGAGTAGGAACCTAAACAAAGACGGTCAAAAAGAGAAAGAGAGGTTGAAAGAACAACTGAGTGCCATTGACAATCAATCTGAAATAAGAGAGTTGACTTCTGAAGAATGGAATGAAAGATAGGAAAAAGAGGCAGCTATGGAACATATTTATGAGAAGACTGCTGCGCCGAATAACAACTCTCTGCGTGGATTTGATGTTATAGACAACATCAAGGCACAGATTGAGGGGATCTGCCCGCAGGTGGTGTCATGTGCTGACATCCTTGCTGTGGCAGCACACGACTCTGTTGTTGTGGTAAGGGGAGAAAATACAAAGGATATCAAACTAAGAGTTAGTTCTTTGTCTATCTGAAATGGTTAACAGGAACTCCTGACATCAATAGATTAGCAACTGAAATGAACGGAACATAACTCTTTATGTACAGCTATGAAATTCTATACCAAAACAAACCTTACAAAGTATTAAAAGTCAAGTTGCCAAAGATAGTAAATAAATTAATTGATATTTATAAAATATAATCAGTAGTGATCACTAAATATCTTCCATGCAGTCCAATACATGTAAAGACTGACAATTTATTTTTCAGCTAGGTGGTCCTACTTGGGCTGTCCAGCTGGGACGGCGGGACTCAACAACAGCAAGCCTGGATACTGCAAACAATGACATTCCAGCACCAACCCTTGACCTTGGTGATCTCACCAAGTCATTTTCAAACAAAGGACTAAGTGCAACTGACATGATTGCACTCTCAGGTACTGTGTATGTAAATAGAACATTTTGGTATGTAATACCATCTATAATAAAACCAAAAAATAAAACAGCTATCCTTGCTGAAGCTTGATTGTCAAAACAAACTGTATAAATGGTGTTACATTTACGTAGGAGTATCAATATATCATGGTGAAACCCCAACAAGTTGTTTAGTATCAAGATGCTACTGATTACTTGATCACTAACATCAAATAAAAATATATGCCAGGGGCTCACACCATAGTCCAGGCAAGGTGCGTCAATTTTCGCAACCGCATCTACAGTGAAACCAACATCGACACTTCCCTTGCAACATCTCTGAAATCAAATTGTCCAAACACAACCGGCGACAACAACATATCCCCCCTTGATGCATAGGAATAGAAATCGAACCCATGCGTGACCTCAACACAGAAGTTGAGAAAAAAATTGTCTGGCTTGTTAAGGAGAAGCATGCAGATTCGGCCATCTTATCACATACCATTTCTTAGTGAGAAAAATTACTCAAAGTTTAACACTATACAACAATGTATACGACCAATAATTGTTTTGGTTGAGACTGACCGAGTGTGTGGTTCATGATAAGGCCATAAAACAAATACCAAATATTCGAAAGGGGAATAGGGATGAAATGAGTGGAGCCGGCAGGGGATTGGGATCAGACCTGAGTGGAGCAGCCTAGCCGTAGACCACCGTAGTGTCGACGCAGATCGAGCAGCAGCTTGAGCACTGGACCACCACCGTCGACACGGAAGAGATCGAGGCTGTGCAGAGGGGAGGGGGCCGAGCGGCGAGGTCTTCCTCGGAGATCAGCTGTGTGTGGTGGGGCGACTGATGAGCAGAGAGGAGATATTAGGGATGGGGGGAGAGGGAGAAGGGGGGAGGGGTTCACATTATCCACCGCGCTTACCGCGCTGGAGGGGATGGCGATGGCGGCGGCGCTGGACCCTGGCGCTGGCGGCGCTGGTGGGGGGATGGCGATCGCGGCGGCGCGGGACCCAGGAAGCTAAGGGGATGGCGATGGCGGCGCTGGATTAGACGATATATATAGCGGACAAATAGGTGCCGGTTATATATTAAAAGCCGATACCTATATTTGGTAATAGGTGTCGGTTCGTATTAGGAACCGACACCTATTAGGGGTAATAGGTACCGGTTCTAACTAAGAACCGGTACCTATTACCCCTAATAGGTGTCGGTTCCTAATACGAACCGACACCTATTATGCCTATAGGTACCGGTTCCTATTTAAAAACCGGCACCTATTACCCATAAACCCAGGTTTGGTTTGGTTGGGGAGAACTATAAAATTGCAGCAAACCATATGCATTGCAGCAAACTTTTTTCGGCTATTCTCCACTTTAGTTTAGCCCTTCGCTTATGGGGTTTTTACGGTAACAGAGGAGATTGGTTAAAGATTTTATCGTTTTATGCCTTAGTTCTTGATTTTCTTTTTATTTATATTGGGAATATCTAGTGAAAATCATTCAATAAGTGAAAAGACGGTAGGTTGTAAGTAGTATAAAATTGTAAAAAAAGACGACAGGTTTCGAGTTCCAAGATTGGTTTGTTCATGTCTATTACAATCAATTTCCAACTTGTAGGTCGATCACAATTACTCCTTCCTCATGATCACTTCGAACATATGGGGCTTCCTCCTCGTGTTCGTCTTCGTCTTCGTCTTCGTCTTCTTGACTTTCTTCACCTTCTTCTATATCCTTCGCGAAAGGTGGTAGCTCGTCGATTTGATCGTAGCCTTCCTCGTCAATGATATTCTCCACTCCAATAATGCTCCGCTTTCCATGGAGAGCCACGTGGCGATCAGTCACCGACGAAGGGTCTTTCACATAGAATACTTGTGTTACGGAGTTTGCGAGCACAAATGGTTCGTCTTGATAACCCACATTGTTTAGGTCCACAAGGAACATTCCGTACTTGTCAATCTTCAAACCACTTGGAATTTTGACCCATTGACACTGGAAAAGTGGTATCTTGAGCGGTCCATATTCAAGCTCCCAGATTGCCTCTATATAGCCATAGTACGTTTGTTTTACACCATTACTGTCGAAGGCGTCTATGCGGACACCACTGTTTTGATACGAGCTCTTGGCATCCTGTGTTCTCGTGTAAAATGTATAACCATTAATGTCATACCCTTGGAATGAATGAATTGTGCTCGCAGGTCCCCGAGACAAAACATACAGCTGGTCACTATCAGTATTCATAGCCATGATATGCTTCCGTAACCAATCGCCAAAATTCAACCTATGCTGCTTAGCTATCCATGCTTCTGATTTGCTTGGGTTCTCGCTGCGGAGTGTATCAAAATGCATGTCGACAAATGGAGCCACCAAGGCCGACTGCTGGAGCACTGCGAAATGTGCTTGCCGTAATATTTCTAGGCTAGGAGCGAAAATTGCCTTATGCCCTAGTGTCCCTTTCCCTAGTAGCCTGCCCTCGTGTCGAGACATCGGCACACCAATGGGATGCAAATCCATATAGTCGATACAGAACTCAACCACCTCCTCTGTTGCATAACCCTCTACGATACTGCCTTCTGGTCGAGCTCTATTACGCACATACTTCTTTATGATCCCCATGAACCTCTCGAAAGCCCACATGTTATGCAGATACACTGGGCCGAGAATCTTTATCTCTTTCACGAGATGTGCCACGAGGTGGACCATTATATCAAAAAATGATAGTGGAAAACACATCTCGAGCTGGCAAAGGGTAATGATTGCATCTGCTTGGAGCTTGTCTAGCGTGCTTGGATCGATCACCTTCTGATATATAGCGTTGAAAAACGAGCACAGCTTTACGATTGGGTTTCGAACCTTATCTGGCAAAATGCCTCTAATAGCAACAGGAAGAAGTTGTGTCATTAGCACGTGACAATCATGTGACTTCATGCCCACTAATTTCTTCTCTTTCATGTTGACAAGTCTTTTAATGTTCGCAGAGTAACCAGAAGGGACCCGGACACCCTGCAGGCACTCCAACAGACTTATTTTCTCTGCGGCACTAAGGGTGTAGCACGCAGGAGGGAGGTACTGGCGACCATTGGGACGTTCTTGAGGATGTAGCTCGGGCCTGATGTTCATGTCTGCGAGGTCTCTCCGGGCTTTTAACGTGTCCTTTGTCTTGCCGGGTATGTTTAGCAGGAGTCCCATCAAACTCTCGCACACATTCTTCTCAACGTGCATCACGTCAATTGCGTGACGGACATCCAAATCTTTTCAATACGGTAGTTCCCAAAAGATAGATTTCTTCTTCCAAAGAGGCTTCTCACCAGTCTTGCCCACCGCGTTTCTATTGCCATGTCCCTTACCAAATATACATTCTATATCTTTTACCTCTTCAAAAATTTCTCTGCCTGTACGGTGTATTGGAGCTGTCCCCTTCTCCACTGTGCCATCGAAATCTCTTCTATTACTACGATACGGGTAGCCGGCTGGAAGAAACCTCCGATGACACATATACACAGTCTTTCCTGAGTACCTCAGCCACCTGCTTGCTGTGTCCCGCATGCACTGCACACATGCACAACCACCTTTCACTGTTTGGCCGGATGTGTTGCCAGCCGCAGGGTAATCTTGAATGGTAACGAACAACATTGCCTTTAAGGTGAAGTACTCTCTTTTGTATGCATCCCACATCTACACACCCCGGTCCCATAGTAACTTAAGATCATCTACCAATGGCCTGAAGTAGACATCGATATCGTTG
Organism: Oryza officinalis; assembly: GCA_008326285.1. Lineage (NCBI taxonomy): Eukaryota > Viridiplantae > Streptophyta > Magnoliopsida > Poales > Poaceae > Oryza > Oryza officinalis. The sequence continues at coordinate 48,600,084 of BDMV01000001.1, read as the reverse complement.
CCAGGTTGCTTGGGCCCTTGGATTAGAAGTGGCATCATTATATACTTGCGTTTCATGCACAACCATGAAGGAAGGTTGTAGATGACAAGTGTCACTGGCCACGTGCTATGCCGACTGCTCATATCGCCGAATGGATTCATCTCGTCTGTGCTTAGACCAAACCTTACATTCCTAATCTCGCATGCAAACCTTTTGTACTTTCTATCTATCTTTCTCCATTGAGATCCATCGGCAATGTGCCTTATCAACCCATCCTTCTTACGGTCTTCGTCGTGCCACCGCATCATCTTTGCATGCTTTTTGTTTGCATACAGGCGCTCAATCCGACGGATTATAGGAAAATACCATGCAACCTTAACGGGCACTTTCCTCTTCTTTAGAACGGGCCCACCACTACCATCGTCAGCATCATCATCGTTATCTCCACCCTGATACCGCGGTGCTATGCAAACTGGACACGTATCCAAGTCTTTGTAGTTACCTCGATATAGAATACAGTCATTTCGACAAGCGTGAATTTTTTGCACTTCCAGCCCAAGTGGACAGACAACCTTCTTTGCTTGGTATGTTGTTTCTGGCAATACATGACCCGCTGGAAGGAGGTCTCCGATCAGCTGCAGAAGCTCTGTGAAGCTCTTGTCACTCCAGCCGTTGGTTGATTTCATCTGCAATAACGAGAGGACGACGTGTAACTTGGTGTGTTCCTCGTTGCATCCTGGATAAAGTGGTGTTTTTGAGTCCTCCACCATGGCTTTGAACTTCTCGTATTGCTTGTCATCGTTGTAGGCTGTCTCCCCATCGCGCAACATTTGATCCAAACCATCTGATTCGCGATTGTCATATTCACCTTCGTCACCAGGCGACTCCACATTGTCTTCGTGCACTGCTTCACCATGATTGTCCACACTGTCATTCTCATCTTCACCATGATTGTCCTGACATGTGTGATTACGCATAAAACCTCTTGTTAGAAAATGCTCGTGAACTTGTTTTGCAGGAAACTGTCTCTCGTTCCTGCAATCAGCACATGGACAATGCAAATGTTCCGTCATGCTCAACGATCGGGAACTCGTGGCCGCAATCACGAAGTTGGTTACTCCCCTGGCATACTCCAAGGTACCATGCTTCGCACCGTTCATCCCTCCTTCATCCATCGGTCCTACGAAAATTCTTAAATTAACTGCTAACATATATATATTGATTAAATCCGTAAATCAATCAAAAATCATCGTTACTAATCTTTCATATGTAAAATACTCGATGATTTAATACTGTCCACATTACACAAATAGACGCAAGTAACATATTCTCAATATTACTCCAAAATCAATAAGTCATTATATTTTCTCAAAATATTGGACTAATTCAACAAGAGACGTCTACATTATCTATCACAAATAAGAAAATCATATATACCATAAAGAATTAATCACACAAATGAAACAAACTTGCTTAGAGAAAATGTACTAACCTTTAAACATGAAAGAATATACAAATTCCTTAATGTATTTAAAATTTTTCGGCAAAACCTCTCCCTCCGTTTGCATGAGCCGCACGAAGACGCTCAAAATGAGCTCATCAGCGCTGAGAGGAGATATATATAGGTGCACAAGATATAGGTGCCGGTTTACAACAATAACCGGCACCTATAATCAGTTCCTTCCGTGGTAAGGAACCACATATGTGCCGGTTCTTGTTACGAACCGGCACATATCTTATAGGTGTCGGTTTGTAGCATCCGGCCAATACCAATTGAAACAAATAGGTGCCGGTTCATAACAAGAACCGGCACCTATTCCTTTCTCCGCCCGAACCGGCACCTATAATCTATAATTGAGACGATAAACGACTAATAGGTGCCGGTTTTTGTTCAACCGACACCTATTATGTCGACACTGATGAACGTTTTTATAGTAGTGTCAGAAGGCTATATTTGTACATACTGCTCTAACCAAGAATTCCCAGAGTTGCGATTTCGCTCAGGCACAACACCCTTCTGGCCATCTGGCCATGCGATAGTCTTATATGGAAATACCACATGACACCTGCTCCTATATGACAACCAAAATAAAATAAAAGAAAGAGAATAAATTATATATCACTGAGTTTGTCACAAGTCTACGATTTATCACTGATTTTGTCACGTTCAATAATATATCATTGACTTTGGCTTAACTTCTACGATTTACCATCGCCGTCCGATTTGCCTCCGTTAGCATTGTACAATTTTGTCTAAATAACCAAAATATCACTGGGACAAAAATTTTTAATATTTAGACAAAAATTCCGAAATATCATATTATGAACATAAGATTGTAAACATTCAAAATTTGGGCAAAAACTTAAAATGTAATATTTGAGAATTTTATCCAAATTTTGGAATTTTTTGTCCTAAGGATATTTTGGTCATTTATATAAAATTGTACAGTGCTAATAGAGGCTAACCGGACGGCGATGGTAAATCAGATAAGTTAAGCAAAAGTCGATACATATTATAGAATGTGACAAAATCGGTGACAAATCATAACTCTGTGACAAACTCGATGACATATAATGAATTCTCTTAATAAAAAAAATGAATTGCACAATAGACCACCTATTCTGTCACATTTGCAACTTAGATTAGTCCTATTGTAATGTTTTCATTTTAGGCAGGTAAACTTATCAAATGCTGCACTTTGGTTCACCATATCGGCACTGCCTCGTCCTGTCTTGCACTGTCGATGTCTGTTCCCTTGCCCCTAATTAACTCCGGTCAAACATCATCTCAGCATGTTCGTGGAGAGCAAGAGCGATCCCCAACTTTGGTGCCTTGATATGGAGAGCTGGATAGATGGTGGCTTATTGTGGAGAGCGAACAGGAAAGTGGCAGACTTGTGGAGGAGCAGGAGCAACAAGCAAGCTAGGGAGAAAGAGCAAAGCAGCAGCGGGCTCGTGCATTGGAGCGGTGCAAGAGCAGGTTGGAGGCAAGCTCATGAAGATTATCAGGTTGGAGGCGAGCTTCCAATTAACAGTGGCCGGTTGCTGGTGGGATCGTGGGGATGGTGGAAACAACTAGTCCAATGTGCAACAGATTGTAAGTATAGCTGGTTCAAAGAGAAAACATTGTACTAGTAATGGACAACCTAGCTCAAGCTACAAATGTGGTAAAGATGTGCGGCCCAATATACAATTCACTCGATTAAAAAGAAGGAACATTCGCACAACCTGTCTCAGCACCACATACGAAACGTGAGACGACCTCTGAGTGAAAGTAGACGACACACAGTACACGAGTACACGACCTAGCATGTGCAGAATCTCCGGCCGATCTCGAACGAGGCGTAGGCGTCGGCGCACGCGTATATCACCTGCTCCAGCGTCAGCTGCCTTGAGTCCCAGGCGCTCACCCGCACGTCGTGCGGCTTCTCCATCCACACGCCCATCACCTCCCACACCAACCCCTGCAGCCCGGTGCGCCGCAGCGCTGGCTTCCCGAGCATCTCCGCGGCGACGTAGCGCAGGTCCGCGGCGTTCTCCACCTTTAGACTGTAATGCTCCCTCAGCTTGGCCACATCGTCGTCGATCCCGACGCCGGCGAAGCCGAAGCGGTCGTCAGCGAGGAAGTCGCGAGCGAGTCCGGGACATAGTCGGCGTGGAGGATCTGGAAGATGAGGCAGCGATGGCCGACGCAGATCTGGAGCACGGCGACGGGGCCCGACCCGCGGCGACACTCGACGTCGATCCCGACGACGAGGCGGCTGAGGCGGTGGCTATAGATACGGAGGATCTCGTCCAGCCAATCCTCAACCTCCTGGCCGTAGGCCGTCACCGTCGTGTGGATGTTGGCCTTGTCGAACGCCACCGTGTAGGTGCCGTGGCCGAAGTCTTCGACGATAGAAGTTGCCATGTCCGGTCTTTCTCTCTCTCTCTCTCTCTGCTTTCGAGGCTGGAGCCTTGAGGTTTCGACTTTCGAGTAGGAGATCAGATTGGTGATTCGCTTCAGGGGTTTATGGAGGCAGATTTTATCTGCTGTGGTTTATATCAGAAAGACAACGATGTATTTACCTACGCAGCACGGCCGACTGAGATTTCGTCGTGAGCGCTTAGGTGTGCGTATCAACGTTGAAGATCAGAGGATTTGGAAGATACGTGTGCATGATATGACATGGTAACTATACGTATTTTTCTTTTTTCGAATACAAGTCGGATGGTAACTACGCATGTTTAGCAAGTCAAGATAAACACTCTTAGGACTCGTACATTTTATTGCCTAAATCTGTTAATGCTAACTTTTGACATATTTTGGTGATACTAAATTTTAAATTTTTAATGGTGGATGTATCTGATTCGAGTACTCTTACCAAAATTCGATAATGTTTTTAAGAATGAAAGCTTTCGGAATTATCATATCTTAATATTGGTTAAAGTATATACTACCTCGTCTTAAAATATATAACTTCTAGCTATATATCTAAATATATATTTTTCAAATACAAAGCCAAAAATGTAATAACTTTGGAATTGGAAATTGGGAGCTAGGGTTTCTAGATTTTGGTTTTTTTGGATTTTTTTTGTCGAATTTTTTTTTCAGACGGACACGTAATGTGTCGTACGTGAAAATTCAGTTTTTCCATACATCTAGGGGCAGGTGGGTGCGAAAATAAAAATATTCAAATTTTCACATATATCCAAGAACATGAGCAGATGGGTGCAAAAATAAAAATATTCAAATTTTTGCGTACATCCAAGGACAGGCATGCCCGCCTACGAAAATGCCTCTTGTACTAATGTATATCTTGACAACCTTCATGGGGATACCTATCTAGAAGTTATTGTCATGCAAATATACTACGCATTGCACAAAGGGATGAAAACGTTAGAAAAATATTCGATTTTCAAACCTGTTTTCATATAAGCAGAAAGTATCGGTCGAAAATTTTTTGGAAAGTTTTGAAAACGGACGAATTCGGACTTTTTTTTCTCAAAAACGAAAACGAATACGGTAATTCAAGGAATGCTGCATGTCTCTGTACATGTCTCACCACCACAGGTCCACAGCAAGTTTAACAAAAAGATCAAGCATGAGCGAAGCGTGAGATGACCTCTCGAAGAAACAAAAAGTAAACGACACGAAGTGGCAGATGGCATCCATTGACACCGGAGCCGGTGCTAGTCGTAGTCGTAGTACAGACTCCGGCCAACCTCGAACGAGGCGAAGGCGTCGGCGCACGCGTACATCACCTGCTCCCGCGTCAGATGCCATGAGTCCCAGGCGCTCACTCGCACGTGGTGAGGCTTCCGCTGCCACACGCCCATCACCTCCCACACCAACCCCTGTAGCCCGGTGTTCCGCAGCCCCGGCTTCCCGATCGTCTGCGCGGCGAGGTAGCGAAGGTCCACCGCGTTCTCCACCTCCAGCTCGTAATTGTTCCTCAGCTTGGCCACGTCGTCGTGGATCCCGACGCCGACGAAGGTGAAGCGGTCGTCGGCGAGGAAGTCGAACAGCGAGTCCGAGACGTAGTCGGCGTGGAGGATCTGGATCAAGACGAGGCAGCGGCGGCCGACGCAGATCTGGAGCACGGCGACGGGGCCCGGCCCGTGAAAGTAGGTGGCGGGGCGCTACTCGACGTCGAGCCCGACGACGAGGTAGTTGAGGCGGCGGCGGTGGATGCGGAGGATCTCGTCCAGCCAATCCTCGACGTCGTCGCCGGAGTCCGTCACCGTCGTGTGGATGTAGTCCTCGTCGAACGCCACCGTGTAGGTGCCGTCGCCAAAGTCGTCCACGATCGAAGTCGCCATCTTCGTCCCCCTCTCTCCCGTCTGCTTTGGAGTTTTGAGGTTTAAACCTTCGAGTGATTCACGATGCGTTTCAGGGGTTTATATCGGGTGATACACGTACGATGACGATTGACGAGTAGACGACGATCGTGTTTGTTCGCTGGCGTACGGACAGCTGAGATTTCCCTCAGATGACGGGGAAGATAACACGGAAAAGTACGCATTTTTAGCAAGGCAAGATGACATATGGCAACTTCCACCTAAGATTAGGGTTGAAAACGGACGGAAATATTCCCGTTTCGACCCGTTCCGTTTTCTACTTTTGTTCCGTCTGTATTTGTAAATCCCGTTTCCGTATTTACGGAAATGGGTGAGGTTATTTTTCGTCCGTTTCCGAGATGTCCCGTTTTTATGTGGAATTGACCCGTATTTATTCCGTTTTTTCATCCCATTTTCAACGTATATGAGATATGTCTAATAGATTTATATGTTTATAAGCATTATGTATGTTAACATGTCAACACATCTCATGATAGTGTATATTTCACTGACAACTTCGTAGATGTATATTAATTTGTGAGTTAGTTCACAAATACTTAAGAATATTTGATCTCGTTATCATAATTTAATTTTTCGACTCTTCGTCCGTATCCGTCCGTTTCCGTAAGTCCGTATATCCCGTTTCCGTCAAAAATTATAGAAACGGAAGTAGGAATAGGGTTTTTCCGACCGTTTCCGTCCGTTTTCATAGCTGCCTAAGATAGCGTTTGGGTTGGGCGAGATCGTGGGACGTGGCCGTTTTTGGCGCCCGAGAAGACATATGGCAACTTCCACTACCGCGCTTCCCACGTACGGGCCGGCCCGCCGGCGCCCGCCTTGTCAATGAAGCTAATGGCGCTTTCGTTTTTCGTCTAGCTTTTCTTTTTATGAAAGATTGTTTTTTGTTCGCCTAGCTAACTTGATTGTCCCGTGGTCGTGACCAGCTTGGGCCTGACTAGCTGCAGGTGCAGACTGCTCTGAGAGAGATTTTACTCGTACAAAGATCACTGGACCCTGGCGTGCACGAATAATGAATGTACAGGTTCTTGTTGTCCTGTCACGCATAAGTGCATGATCAAGCACTTGAAATAATGGTTCGTCCCATCGCACCGATGCAGATGCACGGAATCCTCGCTTTGGGCCGCTAAGCGAACGAAAATGCACGGCGGTTAGAGCTTTGTGACAACTTCACGTGCAACTCTGGATCCCCTTTTATATCTTCCAATGTTTTAGCACAGATCTTAATAAGGCATCCAATACTTACAGTGAACTTTTATTGTAAAAATTCATTTTCACGTACTACTACTAGTAGTACATGCATTGAAATTGAACTGAGATCATTGTAAAAACTATCCTCTAATTAAAGTTCATGTAAAATACATTCAGATTTACTGTAGTGGTTTAGCACATGGATAAACGTGCTGGTGATATACGTCCCAGATCTATCGATCAGGTGGCTAGTTTGATCGAGTCGCTTTCTTCCCTGAATTTTGCGAGCTTGGAGAGCTCGTCGACGGCGTCCACCAGGTGGTCCAGCCGCGCTACGAACTCGAGCAGCAGCGACGCGAACGTGGCCAGCGACAGCGCCGCCGTGCTCTCCAGCGCGCGCATCCTCACCATCATCGCGGCGTATCCGCCGCCGGCCTCCGCCTCCTCCAGCTCGTCCGCCTCCCGCGACGGCCACGACAGCCTCTGCCGCCGCGCGCTCTCGCGCAGCCGCGAGCACGAGCGCTCGAGGCCGCCGCCGCCGCTCGTGATCTCCTCCGGCACGGAGCCGGACGAGACGAGGAGGTGCGAGTTGAGCTCCAGCGCGAGCTGGAGGCGGTAGGCGGAGCCGTGCACGCTCTTGAGAAGGATCAGCCTCTCGGCGCTGCGCGTCATGTCGTCCACGTCGCTGCCAAGGACACGGACGAGCTCGGCCGCCTGCGCCGCTGCGTCCTCGATCTCCGCCCGGAACGCCTCCCTGACTCCGTCCGGCGCCTGCACGAAGAAACAAACAGAATCTGACATCGATCGGCGGCGAGTTGTGCGCTAAGCCATGCATTCTTCGAAACAAGGTCAAGAGGAAACGGACCTGTATCTCGGAGTTCAGGCAGCCGTGCATGGCGACGACCTCGTAGGCGCAGTGGCGCAGCACGGCTCCCACGCGGGCGTAGTGCGACCACGGGAAGGAGAAGGAGCGGAACCGGCCGTGCGGCGGCTCCCATCTCGCCGAGCTCGCCTGCATACGCGCGCCATTACACGTTCAAGTCAAGCTAGCTAGCCAGCAGTTGCAGCTTCAGTGTGTAGTGTACACAAGCACGCGCGTATAGTATTCTTACCAAGGATTCGATCCTAGCGGATGCGTTCAGCGTGGCGCGGCATTTCTCGATTGCTGGGTCGCCGCCGTCGACGGCCGTTTCGTTGCCTGACAGATAGCTCCTGACGCAGTCTGACAGATCAACAAGTGAATCTTCAGACGGCGTGCTTTGGCGTCTTCGCATTGCAAATGTGCAACGGAGGATTGATTGATTGGTGAGAGAGGAGTGATTTATTGCACCGTGGAGCGAGCCGGCTACGGCGGCGAAGCTGTCGACGAGCTCGCGGTGGAGCTGCTCGCCCGCCCACGCCGGGAAGACGAGCACGTTGACGAGGAGCGCCAGCACGGCGCCGATGGCGATGGCGTAAAGCCGGTCGAGGCCGGCGGCGACGGGCTCGCCGACGCGGTAGACCGACACGATGATGAGGCAGTAGGTGAAGAGGATCACCCGGAAGCCGTACTCGTACGGCGCCAGCGCCGGCAGCTGCTTCACGAACGACGTCACGGCCCCTGCGACCGAAAGCAGCCACCACATGTTTTGTCGTCGTGCGCCACAGTAAGTGTTACTAGTGTTTCGCCTTAATTTGCAACTTACCAACTATGAAGATGCTTAGGCCAATCACGTACGGCTCGGCGACACTGCCACATCTGAGCGAAATCCAGATCACGGCGATTGCAACAACTCCGGCCACCAAGCTCCCCACAGCCCGGTTAAACCCTCGGTTGAAACTGGCGCCTGCAAGAACAGAAATCTAAACAGTTGGAATTAGAATTCCCGCATGTATGTCAACAAACTAACAGTAGCTACGTGTATGTATACGGACCAACGGTGTACTCGAACATGATGCCGACGGTGAGGATGGACCAGATGATGTTGGTGCCGAACAGCCTGAAGGGCTCGCCGACGAGCACCAGCAGCGACGCCAGGAGCATCGCGAGGCCGGCCTTGAGGGCGAACGCCACCCTGCCGGCGTCCTCGCTGGCGAAAGCCCACGCCGCCGCTGCGCCCGCCCGGGCGCACCGAGGGAAGCCGCCGCGGCATCTCACTTCGGTCACCGCCTCGGGCCTCTTGGCGAAGCCCGGGAGCACGGCGTTCGGCGACAGCGTCACGTCGACGGTGACACCGCCGCCGTTGCTGTTGCCCCTGCTCATTATCACCGTGCGTACGCGGGCGAATATATCGTTTACTTGTTCAACAAGAGGAAACTAGGTGGTTGCTACACTTGTGTTGTGCCCCTACTGTTTAGGAGTACTTTGGAAGTGAAGGATATTTATAGGTGATAAATGTGTGGCAACGCGCATGGGACATATTGGGTATGTAGCGAAAGGATCATTCGGGAGTAATAATTGATGTGGAAGTTCATTCGGAGATGCGCTAGGCCTAATAATTCTCAGGTGCTCTAGACTTTTGCAGTGAAACTAAAGTGAAAGAAACATAAGTGTTTCTTCCTCCGTTCCGTTCGAGCATGTGCCAAAACTATCGTCGAGAATTTGAACCCGACGAGATGAGTAGATTACCAGCAGCAAGATGCCAGGAACATATTCTGCACGTTCAGGGACTTGGAATGTGGCCTTGGATTCTGATGGCCCCGACCCAAAGCCCCAAACGGTTGTTTCCTGTCATTTGGTGGCATGGCATCTACTTGCCCACTAGCGAACGACTGATGGCTCGAGGAGCCAGGGACAAGAACCAGCATATCTCCCACTTCACATATTTCCATGGAAAAAACCATGTGCTCAGGAACATGATGACAATGCTCATGGACAAACATTTGACGCTGGTGGCAAATTGGCAATTATACGACCACTAGGCTCCTGCTGACGTAACAGTGCAAATAATCTAACAAGTTTTCTTCTCGCGGCATAGCATAGCTGGAGCGACAACTTTCGAGGATCATGCATCAGAACAAGAATGGCCAAATTGGCCATCCCTGCAGGCTGTAACAACTCCATGATCAAAGGACGCAAGTGGGTCGGCTCACACCCCATGTATCCATCAACCCAGAGTCACACGCTAGCTACTTCATTTGATCAACAATTTTTCGACTTCATTAGTGGAAGAAAAATGCAGTTTCAGTAGAATGGCATTGCACCAATCCAACTCTGCTAACAAACGTAACCTTAAATACTAGTTTTATATCCCGAAAGCGGCATCACATGGAAGAAGCATGAGAACAATGACTCGAGGTCGTGCGAGGCATTAGGCATTAATTCAATCCCGACTGTGACACGGCCGACTTGCTGATTCTGCCCGGGCATTAGCTGCTTTCGCAGAACAGAAGGGATTATCGTTTGATATGAACTCAATCGCATAATGATCACCACGTGTCCGTGTCCGCTCGAGAATAGAACCAACGCCTCGAAATGATTGCACAGGCACAACAACTTTCTACTTACCCTGTCCCTAAATACAAGGGATTTTGCCTGCTAGGAAGATTCTTTCACTAATACGTACTGTTACTGTTATGAAAGAAGATACCTATTCTAGATTTCAGTCGTGCAGCGATTACCCCATCGCACAAAAACTAGCGCCTTCAGCGAACGCAGCAAACGGCAAACGCAGAGCATATGGTCCCCTACATTTCCACTTCAGAATAACTAGTAGATATTTGCAGCTTCGCCAAAGTATTCTTCAGGAACGTGAAACTTCAGACCAATGGCCTGCAATTGAAAATATCACCGTCAGCTAGTGGAGGCTTCTACTTTTACCCCAAATCAAGACGCGACAAGAAAACAATCAAACAACTAAACCAATAGCATACCAAAGAAAAATGGTGGAACCAAATTTAAAAATAGAAGAGTTTCATAACATTACAGGAGCTCAATGCTTTACTTGATTCATCCCATTCCCACAATGTACCCCACAGATGTGCATTGCATATGTGAAAATAATCTACTTTTCTTGTAAACTAATCCATGGCATCTAGAATAATTACCCAGATCTAAATCCCAAATAGAGTTGTAGAAAAAAATCTTGGGATCCAAAAGAAACTTGAGCTCAACTCAAGCTCAAATCGATCAAGTATCCCAAGCTCATACCAACTGAGTCATCCAATAAGCCAAGCCCGAGCTATTCATTCCAAAGCTCAAGCCAAATTCCAGTGCTTGACGGTTGTCTGGACAGCACAAGCGTCATTTCCCCATAGCCCAAAACCACAAGCAAATTCTGGTATATATTTTGTTCTATTCTTAATGAAATGAAGTGCAGTTCTACTGGTTTTCAAGAAAAAAACACAAGCAAATTTCTATCCCAGCCAAAAGGCCCAATGCAAGTGGCACAGACCCCAACACTACATTCCTAATCAATCCCAAGGCACACCTAGACTTGATCACACTCCAGCTCCTTGTTTTTCAATGAAACGAAACTAAAGCCAGACCTTGGTGGGCTGCTCAGTCCCTCGAATATTGTCAGAGTGTGTGCATTCATCCCATCTCCCCGTATCTGCCTATATCCCAGATCAGACTCCCCTCCGAGCCACAAGCCAACAAATAGCAATCACTATAATTGTTTTATGAGTTCTTTTACGGTCCTTGAGAGGTGGACTATCTCAATACCTGCCAAGGACCCTAAAACTCACATTTGAAATTGTCGATCGTAAACTGGGCAAAGAAATGTTCATGGACTGCTCAAGGGCCAGCTTCACCAATACCTTAGCAAATTCTTTATCTGCATCACTATGATCATTCTCTCTCCCAGCGGCATCACCAACATAGAAAGATCTGAAAGAACATGGCAATTATCAAAAGGGCAGCTTACATAATGCACACAAAACAGACTAAAACAGCAGATTGTGTTTAGTGGTTTCTTGCACCAATAAAACTGAACTAAACCAAAAGGCTATAATCTATGAGACAAATTGTCAGATCGTAGTCATATTGGACCAGTACTCATGTCCAGGGCTTGATCAAGCCCAATATGTGGATAGTACAATAGCGTGGAGCCCTTATTCTTTCCATAAGATTAGCAGCATACTCAGATCCTACAGGTCCTAGTATGGAGTTGCATATGCTGAGCAACTTGAGAAAGTGTTAAGCTATTATGTTAGGTGGTCAATATTACAAAGTTTGCAACAATATTTCCATGTATATATATTGCATGGACACCGTTGTCAATGCCATTAACAAATATATACCGTATATGTAAGTTCTATAGCCCTGTCAACTAAAACAACAGGGATGTGACAGCAAAGAAACCATCAAAAGCATGGTACTACTGGGAACGTCCTGTTGCATATCTGCAATACCCACTGGGTTCCTTCCCTTGTAACATAAGATCTATCACTTCTACTCTAGCTTATATGGAACACACAGGACAACATCTACTTTAAAGAATAGGACACACACAACTTACATGTAGCCTGCAAACAGATAGAAGCACCTATTCTACAACACAAGCCGCTCAATAAAAAAATAAAACATATGTGTCTCAATCAATGACTGTACGTACAAAATCCACCTGTTTGCCCAACCACAAGTGTGCACGGCATACAAAGAGTAAAGGAATGCCAACACTAGCACGCTAATGCTTCAGCCGACCTTACAAAGCAGCTCAAAATAGTAAATCTGAAAATAATCTAAAATAGAGTGGTTACTTACTTGTCCATGTCAACTGCAACTCCCGAATTGAAATGCTCTGTCATCAACCACCACATTCCAGTGTTTGGTTTTCGAAATGGATCATCTGGAAAGGTTTTTCCTTTCCCTAAACCACATGCTATGAAAACCTGCAGGTGCAAACAAAATTAAACTATTTGTAAGGAAACTGTCAGAGAAGGGGACATAATAAGTCATTGGCACTTAAGACATTTTAGACAAGACCAGACTGGGCTTTTACAAGATTGAAAATCCAAAACAAGTCATTTATTTCACTAGTATCGTAATTATCAAAACTCCCAGAAAAAATGTCAAGCAAGAATTTCCAAGGTACCATGTTCTGTGTCATGAAAAATAGCAGTTTACTACATTTAATTGATTGGGCAATAAACAAAGGCCCAGTTTAGTTACCAGGACTATCATTATAGATAGTATATTTCTTCAGTTTATGATTGTTCAAAATATAAACAGAAATTCCAGATACATAATACATTTGGACAAATGTGCAGCATACCTGAATAGGGACTTTTACACGTTCAATGAACTTGTCAAGACGCCCAATTTTGGAGTCAACAGCTTGCTGCCGCTTTTTGTTCCATCGTTCAATGTTCGACTCATTGGTGAATATGACCTGACAACACCGGATAAAATAAGTTGGCGGCATGATTTTACATGTCCTACTGGATTCTAGAGAAAATAGAGCAATAATCAACCAATTAAGTTAAGTTACTAGTTACTCCCTCTAGTCACATATACTTGTCGTTTTGGACAACAACAGTCTCCAAAATACAACTTTGACCACTTATTATGTTGTATATTCGTAAAACCCAACAGAGCTATGTTTTTATGGTAGCACTTTTCGAGGCCTATTTATACAAACGGTTTCCATGTATCCAATCTAAATACTTAAAAATATATCGGTACATAAAATTTCAGAGAGAGAGGGAGAAGGCATGTTGAAAACGACAAGTACTTGTGACCAGAGGGAGTATGTTATAACTTTTCCGAGTTCTTAAGAACATCATGTGCGCATACTTAATTCGATGCAACATACAAAGAGAAATGATGGAAGTACGGTTATAGGCCCAAAAGAACGTGTAAAGACTAAAAAACAACTAACCAATTTATAGCCATCATTATACAGGATCTGCAGCTTTTCTGGAATTGATTCATACAGTAAAGACCACTTGTCCGCACCAACACTGCACTTGAAGTAGGTTGGAAGATAACGATTGCATTCTTACAAAAAGCAACAGCATGTATAAGAGGTAGTATTGTGAATCATGAACTCATGTGTATTAAGTCAATATTACGGGGAAAATACCATCCCGTAAGTTATCTCTAGATCTATCAATCGTTATGCTCAAGATCATCAAAAGGTCCAGCATAACACTATTCAGGACTCGCATCTAGTGAATACTTCCTTGGAAATGTTAATTGACACCTTTGCTTGTACAGAAAAAAAAAACACTCTAGGTCATAAAAAATGGTAAGATTACTTTAATGTGGATTGGACTACTGATGTCATGCTTCTTTACAGCTATAGAAGAACTAAGAAAAAAATTAACAAATAGATCACATAATATCAGAATGCCCTAACATGAAACTGCTCGATCAATTCATAAATTCTAACCAAATACCATATTATCCATACAGCTACAGCATAGTAACTCAAAAGCATATATTTAGTAAGTCAAATTAAATGTGCCTTTCTGGGGTGTTCAAGCAGGTGTTTGTCTACTCATTAGTTGCATATACAGTGTGTTCCCCTGCAACTGGCCAAAGCATACGACAACTATGTTCACTCCATGTGGTTCTGAACGATCTGCTCATTTAGTTTCTTAATTGCCCAAGTGCCCTTAACAACAAAATTATGAAAAATAGATATAGCACGCAGAAGAAGCATGCAGGCTACTCTTATAACAATATAAATAACATGTTTCCGGGAAAAAATGTGTATGCATACATAGTTACATACATCCTCACTGAGGTTTTGGCGAGGCATCCATCAAAATCAAATGCAGCAATCTTAGCTGAAGACTGAAGGCCATCATCCTGAACATTAGAACTGCAAGTTATCCATCTATACTCTTATAAAAAAAAAGGAAATGGTGGTGGCATTGAATCTGCCATCCACCAACTCTATTGTATACTACCTCTGTCCCAGAATATAAGGATTTTTAGGGGTGGACATGGTTATTAAGAAAGTAGGTAGAATTAAATGGGGGATGGTTGTAATTGGATGAGAAGTGGAGATAGGTGGGAAAATTGAATGGTGGAGTGTTGTGATTAGTTGGAAAGAGACTGTTGGTGGAGAAGCTGTTATACTTTGGGACGAATTCTGAAGGCTAAAAATTGTTATATATTTTGGGACGGAGGGAGTACCTTTTACCAACTAATTCTTTCATGTACTTTAATATTATAAAATAGTCCTGCATATCCGTGTATCTTATTTCATCTCTAAATACAAGTTTGTTATGCAAACATATCTACAGGGTAGAATTGTTCTTAAAAACCTCACAATTGATTTGTTCCAAACAATAATAGCATGTGTATAGTTTATATTTATCCGTAGCAAAGCACAGGTATAGCTAGTCTTCTGAAAAATGCATAAGACTCAAAGGAAAAAATGCATGGTTTAATTCATATAATAATTAGATAATGAGGATCAAGTACTGCTCCTTTCTTTTATAAATTTTGCTTAACACACCTGCTCACGAAATATAACTGTATTGAAAACCTTCCAATGCGTTGGAAGGGTAGCATCCTGCATCCACACATGACAGGAAAATGCAGATGTAGCATTTCAGTAAAATAAAATGATAAAAATAGGAAGCAGAATGACTTGCTAAGAACAATGGTATAAGAATACCTTGTAATTTTTCTTTATATCAGAAACCGAAAAGGATATCACTGGACCAGCTCTTTTGTCCCCTGCCAGCATCTGATAGGGAAAATGAAACAAGAATTAATCATGCATGTTCAGCTTTGAAATCAAGCAAGACATTAAGGGGTTGGGTTATGGTTAAATAACATTCATAGGTACAGATATTTTGTCTTCTCTCTCCTTTCACGTTTCCCACTTACCACTCATAGGAGAGTAGTAGGTTGTCATGAATCAAGATCATGATGGGCAAACACCGCCAGAGGATAGCAGCGTCAACTACTAGGAATGAGGAAAGGACTTAGACTGGGATGATGAACATTGTGTGTGGGTGGGGGTGGGGGTAGCTTAGGCTAATTCTTCTTCATTGCTTAACTCAATAAAGAAACATTCCCATCCTTGTATAGATGGATGGTATGACTTGACCCTTAAACTTAACTAGCTCATTCCAGTTTATTTATTATCTCCTAACACACTGCTACAGTACACGCTGTACTGTTTACCAGCCAGATGTTGGATCCATGGGCCTCGATCTCTCGGCTCAATGCCCATGAGGCCATGATATAGAGTGCAGAGATCTGTAGGTTGGGGAAATGAATGGCAAATGTATATACTATAGAGACAATTGTTACAGTCAATCCTTGAAAGAATTCTCAAGATAAAGGATTGGCATTCAACAAATCAAAGCCGTGATTGCCAGTGTTAATGTGATGAAAATGCAAGTTGGATGCTAACAAATAATAAATGATTCTGCCTCTGCCTTATAAACAGACTATTCAAACGACGACAACAATTAAATGTCAATAAGCAAAACTTTCAGGGAAACAAGAACTACAATTGTGCCATCTCTACAGGCATCATAAGGGTTTCGGCATGGCTTCCAAAACTGAAAGATATGATTTCATTACCTTAACACCTTCGAGATTATTTCCAGCGCCCTTAGAGTCCTCCATGCTGTGAACCTAGAAGGATCAAGGATATAGAAGTGTGTACATCATCACAAAGTTGAACTTGATGCTGGAGTAAAGTGTAAGATGCTCATGTCTAATCAAAAGCTAACCACTTCCTTCTTCAGATTTAGTTCATTCAATTGATCAGTCGCATTGCCATCTCTCTTACAATTCTGCAAATGAATATGGTGGATCAAAGTAAGTATTTCCTCATCTAAGTACTTATCAAAGTTTCACCAACTGAAAACCTGTTAGAAAGCAGTTAAGCAACAGTAAAATTTAATAGAACACTTTCACAAACAACATAAAAAAAGTTTGTAGCTTCCTTTGTTCACAAACAAACAAATTGGTGACCTATTTTCCTAATTTACAAGAGCTATGAACTGATGAGAAGAAAATTTCTAGGAATTCATATTGCCGCTTAATTTAAACTAGTTGTATTAGTGACCAAATTGTTACCTCCAACTCCCGCAACTTATCACGGTCTTGATTCTGCGCCACCCTCCAAAACCACAGTTAGTTTCAAAAGAGAAGAAATAAAACAGCTGCAGAAAATCAAAGACCAAACCTCGATAGAATCAAACCCCTTAAGGTTCTCCACAGGGAATGCTGGGTAAGTTGATGCAGGGAAGCAGGCAATATGGTACCATTTTGTACTGTCAAAACCACGGGGATCGCGAATAGAGGCGCCAAGACGGAGGGCACCTGCTGCAATACTCTCACTGCAACCCTTGCAGGTGGAGCGACCAGACTTGGCATACTCAACTGAGATACTAGCATTTTCTGCCACTCCTGCAGCAGGTGACGATAGGCTGGCTTTTACTTTCTTTGGGCTTGACTCTTCAGTTGGCCCTACTGCAGTATGGTCTCTCTTACACGTCTGAAAATGAATAGTTTGGAATATTAAAGAGAAATAACCCAGTTGTATCCAAACTTTTGTAAAGATATCATTTGGCTTACTAATCCAAAATATGCATATGGCTTGCTAATCCAAAATAACTCCAAATGTACCATTTTGGACAACAATCCAGATTACTTAAATTAATTTTCACCATAATTTTATCAAGTATACTGAACATTACTCAAATGTACCATTACAAAAATTGAACAATATCATTTGGCAATCTACATTCCACTAGTATATAGCCATCTGGTAGTCATAAATATCGACCAGAAGCAGATTTGGCCACCTAACTGACAAGCCGTTTCAACACGTAAGGAACAAATTACCTTGTTTAGCTCACGCACCTCCTCGCGATCCTCCTCCTGCACTACCCCCAAATCCACATATTAGCACCCGTGGGAAGCAAATGTAAACCGACTCAGAGCCCAAACCTTGATGGAGTCGAACCCCTTGATCTTCTCGACGGGGTCAATCGGGTGCGACGAGGAGGGGAAGCAAGCGACGTGGTACCACTTGGTGCTGTCGAAGCCGCGGGGGTCGCGGGCGGAGGCGCCCAGGCGGAGCGCGCCCTTGGCGATGCCCTCGCTGCATACTTTGCAGGCGGACCGACCGGACTTTGCGTACTCGACGGAGATGGTCGCCTTCGCGGCGGCGGCGGCGGCGGACGCCGCCGGTGCTGTGGACATGGGGCCGCCGCGGGCGATGCGTGGGCGAGCGGCGGTAGAGACGAGGTGGCGGTTCGGGAGGGTGGGGCTCCGCCACCGGAGGAAGTAGACGAATGAGCGAGGCACGGCCAGTGGCTAGGGTTTTGTGCCGCGGGGCGGGAATCGACGGCGCGGCGTGCGCGGAGGGTGGCGACACGACGGGGGTCGCGAGGGCAGGGCGCGGGAAGCAAAGAGGATGGTGGGGCGGTGCGGTGGGGGGCGTGGGGGCGCGAGCCGAGGTGGTGGCTTCCTGCTTCGCTGCCGGCGTGGTGTTCTGGACTGCTGGTGTATATAGGTGTTCGACGGTTCGTGGTGGGCTTAATAGCGGCCCAATTGAAGGCCCATTAAGCTACTGCCTAATTCTGTGGCAACGAAAAGTCACTAATTAAAGACTTGTTCGGTTTGGAGTTAAAGGAAAAAGAGTTTGTAATCATAAAGATTAATTTATATGAATGTCATTTATTTTATACAAATCTATATCTATATCTATATCTATATCTAATATAAAAATAAGTAAGGCTTCCGTCACTTTTCTAAGACGCAAATTAGACTTTTGGTTTTTTTCCCCGAACATGCGTTTGCGGGCTGAGAGGGCCGAAAGGGAGGTCAATTAGACTTTTGATTGCTTGCTGGGTCAAACCTGGCCCAAAGAGAAAGTGGGGACATTAATTCGACTTTCGATTGTTTGCTGGGCCGAACCTGGCCTAAAAAGAAAGAAGAGTTTTTATTTAGATTTTTATTTAAATAAATATTGAAATATTGTTTGTATTATTTAAATTAGCAATTGACCTCTGAAAATTCTGAGAAAATTTCAGAGAGTGTAATTAATCATGGACAATTTAACAAAAATTAAATCTAGCCATATAACTTTAGTTCTCACACTTACTTTACTTTACTTTACTTGTAAATTAATTTAATTATACACCTACCTACTTAGAAATACCCAAGTATTTCGAAAAATTTGTATTTAATTAATTACATAATATAAATCTTTCTTAACTTTTTTAATTTTCTCTTTTTTTTCGTTGCAACGTACGATAGTTTTTCTAGTAAAGTATAGACAAACAAATAAAGTATAGAGAATCATAAAAAGTATAAAAAGTTTTTTGTCCACTTAATAAACCTCTTGAAAAAAATCATGTGGATTGATGTGTACATATGTTTCAGATTTCTTCACTTTTATATTTCTACATGTTGAAATTCCTCCAAACTGAATAAGCTCGAAACTCTTTTCCCACATGTTGCAGTGCAGCCACGCACTAACAGATTACTATACTAGAGCATCTCCAATAGAGTTTGCTATTTTTTACTCAGCCACGCATTAAGAGATTACTATACTAGAGCATCTCCGATAAAGTTGCTATTTTTTACTCTTCAAATATCCATTTAGCTAGCTTGTCAAAAATTTACAGAACCAAATTTGCCTTTCACTATAATAGACTCTCCATTATACTCTTCAATCTAATGGTGGGTCCCACTTGTCACTCTTTCTTTACTTGTTCCTTCTTTCCTCTATCTTTTCTCTCGCCATCATCTTCCCTCTTCACTCGACGGCAATAAGCAGAGTGGGCGACGATGATGAGGTGTCGAGGAGAAGCAAGAATTGGCGTGGGCTAGGCGTGCTGTTGCTGCCAGTGGCGGAAATCAACGCAAGGAAGAGTAGGAAGAGGCGGTGATGCACACACGCACCAGTGACATAGATGCAGATGACGGCGATGCAGTGGAGGTCGAGGAAAGACGGTGGTGGCGACGAGCGACAACGGAAGACATCGGCCCCAACAGATTGAGGTCGCGTAGTAAACCTAGCTGGTCGCCAATGGTTGTAAGCCCCATCAAGCCTCCTCGCGCGAGTTGCTTGACGAGGCACTTGAGCTTGGCAGTGCAAGGAGCCGATGGTTGAATGAGACATCGAGCTCAAGGACGAGGCGGCCAAGGAAGACGCCAACGGTTGGCCTTCTTTCTCTATGGCGGTAAATCGGCTTGATCCGGACGGAGGGAATGATCGTCAACAGAGGAGAGGGGAGATGGAGAAAGAGATAGACGATGTGGCCCACCATTTGGCAAGTGCAGGAGGCTGATCACATTCGGCCACCCGAGACGCTCGTTTGGCCAACAGTTCAAATAGCAAGCCTGTTGGAGGGAGTATATTTCTTGTGTTGGTTACAATTTAGTTTGGAGAGTCAATTGGCAATGCTGTTAGAGATGTTGTGCCTGCTTGGGCGTCCACACGCACATCTGCCTGCCCAGAAGGCTGCCGGGTCCTAAACGTCTTCGTCCGGTCATTTTTTTTTTCTCAAGCATGCTACTCACGATAGCAACCAAACAGGATACTAAACTCAAAGTTCGCCTTCCCTTGCCAGTTCCAAGTCCTCTCGAGCCTAACAGTAACGGTGCCCTTGTTCACTTATGGCCATTGGTCAACACGTAACGACACAGGCATGCCGATGATGCATCCCCTCCCGTAAAAGAACAGAAGAAGAGCATGCACCCCTTCGATAAGAAAACGGCCCCGGCCGCTGCAGGTGGCCCGTCGCCGTCGGTCTAAGCACTTTTTATGTTGCTTCCTCAAACACCCTAAACAGCCTAAGGCAGTGGTCTAAAAGAGAGAGAAAAAAACGACTTCTCTGAACGCGATCACCCAATAATCAAATAGATTAACGATCGGGCGTCGCGTGAGCGAGCAGGAGAAGACGGTCATGACTCATGAGAGCATCCTCACTGCCAGGAGATGCTAATACAGACGTGCATAATATTATCCGCGTGGTGTGCGACGACGCGGCATTCTATTGTTCTGGCCGCTTATCCGGGTAAGTGAAGGGAGCCGGGCTCAATCAAATCATTCGTGACTGTGGATTATGTCAGGCGAGGATGATCGGGACGGAGTCACGTCAGGGCGGTCGCTTGCATGCTCTGGTAAATGATCGTTTCGTCGGCCGTAGGCTTGCGTTGCTCGTAATCTTCGACTTGGCGTACGCCGTGCTGATTTTCTGTAACTGGCCCTGTGCCATGATCGATCGATTTCTTCTTTTCTAGCGATACGTAAGACATTGTGTCTGCATTCTCCGTCAAACATTGTGTGTGTGCATTCTCAGCATGTTATGTTTCCCTTGTTTACAACTGACTCATCTTGCTCCACATGTTTATATATAGCTCAAAGCCAAAAGTGAAACCTGAACCGGTTATCCGGAAACCGAAACAGAGTCCCGTTCTGAATTTCTGGGTGAGTCATCTGCTGAAGCACGGACCGCTTCACTGGCATTAACGTTCAGAAGAACTGAGGCACGCATAAACTTCTCAGACGAAGAGATCCACATGTCATTGGCATGTCGCCCCTGCCGTCGCAATCTCTGCAACCCTTGCAACAATTTCCTATTTGTGGCCTTTCTCCCAGTCCAAATTCCTCCATTCTCCAGCGAATACGTACGCATCTGCTCCATTCAGTCGCGCGCACGGCATATGCTTCTTGCAACGCTCCTCAAAACCCCCTTCTCGCATGGCCATTTGCCCCTCGAATCCTACACGGCTGCACCCACATGGATCGCTCCAACTCGCCGCCCCTCCCTGACCTCGGCAGCTTCTCCTACAGCTGGCCGACTGACAAGCCGCTCGCGCGCGCCGACGACACGCACGCGCGGGGATGCAGCTTCGACTTCTCGCCACCGCCGTTCGAGTGCTCCGAGCAAGCCGCGGCGATGGCCCACGCCGACCAGATGTTCCGCGACGGCCTTCTCCTCCCACTGCGAGCCGTACGGCGTCAGGAGGGCGACGACGACGACGTCAGCGGCGCCCCCAAGCAGGACGCCGTCCCTGTGCTCCTGCGGCCGCGCTCTGTGGACTCATCCCAGAGGATCACGACGACGATCCCCTCGAGCAAGAGCCACCGGTTGGCCCGGCCGGCGTCACCGAATTACCCGCCTTCGTCTCTCCGCGGCGCGGCGGCTCCGGGGTGGTCGCCGAGCTCCGTCCTCGGTGCGAGCATCAAGCTCAGGCTGCCGTCCTTCGGGAGGAGGTGCGGCCGCGTGCTGCCCAGGCGGCTCTCGTGCAAGTGTCTGAGGTTCCTGGCACCGCTGTATCGGAAGATGGCGAGCTGTGTCGGGAGAAGGATCACGACGAGCCACGCTTACGGCCGTGCCGTCGATGAGTCCAGCAATGGTAAGGTGTGCGAGGTAGGTACAGAGGATGCAATCAGGGAAGCTATTCTGCACTGCAAAAAAAACACTCTAGATCACGCAGAGGCACCTGGATTGCAGGCAGGCTAGAGCTTGGGCCTTTGGTATGGAGTTTGACATGGGTTGCGATTTATCTTAAAAGCTTGCCGTAGTAGATAAGATTTGAGATCTTTAGCATGACAATGACACTGAAATGTGTTTCAACAAAGTTGCATACACGGATTTAAGATGTCTCCTCCGTTAAACAATCAAACTATCAAAGCCAACGTTCCAGCTGCTAATACAAACATCATTGTTACGTGTCATAGTTTATTTGTCCAACAAGGGTAATATAATCACCTTTCTTTTAACCAAAGTGCAGATGGAAGTTAGTGTAGTGTTTCTGGCAAGGAAAGGAAATAAACGAGTACATGGTAGGATGAAGTGATACTGCAGTAAAATTTCATGGATTGTAACGAATGACACTTCGACCAACCTGATACGCTCCAAACAAATTTCAACTTCAAACTTTAGTTTTGAAGGGTGACAAAATATCCCCCTGCCAATAATAATGATAATCATATTCCACCAAAACCTAGCTGTATCGTGATAATACACAGAAAGCGGTGAAAGCCCAGGAATACGACATACAGGAATCTACTCTCCTGAGTACTGACGCGACGGCTCCCATCCCAAAGGACCCAAAATAGCTTCCCAGCCCAAAAAGCAGTACAGACTAGGCATGACATACCAGTAATTCTGCACTAAAGAAAGCAATTTCCACGACTGCATTAATCTTTATAACACTAGCACTCAGAAGTTCATAAACGGCTTGAAAAGAGGAACTTAGTCCACAATATCAGAAGATCAACCATATTACGTAAACACAAATAATACCAAGGGCTGGTTTGGTTTGAGGCCTAAAAGAGCCTTACCAAATTTTGGTCCTAGGTACACTTTGGTATGGCCATTGTTTGGAAAGGTAAATTTGTGTCTGGTTAGTAGCCAAAATTGATCTAGACAAATTTTTTTGCCATTGTTTGGAAAGGAAAAATGGCGTGACCAATTTTTTGCATAGGCCAGCCAACATTTGGATCCAAACCAAAATTTTACTTTCTACTGTTTATGTGGCCCAAACATTGGTAAGGCCATTTTAAGCTATGAACCAAACCAGCCCTAAGCTTCAAGCCCAGATAGTATCATGTGGACGAAAGGGGCTTTTTCTATGGGAGGGTTTTTTTATTATAAGGAAAAAACACAATTAGTTTCTCATGATAGCAGTGGCTGGGAATGGCCAAAAAAGGCATTGACAACACATAATTGCAAGTACCACTTCGACTATAACATCAAAGTCTTATAGTAGGCATGATATGGAATCCCAAAAGAAACAACAATTAAATCTATCACATGTTTCATCCTAGGATATCAACCCTCTGATGAGCCCTCAGCTTGAAATTAATCATTAATAGTCACTTATGATGTAGCCATGGATTCAAATGCTTTGAAATACAGACAAACATTCAAACATTGTACAGCATGGCATAATGCATTTTTGAAGGTTGTAATGTTAGAGTTTTCAACTTTATCGAAGAACCCTCTGCTGGGACCTTCACTCTCAAGTTAATTCCAATACGACCTCTGTGACGATGGACAAGATTACCAGACTTCATATCAGCGAACAAAACAATACCATAATACACCTCACTAGCCTAAAACCTGGAAAAAGCATAAAGCCATGAAACAATATATCACAAGGTTCACTTCGGGCATTGATAGTACCATAATGCTTCTAGCATTCAGATAGAGTAACTATGCTTAAAGGAACATGAAAGGGGGGAAAAAGATAAGCAGATTTGAGCTGGCATTGCTCAACTCCACAAAAGATTGCACGCCACAACTATCTGCCACCACATAACAACTAGCCATGCTAGAAAACTAGAACTGCCCATGCAAGTATATATTATCAACTAGAGACACACACAAGACTCATAACCATCCTCCAAAATAGAAGTCCAGCAGTAGTGATTAAGACAGGTGCTGATTCATTGCAGGTACCTTCTACTAATCTAGTGCTTCTTATCTTTCAAAGGACCTTTAGGAATCTTCGATAGGCATTTCTCTTCAAAGAGGGCATAGTACTTCTTAAGTTCAATCTCAGTCTTCTCACCAAAAGCATCAACCTTGTCCTCATACTTCTCATACAGTACTGGCACAGTGTAGAGCGCCACAAAAACTGCATTCAGCCCCAAAAAAGAGGTTGTTATTATAACTTGCATCAAATAGTTAGCCAAATTTAAGTCTTGCAGCACTGGGAGATCATTACCTATGTAGAACAAAGTCAAAAAGTTGCAGCTGCTACCAAGAACTGAAAGAATCCAGAGTCCAGCAATCACCTGATGATAGAAAGATAACAAGGCACATCAGCAGGCAATCAACAAGTGCCTAATGTTAACATACAATGAGGCTAAAGGGACAGTTAACATACAATGAGGAACTTCTTCAGATCACGGCCATGACCAATCTCCCTCAAGGTTGCAAACCCTCTATTGATCTCATATCTCAGTGAAAGGGCAATGTTTACTGTCAAGTCCTCTGGAATTTTCACCTCAGGAATGTTTGGAGGGGACCTAAAAAATCAGTATAATAAGTTATGACCACATGATAAGGGAAAACTTGACAACAGGGCACCACAAATACCAGCTGCAGGTCTAAAGCGCATCAGAGTCAAAGTAGTACAGAAGCTCACTTGTGGATGAAAGTGGAGGCATTGGACCAGAGGAAGAGGACGGCCAGGGAGAGAATGAGGCAGTGGCACACCAAGGTGAGGAGATGGTACTCCATGATCTCGAAAAGGAGCCAGATGGCCGTGGCTCCGGCGAGAACCCCACCGGAGATCTTCTTGTTCCTCCATAGCACGAGATCAGCAGCTGCAAGCATGCATTTATGTACAAATTATCAATCAAATAACTCCAAACACCAGAATAAACAATAGGTGAGTAAATATTCCAGATCTATTTCAAGATCGGGATCAAACAGGATCTTATTTAGGGTTTAAGAGTAACGACAAGCTGCGCCGCCGTTTCACCGCCATCACTAATCAAATCGAACAAGCAAATCTTGAGATTTTAGTAAAGTCTGGAGATATAGATCCCCAAATCTCGGGTTTAAACACTTATTTGCATCGCATAGCTGCTAAATAAGAAGTGGACCGCAGGTGAAGTAACAGTCGCAGGTAGAACAAGCGAGCAAAAAACGCGATCGGATCGGATCTACAGCAAAATAGAAGCGATACTTTCGAATCCAAGCTGTCAAGCTAAGGGCTTACGCTTGCCGCCGCCGAGGACGGAGTGGACGGGTCTCTCGCGGCCGAAGAGGCGGTAGATCTTGGCCTTCATGGCCGCCGCCGACGACGACGAGGAGGACCCCTTCTTGTCGTCGTCCGAGTCCGAGGAAGACGACGAGGAGTCGCCGTGCAGCTTCTCGGAGAGCTTCTCCATCATCGACTGCTCCTCCTTGTGCTCAGCCATGCTCCTCCCCCCTCTTCTTCTCTTCCCTCACGCTTCGCTTCCAAGAAATCCCCCAAGCTTTTTCCGGCTTCAAACAGTCTGCTCCGACGAAAGTATCGGGTGCGTGTAGCCACGCAAGGGTCGCTTTATACGGCGCGTGATGCGATCTCAACCGTCCGTTTGAACGCAGACGCCGCTGAGGATATTTGAGCCCAACCCGTCTGAAATCTAATTACGGGCTTACTTTTGTCAGCGTGGCAGGTATCCCCCGGCGCTTACCCCCATGGCTTAACGGCGAATCATGGCCATGAGTACGGGTTAGGGCCCACTTGTCAGTCACAGAGGGAGGGTGGTTAATGGTAGAAGGTGGAGGGTACTTCGTGGTTAAGTTCAACGACGTGGACAGGAAGACGTCTCATCGCGGGCACGTCGTTGCGGGCCCACGAGTAAAGGTGGTGGTGAAGATCGCGAGGAAGGCCTTGTTGATCGGGCGACACGTGGCGTTCGATGGGTCCTTCTCCGGCATCCGTCGGTGGACAGCGGTCAGGGGACGGTAGCCATAAGGGGAAAGGAGGAGATGGTCTCGTCTTGGTCCGAAGTTTCTAGACGCGCATGGCGTTTGAACTTTGAAATGGACAAGCCAAACAAAGGGTGTGCAGCCTATACTTGCTAGCTAAGCCGCTAAGTTCGTTCTCTTTGAAGTTCCCAACTCAACCCACTCGTTTTTCGCGCGTACGCTTTTCAAACTGCTAAACGGTGTATTTTTTGTAAAAAGTTTCTATACAAAAGTTATTTAAAAAGATCAAATTAATTCATTTTTCAAAAAAAATTAGCTAATACTTAATTAATCACACGCTAATGGATCGTTCCGTTTTTCATGCGCACTGTGTGATTTGGGAAAGGTAACAACGAACACAGCCTAAGCAGAGTATAAAGAACCGGACCGAACAAACGGTTGAACCGGAAAAAAACCGGAACCGGTGATCTTGGCAACTCGGTTATGCTCAAAGACCAGCCCTGTAATCGAACCGGTAAAAAACCAGTGAACCAATGGTTTTTTGTTTGAATCGGTGAACGGTGGTGGTTTTTTAGAATCGAACCGGTTTTTAATTTGTCATATAGCAATATGGCATTATAAATTTATTATGTTACCACACTGTATTCTTTTTTGATGTCATGACCATATAATAATAAATATACTGGTTTATTTATGCATATTTTCACCAATTTATAATGGTTCTATATTAAAAATAATACAAATCAAATATAATATTAATAAATAAAAAACCGACGGTTCAACCGGTGAACCGACGGTTAGAGCGGGTCGAGCCCGGTCCGGTTTTTTACTATGCCGCTAAGGTGCTTAGTTTCTTAAAAAAAAAAGCTAAGGTGCTTAATTGAGAAAATTCTTGATTCGTTAATTCTTTTAAAAATAAAAAGACCAGAAAAACCTTTATTTTGAACATATTTTTTCGCTGCTAAAGATACATGTTCCAAAAGGAAAGAAAATCCAAATTTGTATGTATTTTGCCTTTTGTTCACCATTACATGCATTTGCTAGCCATAATTCAAGATTTTCCATGGCCATCTGGTCAAAGACGTTTTACCCTCAACTCTCCGACTTACAAGAATTTACATAATTCTATACACAACGTCTATGGCATTAAGATACTGGATATAAAACTCTAAAACATCTTGAAAATATCCTTAAATTTGGTTTTCACACCAAACCACCTTTCAATTCCCGTCTAAGGATTTTTGTTTTATACTACTAGCAACATCAATTTGTACTCATCACGAAAAACACAAGTTTGTACTTCCTAGTGCAAACTTCATATGCACATCACTCTAGTAAAAAGTGAATTGTTTTGAACGCATATGCTTCATATGGAGTTTTTTTTTTAAAAAAAACTACAGTACAATGTTCTAAATGGGCTAACCATTAAGCCCAACTGTAAGTCCGTATCCGGCCCGGAGTGCAGATTTCGGCAGTCCTACCTATCTCCAATTCTCCATGTGGGCCTTCGACCCTTGTACCCCCACACCACTGTACGTCCACACACAGCCCATCCACATACCCACACGTGCATTGTTAAACTCGCCAGATCGTGTATGGACAATGGACTATTCATAGACTTAGGTTGGTCGATCGGTTGCTAAATCTGCAACAAACGCATCTAGCACTTGCGTGCGAATTCCACTTCTCACTTCGGCGACCAAAGGAGAGATGAGAAAAGGAGAACGGTTTAAACTACACAAACTCGCATCTAGTATCATACAATCGAAGAAGAACCGGAGAAGAACACTACTAGAAAAAACATTATCGCAAGCGGTCAAAAACGGTCTTCGCGGACGGGGCGGCCGTCCGCCTGTAAGAAAACGACCGTGAAGATCGCTGATCTTCGCAGGCGAGGCGGCCGTCCGCCTACGAGGATAATTTTCACAGGCGGACGTTGGCTAGTTCGGTCCGCCTGTAAAAATACGAAGCTGTCGCCTGCAAAAAAAATATCCGCCTACGAAGATAGGTAGAAATTTTTGAAATTTAGTAATAATTTGCCCGTAAATTTAATAATAATTTGCCCGTTAATAAAAATTCTTGCAGGTAGATTATTATGTACATATATTGGAAGATTATCAAGCATTTGGTACTGAGAAATTTACATATATTGCATAACTCAAAAGTGTTGTCAAAATATATATATTACAATATTTTTTTACATTGTGACTTCAAATATGTTAACATATATTTATTCCAATCCAATAAAACAAAATACATACCACATATCATCCACAAGAAAGTAAAGCCTGCACGTCCTAATCACCTCATCTTATTTGTGCATTACATTACATTATCTAACACACACCAATCTTTTATCATATCATCTCGATCTTTATTTGTGCATGCACCTCACATGAAATTAATTAATTACTTTATTTGTGTACGTACTAATAGCCCATGTATGCATCCAGTGAAGTGATCAGTGATCAAGTGAATGGATCAACGCTCGTTAATTACCAACCGTCCATCACATCACCTGATCCAGACCAGGCTCATTGCCAGCCGTACATCCGGTCTTCACCTGTTCCAGACCATGATGCCTCCGTAGTTGGGCAGCTTGTTGATGAACTGCAGCACGTCGTAGTAGAGATCCTTGTGTGACAGGTAGGCGTCCCTGTCCGTCTCCGGCGAGGCTACGACGCCGACGAGGACACGGCTCTGCGGGTACGCCGCCATCCACTTCTCCAGCTCGTCCCTCCGGGACACGCATCGACCGTCGCCGAACACCTTGACGTGGAACCGCGAGAAGAGCCCCGTCGATAGCGCCGCCTGCAGCCGCTGGTCCGGGAACACGCACCTCGCCGTCGCCGTCAGCATCACCCCGAGCCTCCCCTTGTAGTCCTTGTTGTGCGCGCACAGCCGCCTCGCCAGCTCGTCGTAGTGCTTCGTCGCGCCCTGGTCAATGAAGAAGTCGATGCCGTCGACGATGGCGTCACCGAAGGGGCGGGAGACGCCCGGCCGGCCGCCGCCGAGGAAGGCGTTCTAGAGGTAGTCCTCTAGGTCGATGGCCGCCTGGGAGGTCGAGAGGGAGTACTCGCCGCCCTGCCCGCCGATGGCGAGGAGGACGAGGATGCCCCTGGACTGGCAGTGCTTGATGTCGGGGCCGGCGACGGTGGAGCGCGGGCGGCGTTAAGTTGGAGCTCGCGCGTGCGCGGTGGTGGAGCTCGCGTGCGGTGGACGGTCGTCGTCGGCAGCGGCGGAGCGGTGGAGCGGCGGCGGAGGTGGTCGGTGGAGCTCGGCGGTGGAGTGACTGGCGGCGGCGATGTGGCCGGCGGCGGTGGAACGGCCGATGGTGTAGCTGGATCGATTTTGTCACGGTGGAGCGGCTGGTGCGAGCTCGAAGGTCGGCGGCGCGCGGAGGACGACGGTCGGCGGCGGCGGAGGACGACGGTCGGAGGGCGATGGTCGCAGGCGGGCGGCGGCGAAAAAATTTGGCAGCCTGACGGCGCCAAAATTTCTAGGTTCCTGCCTGGACTTAGAAATTTTGGCGCCGCGGGCGGGCCCTTATATAGAGAAACGATCTTCGCAGACGGACGGTCCGCCTGAGATGATGTAAACCCTACTCGGCACAACAGTCTTCGCAAGCGGTCAATCCGCCTGCGAAGATTGTTACAGAGGTGAATATATTTATTTCAAAATATTTTTTAATTTATTTTTATAATTTGAAAATGTCTACAGTAGTTGTAATAAAAATGGTAATTGTACATACAAATATACAAACCTTAATATTATTACTTTTCAAATGTAAATCTTACTTAAATGTTTGAAACATTAATATGACTACTTTAAATTTTTTAAAAAATTTTCAAACAATGGTAAGTGCACATAAAAAATTGCTACTAAATTTTCAAACCTCTTTTAAAAAAACTTTTAAAATATAAAAAACTGTAAATTTTACCCTACAAATGGTAATTGCACATAAAAATTAGTACAAACTAATATGCAAAATGTTGAGTACAATTGTTCGTCAATTTGCAATAAGAGCACACATATCCCCTTATATACCACCATTACATAACTAATAACTTCTTAGATGCTTATATGCCACTCAACAATCATTACCCTTTAACATTTTTGCCCACACTGTCCGTGCGCATGTAAGGCTTCACGGTCTTCTGAGTAGATATCTCGACATTCTTAATCTTTTGTACAAACTGATTATAAAGTGACATACTATCGTATTGATTGTAATCTTCGACATCTTCAACCCCATCCACTCCCAATATCTTTTGTTTTCCTGGTAGCACTATATCTTTCTTCAAATTTGAAGGATCTTTCACATAAAACACTTGTGCCACGCGATTGGCGAGTACCCAAGGGTCATCCTTGTGACCCACACTCGCAAGGTCAACAACAGTAAGACCAAACCTATCAACATTGACCCTGTTCGAGTATTTTACCCACTGGCACTTAAATATGGGGAATTGCATTGTGTGCCCATAGTCGATTTCCCATATTTCTTCAATAAACCCGAAGTATGATTGTTTTTCCCCCGCTTCATCAATTGCCTCCACACGGACACCGCTGTTTTGCGTACAGGTCTGACTATCTCGGGCTCTTGTACTAAACGAGTATCCATTAATGTCATATCCCTGCCAAGAATTTACTGTAGTTGATGGACCACAAGCCAACCGCTTCATAGTTATTTCATCGGTAGTTTGTCCCTTAGGAAAGTCTAGGTCTCGCAACCAATCTATGAAGAGACGCTCGTGTTCTTTCATTATCCACTCGGTGGTGCGACCCTTATTGTTAGCTCGTAGTAGTTCGATATGTTGATCGATGTAAGGCTCAACGATAGCAAACTGATGAAGTACGCTGAAGTGAGCTTCTTGAAATGATTTGTGATCATGGGTGACGAATCTCTTCTTTCCTATGGTTCTCCTGCCACTCAATCTGCTCTCGTGTCGGGGCACAGGTACTCCAATTGCATATCCATCTTTGAGGTAATCGATACAGCACTCAACAATCTCTTCAGTACTATAACCCTCAACCATTGATCCCTCTGGATGTGCACGATTTCAGACGTAACCCTTCAAAACTGCCATGTAACGCTCGTATGACCACATTTGATGGAGGTACAATGGGCCAAGCGCAACCATCTGCGGCACTATGTGAACAATGAGGTGCTCTATCATATCAAAAAATGATGGAGGGAAACACATCTCAAGTTGGACACTTCATCTCTATATGGAGACCAAAACCTTGGCCAATGATACATACATTCCCGACTTTCCATATCTCTAAAACATGAACATAAAATATTTCCACTATTAATACCAAATTTGCAGGGTTTATTGAAAAAAACATATCGCTATTCAAAACTAACTGAAGGTTAATTGTAAATTAATAAAAAAAAGTTTATTTCATTTTTTTTACACAGACATGCCAAATTAGTATATTAGGAAAATGTAACAAAATCTTATCATCGACATATTACAAACTAATATAATTATTTTTTGATTGCACCAAATAAATAGGCATTAAAAATTTTATTCTCTCTCATATATATATGACAAGATCTAGATAGCAAAATAAAAAAAAAGAGAATTCATGTTACCACATTTGTCGGTGACATGGGACCAGGGCTATCGAGACCAAAGGGAAGGGCGGCCACAGGGATCCACGTGGCCCGTTCCCCCGGAGGAGTCGGTCCCGAGGGTGACGTGGCGGCTGCCCCCCCGGTTTCCCCCCGGGGTCGGGCCGCTCCCGTTTCTGCCCCGAGGCCTGGGGCGCCCCGACCCCTGTGGCTTTGGTGCCACGTGCGCAGGTTAGGTGAGCACGGCGGAGCTCACCTAACCACATTTATGGCGGTTCAGACAGGCGCACCACGCCGCATTTAATGCGGTATGGCGCACCTGCATCCGGTCCATGATCGGTCACAGCGAGTGACCGGTCGCAGACCGGTCAGATCACGGGTTAGGTGGAGCCAGGACGCCTGTGCGTCGCGCGGGCGCCAGGCGGCCTGCTGCACGCCTCGTCCCGTCCCGTCAGAATGATGAGAGCCCTCTGTCTCTCGTCTCTCAACTGGAGTTGGTATGCCAACTCCCGGGGTTGGTATGCCAGCTCCGGTCAGATGATTTCCCGATTCCGGTGCAGGCGAGACGCAGAAGTCGCCTGCCATTTAATGAAGGTTGAAACGGGCGTCCCCCGGATGGGTCGGCTGACCGAGCGAAGGCGTGCTGCGACGTCTGTCAGAGGTCGCTTCCGACGGTAGGATAGCCCTAAATGTAAAAGAATGTTTTCTTTCTTAGGCAGCTCGTGGCCCATGTGGTAGCCCCTTGCCATATAAAAGGAGACCCAGGCCTAGGAGAGAGGGGGGACTGGACTCTCTCGGAGGACTCTCTGGGGACTCTCTCTGGGGACTCTCTCTGGATTCCATCATACTCTCAGATCTACCATAATACAGGAGTAGGGTATTACGCTCCTTAGCGGCCCGAACCTGTCTAAATCGCCTGCGTCCACGCGTTTTTCTCGCTGAGATCCCACAGATTAGGGGCTAAGAATTCCACCTTGCGCCCCCGGCTGAACCGACAAAGGGGGACCTGCACGGTCTCCCGGTGAGGAGCTTCACGCTCCGTCATCTGGCGCGCCAGGTAGGGGGCGCGCGCGTGTTTTCCTGAGCCACCACTTTCTTTCGTGTGCGCCAAGCTTCGCCAGGTAAGCCCTATGGCTGAAAGGGCAGTGGCGTATGATCCTTCTTTGAGCGCCAGCGGTGATGGTGGGGAACAGAACCCGCGCCTTCGGGCTCGCACCCCGTCGTCCCCCTCCCGCCGGAATCTTGGGCGGGCGAAGGCGCCTGAGGAAGTCGAGGGATCCGCGACCTCGCCGCCCGCAGGCGACGAAGGAGGACGGCGAGGCGGGCTGCGTCGCCGCCTCACCTATGGTGATGGCGGCACGCCCCAGGGCGCGCTCCAGGCTGCGGGCGCACTCTTGTGTCACCCGCCCGTCGTCCCCGATCCAGAGACCCCGGCCCAACGTTGGTTGGATGACGTGGCCAGCCTGGTCATGACGGCGCAGCAATGCCTAGGCACCGGCAGGCGGTCTTCCGCCGCCGAGACCTCTGGCGCTGCCACCGCTGGCTCTACGTCGTCGAGGCGGAGGACACGACAGGCGATGGCTGACACCCGCCGTTCGTCCGCGGTTCCCTCGTCAACGACTCTGACTCATGAGAATATGCATGGGGGCCAAACGCCCGGCTCGATATTGAGCGCCGGTGCGACGCTCGTCGCGTCCCCCATGCAACGGAAGGCGCCTCCTCCTCTGGGGCGCCGCTCCGTTCCGGTCATGGGGGCCGGCCCCCCATGTCCCCGGTTGGTGGTGCCGGCTGTCGAGCCTTCGTGGCGAGCCTTCGGAATGTCCGCTGGCCCCCGAGGTTCCGGCCCACCATCATCGAAAAATATGACGGGAGCGTCAACCCCGCTGAGTTTCTCCAGATCTACACGACCGGAATAGAAGCCGCGGGGGGTGACGACAGGGTCATGGCGAACTTCTTTCCCATGGCCCTGAAGGGCCAGGCGCGGGGTTGGCTAATGAACCTGCCACCCGCGTCGGTCCACTCCTGGGAGGACTTGTGCCAGCAGTTCACCAGGAACTTCCAAGGCACATATCCGCGCCCAGACGAAGAGGCGGACTTGCACGCGGTACAGCGGAGGGATGATGAGTCTCTCCGCTCGTACATCCAGCGGTTCTGTCAAGTCCGTAACACCATACCTTGCATCCCTGCACATGCGGTTATCTACGCATTCAGGGGGGGCGTGCGGCACAACCGCATGCTCGAAAAGATCGCCTCCAAGGAGCCCCAGACCACCGCGTAGCTCTTCGAGCTCGCGGACCGTGTGGCTCGCAAGGAGGAGGCCTGGACCTGGAACTGCTCCGGCTCTGGAGCGGCGGCTCTGGCTGCCCCCGAGTCCGCCGCTCGTTCAGGGTGGCGGGACAGGAGGAGGAAGAAAAGGTCGGCCCATTCCGACGACGAGGGTGCTTCGCGGGCCCCCCGAAAGGGGAGGCCCGTGGGCGACAAAAAGAAGGAGGCCGGCGCTCCCGGCAAAGAGCGCCCGGCTGGCAGGTGGTGCACTGTGCATAACACCTCTCTCCACGACCTCACCGACTGCCGCGCGGTTCAAAACTTGGCCGAGCGAACAAGGAAGTGGCAGGAGGAGAAGAGGCAGGAATGCCGTGAGGGCAAGGCCCCGGCGACTTCCGCCGGCAACCGGCGAGGTGAGGCCAGGCAGAAGGCCCCCGCTGAGGACGTCGACGATGGCGATGATGACCTGGGCTTTCAG
Organism: Oryza officinalis; assembly: GCA_008326285.1. Taxonomy (NCBI): domain Eukaryota; kingdom Viridiplantae; phylum Streptophyta; class Magnoliopsida; order Poales; family Poaceae; genus Oryza; species Oryza officinalis. The sequence goes on along the minus strand of BDMV01000001.1, from coordinate 48,565,459 downwards.
GAGCCCGAGGCCACCGTCGCCACCGTTGATGGGGGAGCGTGTGCTCACGCTTCTCGCCGAAGCCTCAAGGCCATGAAGCGAGAGCTTTTGGCCGCAGTCCCCACCCATGAGGCGACGCGGCGGGCGCGTTGGTCGGAGGTCACCCTTACCTTTGACCGGACCGACCACCCGCCATGCGTTGCCCGGGGAGGACAGATCGCGATGGTGGTCTCCCCCACCGTCTGCAACGTGAAGTTGAGGCGCGTCCTGATAGACGGTGGAGCAGCTCTCAACATCCTCTCCCCCGCGGCTTTTGATGTCATCAAGGCCCCGGGGATGGAGCTCCGGCCGTCCCAGCCAATCATCGGCGTGACGCCGGGGCACACCTAGCCGCTAGGCCATATCGACCTCCCGGTCACCTTTGGTGGCCCCACCAACTTTCGCACCAAGCGGGTGGACTTCGATATGGCGGACCTCAATCTGCCCTACAACGCAGTCCTGGGAAGACCCGCGTTGGTGAAGTTCATGGCGGCCACCCACTATGCCTACCTCCAGATGAAGATGCCGGGCCCAAGTGGCCCCATCACTGTCCACGGCGACCTCAAAGTCGCGCTTGCTTGTATGGAGTAGCGCGCGGACCGCCTCGCCGCGGTGTCCAAGCCCGCGGGCGGCGACGAGAGGCCCGGCGCCTCCACCTCGCCCGCCCCGAGGCAGCGGATGGCCTCAGGCGACGAGGTCCCAGTGAAGGAGGTCGCCCTGGGCGACGACCCGTCCAAGACCACCCAGATTGGTGGTCTCTTGGACGACAAATAGGAAGACGCGCTCGTCTCCTTCCTGCGGGCAAACGTCGACGTCTTTGCGTGGAGACCGGCGGACATGCTCGGGGTCCCCAGGGAGGTGATCGAGCACCGTCTCGCCGTGCGGCCGGACGCAAGGCCCGTCTGGCAGAAGGTGCGGCGGTAGGCCCTGGAGCGCCAAGCCTTCATCCGCGAGGAGGTGGCGCGGCTTTTGGAGGCCGAATTCATCCGTGAGGTCATCCATCCGGAGTGGCTCGCGAACCCGGTCGTCGTCCCCAAGGCGAACGGCAAGCTCCAGATGTGCATCGACTACACCGACCTCAACAAGGCATGTCCCAAGGACCCTTATCCCCTGCCACGCATAGATCAAATTGTTGACTCCACCGCGGGGTGCGACCTTTTGTGTTTTCTAGATGCATACTCAGGATATCATCAGATTCGCATGGCTAGGGAGGATGAGGAAAGAATCGCATTCATTACCCCTGTAGCAACTTATTGTTATACAACTATTCCTTTTGGGTTAAAGAATGCGGGTCCTACTTTTCAGCGTACTACTCGTATTTCTTTGGGTAGTCAGATAGGGCGCAATGTTGAGGCCTACGTCGATGACTTGGTTGTAAAAACGTACAACCAAGAGACCTTGCTCTCGGATTTCTTGTCGATGTCCATGAAGGCGAGTGCGGAGCCCACTCCGCCTCGCGCACCTTGGTCAGCAAGGCCTTTCGCCAGGGTTTCTATTGGCCGACGGCGCTCCACGACGTAGCTGACCTGGTCCGACGATGCAGGGTGTGCCAGTTTCACGCCAGGCAAATGCATCAGCCAGCTCAGGCCCTGCAGACCATACCTCTTTCATGGCCGTTTGCCATCTGGGGGCTGGATATCCTGGGTCCCTTCAGGAAGGCCCTGGGCGGGTTCGAGTATCTGTATGTCACAATCGACAAGTTCAGTAAGTGGCCCGAGGCTTATCCGGTCATCAAGATCGACAAGCACTCGGCGCTAAAATTCATAAAGGGCATCGCTGCTCGGTTCGGGGTGCCTAACCGTATCATTACGGACAACGGCACCCAGTTCACCAGTGAGCTTTTCGGTGACTACTGCGAAGACATGGGCATCAAGCTCTGTTTCGCCTTACCCGCCCACCCTAGAAGCAACGGCCAGGTGGAGCGCGCCAACGCGGAAATCTTCAAGGGCCTCAAGACCAAGACCTTCAATATCCTCAAGAAGCATGGCGATTCGTGGATCGAGAAGCTGCCAGCGGTACTCTGGGCGAACCGAACCACCCCAAGCCTAGCGACAGGGGAAACGCCTTTCTTCCTCGTCTACGGCGCGGAGGCGGTACTCCCATCCGAGCTCACCCTGAGGTCCCCTCGGGCCACCATGTATTGCGAGGCTGATCAAGATCAGCTTCGCCGAGACGACCTCGACTACCTGAAAGAGCGAAGGCTGCGCGCGGCCCTCCGAGCCGCGCGCTACCAGCAAAGCCTGCGACACTACCATCAGCGCCATGTCCGGGCCCGATCACTCTGCATCGACGATCTCGTCTTACACCACGTCGAAACGCTTGCTGGACTGAGCAAACTCTCACCAATGTGGGAGGGTCCGTACAGAGTGATCGGCGTCCCCCGGCCGGGCTCGGTTCGATTGGCCACGGGCGACGGCACAGAACTGCCTAACCCGTGGAACATCGAGCATCTTCATCGGTTCTACCCATGAGGGGGTCGGGTGTCGTACCTCGGGCTCGGGCCAACCCCGCGTCCCCCTCGGGCACGCAGGGTTGGCCGGGGGCTCCCACATGCACATACTTGTTTAATTTTTTCCTAGCATTTCAATAATAAGCATTTTCAATTTCCTAAGGACTGCGCCTGTGTTATCGTTTTCTTTTGAAAAATCTTGACTTGAGTCAGTCTGCTTGAGCTCGTCCTTTTCCTTGGCAGCCCGGGTCGTCTAAATCGCCAAACAGGGCCCAGAACCGAGCCGTGCCCCGGGGCGCGGTGAACTCCGGGGGGGAATCGGCCATGGCCCACAATCGGGTCCCCACAACCCTCGGTCACCGCGCTCCTGGCCTGGCCAGTCTCGACATGCGGATCTCCCCAAGGCACTGGCTCCGACCCGCGCCGCTTGAGGCTGGGGCCCGAGCACGAGCCCTCGCTCAAGCCAAAGATACAAAGGGATCGTGACACAGATCATCCTTATCACGCACATATAGCAAACATAACTAACATAAAAGTTAAAATCTTGTTTGATTGCAGATAAGATGAAGTCAGTTATACAAGCATTGGCCCAAAGGCCTCAGAAGATGAAGGAATCAAAAATTAAGATACGCGAGGGCCCGGGGGCACACTCTGACACACCCGGGTCGCCGGCCTCGCCGTTGCTGTCGTCGTCGGCACCATCGTCGCCGTCCTCCTCCTCGTCGGAGTCGAGAGCGAAGACGAGCCGAGGGGCCATTCCCTTGAAGCCGAGGACGATTTGATCGGCGACATCCCGGACTTGGGCGCGCGCGTTGGCCTCGGTTCCGGGGGGGAATTCTTCCAGCGCCGTCCACGAGGAGAAGTCGGGGTCCCGGGATTGGTAGCTCGGCAGCACGAGCTCCACCGTCCCCCAGGCGAGGTCCCTTGAGGAAGACTTAACTGTCTCCTCGATCTCCTTGGGGAGCCTTTCAAGGTCCCCGGCCATCTCTGAGAGGCGATGGGCGAGGCCTCCCCGGTTGGCAGCGTACTTTGCGTGCCACCCGCTCCAGATGCCCGCCTGACGCCCGGCGCGGGCGAGGCGGGAGACGGCGTCCCGAAGAATGCTGGGCCCCACCTCGTTCGATAGCCGAAGGGCCTCAACCTCCCCGGCGGATGAGTCCAAGGCGCCCTGCAGCTCGGTGATGGTGTCCTCGGCGGCTGTGAGGCGGGCGGCCAGATCACCGTGGCCTGCTGCCGCCCCGCCGTCACGCGCCCGTGTGTCCAGCTCCCTTGCCCGCGCCTCGAGTTCGGAGGCCCGCTTGTTTAGCGCGTCCCTCTCGGCGCTGGCGCTTTCCAGATTACGGCGCACCTGCTCCTCCCGCGCCGCCTCGCGGAGGAGTAGGCTGTCCGCCAGCCGCTGCGCCGCGGCCTCGGCCTCCTCGAGGGCTCTCCCCCGCTCGGCGAGCGTGTCTTCGCCGAGGCAGAGTGCGCACTCCTGCTCGGCGGAGGCAGCCTCGTGCGCCGCCAGTGTCGCCTCCCGTGTAGCGGCGGTGGTCTCGCGTGCCGCCAGCGCCGCCTCCTTCGTGTCCAGGGCGCGGGCGCGCTCCTCCAACGCCTTCAGCTCCTAGGCGTGGAGGTCAAGGGCCTCGGCCCGCCGGCGCACGGCGGCCTATTGCACGAGCAGGCGCGAGGCCCGCGCCCCGAGCGTGGCGGAGCGCTCCTCCAGCGCCATAGTCCAGGCCTCTAGGGACTCCTCGCGCTGGCGGATCGCCGCCTCGATCTCCACCGCCCGCCGCTCCCGAGCAGCGGCGGCGTCGAGAACTCCACGGGCGGCGTCGAGCTTCTCCTTCAGCTCCGCCATCCGGCTCCCGTATTGGAGACGGAAGTCGTCCCGCGCCCCGTCGAGCACGGCGGTGGCGATGAGAGCTGTCTCCCGCTCCTCCTCCACTTCCCGGGCGATTTTCGCCAGGGTCTTGCGGCGAGCCTCGAGCTGCGAGGTGTGCAGGCTGTGCGCCTTACGGCCGGCCTCCACCATGGCCTCCACGGAGCACCGTCCCTCCTCGATGTGCGCCCACGCCGCGTCGATTTCTGCCCGCTCCGCCTGTAGGGCCTATATTTGGGCGCTTAGCCCGTCCAGCACCGTGCTGTTGGCCGTAGCCAAGGCCTGCAGGAGGGGCTCCGTGCTTAGCGGGGTGGCGGAAGAAAAGTGGGAAGGCCGCCTCTGTGGTGGTGAAGCCCGGCTCGGCCCGCCGGTTGGTGTGTTGGCCTCGGGGGCCTTTCCCGAGGCCGGCTCATCCGCAGCGCCGCTTGCGGCGTCGGGCCCCGGGTGCGCCCCCTCGGCGTCATCACGGGCCGCCTCGGTGGCGGCCTCCGCCTCCGGTACAATCGGGTCGGGGACCTGGGTGGCGGCCTCGGCCGCCGGTGCCTCGTGCGCGCGCGCTGCCTCTTCCTCCCGGGCAGCCTGCTTGGCCTGGCGGACTCAGACCGCCTCCCGAGCAGCCTCCTCAGCCTGGCGGACTCGGGCCGCCTCCCGAGCAGCCTCTTTAGCTACCCGTAGGCGGCCTGCGGCTTCCTGCAGGTTGGCCTCCCGCCTCTGAGCCTTTGCGGTCGCCGCCTCCCCGGCCTTGTTGCCCGTGGGCCGGCCGGCCTTGGAGTGACGCGTGGGGCGGTACGGGATCTTACTGAGGCAGACGAAAAATATGGAACAGAAAGAGGTAAATAAAAATAAGCCCTGGGGGGTTGGGAATGAGAGTGTGGCCGCTGTGGGAGAGAGGTCGAACCTGCGGGGTGGCCGGCTGAACGACCACTTTGAGGGTGCGATGAAGCTCCCCCTGCACGGCTCGGTCTCTACCCACTTGCGGAGCCGCTTCTTTTTCCGCTCCCCCTCGGGCTGGGGTGTCGGTGCGGCGTCCTCCGGGCGCCTGCCGCTGACGTGCGCCGCCCTGCCTCCTCTAGGAGGAGATGGAGGAGGGGTCGCCTCCTGCTTCCTCTTCCCCTTGGCGTCGGCAGGGCGGCTGCCTCCCGAACCCCCACCGCGGGGCCTCGAAGCGTGGCCCCCTCCGGGGGTAGATTGGTCCCCTCCACGGCTGCCGCCCGCGCCATCATGGCCTCGGGGGGCCCGATCCCCCGACGCCCCGACCGTCTGCATGATGGCCAGAATGTCGGCGCGCTCCGGGTCGCTGCAGAGGGGGAAGATCCCCAGAGGGATGAGGAATGACTCCACGGAGCTAAGGTTTAGCACCCGTTGGACCACCATCCTGAAGTCCTCGGAGTCCCAATCCCACTTACGCCCCTGGTGGGTCCTCAGGGGGTCCTCGGTCCCGGCGTACTCCCAGGCGTCCCGGGCGCGTCGCCGGAGCGGCGCGATCCAGCGGCGGAGGTAATCGCCGAACACCATGGCCCCCGTGAGCCCCTGGGCTTGCAGGCCCGCCAGGCGGTCCAGGACGGCGTCGTAGCCGTCCCCCAGATCCACCGTCGCCCGCCAGCTTGGCGCCTGCGCTGGGGCTGGCTCGGGAGTCGGAGGCGCGCTTCGTCGGGGAGGGGGGTGTAGAACCAATCGCTCTTCCAGTCGTCCCACTTCTTGCAAAGGACGCACGGGATGTAGCGGTTCAACACCTTCCCCCGCGGCTGGAAGTAGCAGCCACCGACCACCGTCGACGGCGACACCGGCTGCACGGTGAAGAACCACCGAAACAGCCGAAAGGATAGGCGCACCCCAATGAACATCTCTCACAGGTGTGCGAAGATGGCCAGCGTCATCACCGTGTTGGGGGTGAGGTGCGCCATCTGGAGGCCGTAGAACTCCAGTACGGCCATGAAGAATGTGGAGAACGGCGGGGTCAAGCCTGCCATGGCGAAGGAGAGGAAGAAGACGGACCGCTCTGGGTAGTGCGGCGCCGGGCGTCCCTCGCTATTAACGACGAAATTTGGTAAATCATGCATTGGATTCAGAGTTAAAGCCGAAGCCGATTGGAGGAGATAAGCGATTACAGAAAACGGAGTATGAATCGGCTGCAAGCCAAATCGGCTACGGTGTGCATCGGCTGAAACAGAATCGGACAAGGATAGCCGATGTAGCCGATTCCGATGAGGAGATGGCAGGATCATTGTCGGGTTCGGTTGGTGTGCTTCATGAGGATTGCCACGTGCGGATTGAGTCCAAAGAAGGCAATTGTATCTATTAATTAGAATATTTGTTAGTTTCCTTTTATCTTTAGGAAAGTGTGTTTAGTGTCCCTTAAGGACTTTATGTTTTTCTTTTATCTTTAGGAAAGTTTCTTTCTTGTCCTACAAGGACTAGTATCTCCCCATGGGTATAAATATGTACACCCGGGATTATTGTAATCTATCAACTCTTGATCAATACAATTCGGCGCATCGCCACCTTTTACTCTGTTACGGTTTGTTTATCAACCGGCGGAATTTGGCACCTGACGCGGGGCTGCATCGGCTGTCGATCTCCGGTGAAGGGGTAAGTCCAATGTTCCGTCGGTTCAGGCAATTGTATCATCTACGTCGGCGTCGTTCAAGGCTGCATCAGTACATTCGACCTCTTGGATTGCTCTGGTTTGGATAATATATTTGTCTGGCTATTTATCATATGCCTTCTGTTAATCTAGTATTAGCATCTCGATTTAGTTTTATCGGCTGCTTCTCGTTTTAGGGTTTCTGCCGATATCGGCTAAATCGTCTTGCTAGATTAGATTAGCTTAGGCATCTACCACCCTGAGAATCAGTCAAGGGCTTGATCATCTAGATACCGTGTTTCTTTACATACTTAGTGCTGCATCAGTTGAGTTTGACCTACTAAGTCGTGTTTAGAACCATGAATCTCTAGCCTGCTTTTTGATTGCCGATAAGGGTTTCATCGGGTTTCAGCCGATGAGTTATCTGGACGTTGCATCGGCTTATAAGGATTGCATACAAGTTGAATTTAGCCGATGACAACAAAGGTTTCACTGTTTAATCTAATCTTGTGGATTTTATGGCATTGGATCTATGTTAGACTCACTTCATCGGCTATGCTATGAATATATATAATCTCTCTCTTGAGATGTTTTTAGACATAAGTGATTTATACTGTCTCGGCGCCCTGTCCGATCTATCCCAATCACTTGGTTTAAATATATTTTGAGATTTAGATTATGTATCATTGATATCTACAGCCGATCGAGTATGTCTAACTCTCGTTTCACTTTATCAAGTCATTACCGATCTAGTGCATATTACCATCAGCCGATTGTATCTTTGTCATTATTTACATCAAGTGTCAGAATCTACATTGAACACATAGCCGATAGCTCAAAACCCTATCACTATCGGCTGTTATCAGGATCGGCTGGAAGTACTACATCGGCTATGTTGGCCGATCGATTGTTTTATCTGTTGTTTGTATATGCTGTTATCAGGATCGGCTGGAATTACTACATCGGCTATGTTGGCCGATCGGTTCTTTGATCTGTTGTTTGTATATCTTGTCAGTTGCAGGATCAAACTGACTGGCACGCCCGCATCTCACCAAGATTTGGACCTGCACTGTAGCTAAGCAGATCTCCCAGGCCAGTGTGTGTTTTTTGCATCAACACTCGCCCAGCGCGACCACCTCCCGGGTGGCAGATTCCGGCATGAACCGGCGTGGTAGCCCGGCCTGCCTCTCGCTGGTGATGCGGGAAGGCGGCAGCACGCTGCCGTCAAGCGGCACGGAGCTCCGCGTCATGGCGCCGGCGGAGGGGGAGCTTAAGGACGAGAGCGCGTGGCGAGAGGAAGGTGAGAGAAACGAGAGAGCTAGAGCACGGATGGCAAAGGCAAGGAAAAAGTGGCGAGAGGAAGGGAACGAATCCCTTCCTTGGCGCCCTTTATGCCCTTGCCTCCGCCGCGCTCGGCTCCTCGTTCCCCGCGCCCATCTCCTTGCCCCCTCGTTTCTCGCGCCCACGCCTCCACTAACCCCACTCGCCCGCTTATGGCGCACGCGTCAGTCGTGCGACCGTGGCGGTTGAGGAGGGGCAGATCGTGTGCGCATTAATCGCGCTCGGTTATCGCGAAAAGTGCCAATCATTACGTCCCCAGGCGAAATGGACCGACGTGTCCCGATCCGCGCGCTGCCTCGAGTAATGTTGCGGTTACAAGGAGACCGCTCATTAATGTCGACTGGCATTCTTCACCGATATGCGCGGCTCACGACCGTTGGAGTCCTGCTTGCCTTTGAAGGCCGGTCCCACCTGTCACCAGGCCCGAGGGGTGGCGTCAAGCCTGGGTGCCCCTCGAGTGTGGCCACCCGGGCGTGACGCCGGGGGCTACTGTCGGTGACATGGGACCATGGGTATCGAGACCAAAGGGAAGGGCGGCCACAGGGATCCACGTGGCCCGTTCCCCCAGAGGAGTCGGGCCCGAGGGTGACGTGGCGGCTGCCCTCCCCCCGGTTTCCCCCCGGGGTCGGGCCGCTCCCGTTTCTGCCCCGAGGCCTGGGGCGCCCCGACCCCCTGTGGCTTTGGTGCCACGTGCGCAGGTTAGGTGAGCACGGCGGAGCTCACCTAACCATATTTATGGCGGTTCAGACAGGCGCACCACGCCGCATTTAATGCGGTATGGCGCGCCTGCATTCGGTCCGTGACCGGTCACAGCGAGTGACCGATCGCAGACCGGTCAGATCGCGGGTTAGGTGGAGCCAGGACGCCTGTGAGTCGCACGGGCGCTAGGCGGCCTGCTGCATGCCTCGTCCCGTCCCGTCGGAATGATGAGAGCCCTCTGTCTCTCGTCTCTTAACCGGAGTTGGTATGCCAACTCCCGGAGTTGGTATGCCAGCTCCGGTCAGATGCTTTCCCGATTTCGGTGCAGGCGAGATGCAGAAGTCACCTGCCATTTAATGAAGGTTGAAACGGGCGTCCCCCGGATGGGTCGGCTGACCGAATGAAGGCGTGCTGCGACGTCTGTCAGAGGCCGCTTCCGACGGTAGGATAGCCCTAAATGTAAAAGAATGTTTTCTTTCTTAGGCAACTCATAGCCTATGTGGTAGCCCCTTGCCATATAAAAAGAGGCCCAGGCCTAGGAGAGAGGGGGGACTGGACTCTCTCGGAGGACTCTCTGGGGACTCTCTCTGGGGACTCTCTCTGGATTCCATCATACTCTCAGATCTACCATAATACAGGAGTAGGGTATTACGCTCCTTAGCGGCCCGAACCTGTCTAAATCGCCTACGTCCACGCGTTTTTCTCGCTGAGATCCCACAAATTAGGGGCTAAGAATTCCACCTTGCACCCCCGGTCGAACCGGCAAAGGGGGACCTGCACGGTCTCCCGGTGAGGAGCTTCACACTCCGTCAACATTAAACCACTACAACAAGAGGCATCAAGTATTACACATACATCTAACATAAACATATCAAAAAAAAGTAAATTAAAAACATGGAGCTTTTCCTTCACAATTTTACATGCATAAATCCATCACAAATTGAGGTCTAAAAGCTTAAAAAATTGCATACCTAGTGTGGAAATGAGTAGATCTAAGCACCGTAGAAAAATCCCCCAAGATTTGAAGTTCGAAACCTCCCTCCTATATTTAAGTCACTCTAGGAGAGAGAAAAACTTCGGGGAGAATGAACAGGGCTCGGGGAGGAAGAAGACTATATAGGGACATCTTTGCAGGCGGGCCATATAAGCGGCGCCTGCGAAGACCGATCTTCGCAGGCGCATGTCGTCTGCCGCCTGCGAAGATAGATCTTCACAGGCGTCGCTTATATGGTCCGCCTGCAAAGATCGATCTTCGCAGGCGGACCGCCCCCTGCACCCCGGGTATCGTCTTCGCCGGTGGGATTTTGGCTCCGAAAACCATACCCGCCTGCGAAAATTTAATCCCTACGACGTCGAAAATGAATTTTCTAGTAGTGGAATCATCGTGCTTCAGCAAGAACAACGACAGGAAAAGCCTCGCAGAAAAGAACAAGGGGACAACAATTTAAGCCAGCAATTGGGATCACAGGTTAGGTCACTCACAGGTAAAGCCGTAAGTGGAGAGACCCCCTCCGAGTTGTGGCGACGGAGACCCCGGTACATGGCGGAGGAAAGGAGCGCCTGGTGCGGAGAAGAGCGGAGTGAGCTAACTGACGAAGGCACGAAGCTGAGGCGTCAGGCGTCGAACCAAAAAAAAACAAGATATTAGGACACTGGGAACATGGGAATATGCTGCTTCGATGTGCCGATGTGGATATCCTATCATTGGGTAATTACTTAATGACGTTAGAAATGCTGGACGCAACGAGGTCGTTGTAGTATAGTGGTGAGTATTCCCGCCTGTCACGCGGGTGACCCGGGTTCGATCCCCGGCAACGGCGTTTTTAAGGTTTTTTTTTTGGTCCTTGTAACTAGATGAACCTTGCATGTTGCTGTAGAAGTTTAGTGTGACAGTAATCTATATCTATATACCTAATTAAAAAATACTTAAGTTTTTTTTTTGGTCCTTGTAACTAGATGAACCTTGCATGTTGCTGTAGAAGTTTAGTGTGACAGTAATCTATATCTATATACCTAATTAAAAAATACTTAAGGATTTCGGTAAAAATTTCGTTCGTCGTCATCGCATGTCATGGGCGATGCGGTAATCAGTTTTTTCCTACGTCTGTTCCATAAATCTGACTTTGCAATACCAGGACCAAGTAGCACGGTAGGCTCATCAGGCCCCTAAACACACACGAAAAAATCATAAAATCCCCGCAATAAATCCAATCTCAAAATACACACGAGACAAATCCTAAACTCTTCTCCAATAAATCCAATCCAATCTCACAAATCATAAAATCCCATGAAAAAAAATCCAATCTTGCCACAAGAAGTTGCCGACGCCATCGTCGCAGCCGGATCCACCACGGGAAGCCGCTGACACCGCCGTTGCCATCGGATCCACGGCGGGAAGCCGCCGGCGCGGCCATTGGGAGGGCGTCGCCGAATCTTGAGGGTGGAGTAGGCGCCGTCGTCGCTGCCGCTCCTCACGGTGGTGGGGGACTGCGCCATCGTTGTCGCTCGTAGTGGGAGATGGCGCCGTCGCTGCCGCCGCTACTCGTGGTGAGGGTCGGCACCGCGCCGCCGTCGTCGTCGCCAGATCCACCGACGCCGCCATCGGGAGGGTGTCGCCGCCACCGCTGCTTGCGGTGAGGCAGGGCGACGCTCGCCCGCCGATGCTGTCGAGAGCGAGAGAGAGAGGGAGAGGAGGTGAGTTGAGTAAGGACACCCACTCCACCCCTCCCTCTCCATATCTGCGCACGAGTGGAGTCGAGTGGCCCGGCTCGACCTGGCCTGGCTCGGCTCGGCTCGGTTTTTTTACCAGTAAAAACCGATACCTATAATATATTATAGGTATCGATTTTTTAATTAATTGGCACCTATACTAAATTAAAGGTGTCGGTTTTTTTTTAAAAAAATTGACACCTATAGTTTTAGTATTGGGCGTTCTTGTGGGGCCCTTGCGTCCACACATGTCCTTGCGTGTATCCCTTGCGTCGATTTTTTACTACTACTTGTCTTTGATCGGTTCACATACACATTTAGCTCCATCAGTTATGCTTCAGCCAAGGAGCTAAGATAAAATTAAGCTATTGGACCATCGGCGTTGTACATACTTGTGTACGTGTTATTGAGCGATAAAAAATTATCTGCATGAATAATACTCAGATCGTGAATATAAAATACGCGCAAAAAATTGGTGAAGGCACTGTAGCCAGGAGGAGGGAGTAGACTTCTGCTGTAACTTTTTTCCTTGGCCCGATTGAAGGAAAGACGTAAACTAGACTTCGGAAAGGACGCGGGCCAGAGAGAGACAAAGGGAAAAATGTCGGTTTGTGGAGGGATATAATCTGGACTTTTTCCAAAGAGAAGAAAGGTTGGGCTGAATTCGGCCCAAATCTTCGAAGGAGAATTAAATTACTTTTTCAATTTCTATCTCTTCTCTGCTATTTAAAAAGACTTCAAAATTCCTTAAATTCCTCCAAAAAAATGTTCGCGAAAAAAAAGTAAATTCAATTTGGCATTTTATGCTTTTCCAAAAATTTCTCAAACTCAATTCGGAAATTTAAAAACAAATTCAATTTTTTCTTTTCGAATTACTTTTTTATCAGCCTTCCCGTGTTCAAAATTCATTTAAATTCTCATATATCAAAATCCACCTAAAGATGCAAAAATTTATATAAACCACGCAAGAAAAAAACTCTGTTTATAAAAAAAAGCTCCGAAAAAACTGTTAAAAAAACACCATTTACAGAAAAGATCAAAAAACCATCTGACTCACAGCGAGAAAAAAACCGTCGTTTATAAAAAAACGCTTAAAGAAAATTGTTCGACTCAATGCAAGGAAAAACTACCGTTTATAAGAAATTTGTTTTGAAAAAAACGTCCAACTCAACACGAGTTTATAAAAAAACGCTTCAAGAAAACTGTCCGACTCAACGGGAGAAAAAACCACCATTTATAAGAAATCCGTTTCGAAAAAACCGTCCGACTCAACATGAGAAAAAAACACCATTTATAAAAAAACCAAAAAACAAAAAAAAGCATCCGTAAAAAAATTTGAAAAGAATAAAAAAATATCCGATTTGTACAGCAACACAAAAATAAGTCCATATAAACTTCAAAATTAACATGTTTATGCATCATTAGGTATGACTCTGCTCATAACTAAAGGCCTAAGTTAAAAGTAGGAATGAACTGGAATACATAGTGGGCTTCTATTTTGTTTAGAAGGTATAAACTATTTATCGACTATATAACACGAGGTTTTTTGTTACCCGTAGCTACGTATGGACATTTTTGCTAGTAAGTAAAAATAATATGTAAGATAGTTAGATGACATAAGTTTACATGAGTTGATATGGTTTATGATAAGAAGTTTAGTATGATAGTAATAAGTAGAAATAATATGTAAGATAGCTAGATAGTAAAAAGTAGAAATAATATGTAAGATAGCTAGATGACATAAGTTTACATGAGTTGATATGATTTATGATAAATTAAATAGTATATGGAATGATGGTCTTAAATGTAAAAGTGAGATGATGTTGTTTTATGAGAGGAAAAAAAGAGAGGTAATTTGGACTATAGATTAATCATCTAAGAAAGCTAAAAACAATTGATGTGATATGGTTTAATAAAAAAATGAGAAAGATAATTTGGATCATAAATTAATTATCTAAAGGCTTAAAAACAATTAATGTGATATGGCTTAATGAGAGAAAAGATAAATACCATTAACTAAATGAGAATGAACTATATATAGGTATATAGGGTGATATAAAAAATAATGAAGAGATATATTGAAATATTATGTGAATTATGTGGGATGATGATTTAACATATTTGTATTTTAAAGCTCTAAACTATAATAAATAATAGAATTATAGATAACATAGCATGTTTGTATTATGTTTAAGATGTAATAATTGTTAGTGGATGATGATGTGACATTTTTGTATGTTGAGTTTTAGAATTTAGTAGGTTATAACTTTATAGTAAGATAGGATTAGGGATGCAAGTGGATCGATCCGCGAAACCCGTGGGCTCCCGTGTCATGGTCTAGTTTACCACACTTAAGGCTGTAAGTGGGTCAACCAAATTAATTAGTAGGTAATCCATGGGCCGTGGGTCAATCTGCGAGTTACGTATTAATTTTGTCTGTAAGCGGGTTCATGAGTCAGTCCACTTGCATCATCGAGCTCGTCCAACCATTTTGAAGCTTTAGGAGCAGAATGCTTGTAATCCAGCTCCTCCAACGGTCAAACCATTTTGAACCTTGAAGCTTTAGGAATGCCTGGCATAAGTATTTTTGTATTTTTCCCCAATATCCTTGTAATCCAGCTTGAGATGGAAAGCCCAGTTCATCTTCCAATCATTTTGAAGCTTTAGGAACAAATCCAGCTCCTCCAAACCACTTTGAAGCTTTAGAAAATGGCTCACACAAGTAGTTTTATCTCTCCCACCACCCAAATTCATTTTAATGGCTCACGCAAGTATTACATATTGCTTTTAGATCCGTACGTCAAGTGAGCATTATTATATGTGCAGTAATACAAAGGGCCCATGTCCTTGGGAAATGTCTCAAATGAGTGCTTTGCCAAGAACAAATAGTCCTTTAGACGTCCGTTAGGAACTTAGGATTTGATTTAGGACGAAAACAGTGACGAAAATTCATGACCGACGGCAAATGTTTCATCAAATATATCTTTTTTTATTTTAGTTGTTCTTAAATTTTGTTATTTTCTAATTTCTTTCATCATTTTATTGTAGTCGTCATTAAATAGTTAAATTTGATAATATGAAAAATCTTAATCGGCTGAGACTCGTTTCAAAAGAAGTGATATCGTTTCTAACTGTTTTTCTTCTCTAGTGGGCTGGAACAGTGGGAGAGACCAACCTAGAAATCTCTCCTACTCTCTAACATGCCCAAATAAATGGGGTAGATATCACTCTAAATTTTCTAGTAAGGCCCCAAACTAGAGAAACTATCCTCATTCAATTGGACCGGGTGAACTTGTTATGTAAGCGGAAAAATAAAGGACTTGGAAATTTAGCTGTTGTTTTTATGCATGTTTTTTTTCTCACGACTCATGAGTAGTAACAATGGCGCCACTGTTAGCATCACTTAGGGTGAGTTCCTTCCCTGAGTTTCCCAACTCAACCGCTCGTTTTTCACGCGCACGTTTTTCAAACTGCTAAACGATATGTTTTTTTGCAAAAAGTTTCTATACAAAAGTTGCTTAAAAAATCAAATTAATCCATTTTTCAAAAAAAATTAGCTAATACTTAATTAATCACGCGCTAATGGGCCGTTCCATTTTCCGTGCGTACTGTGTGTCTTATGAAAAGCAACCAACGAACACAGCCTTAGGGTAACTCATGTGCGGTAACGATGGTAGCTATTCTTTTTTTTTGAATGCACGTCAATATATTAGACGATGGTCCTTACTCTCTCATTTCATATTATAAGTTGTTTTGATTTTCTTTCCTTGTCATTTTTTTGTAAGTTTAACTAAGTTTATAGAAATACATAGAAACATTTCCAATACAAGCAAATATATTATCAAAACATATTCTATTCTCTGTTACATTCAATAAATTAAAACTAAATTGGTGTTGCAGATGTTGTCAGTGTTATGGATAAAACATACCTAATGATTTTGGGTTGGGCTCGGCAAAACCCACCATATATCAAGTCTTATGCGGAATCATGTCTCATATACGAAAGATGTTCCGAATAAGGAAGGAGAAGCAGAATTCAAGTTGAAAACTACAAGGACTACTCGGATCGTATCCATATTTGTCTCTTAAGTTTTACTTGGACAAGGGGATATCTGTGGATATAAATACAAGACCTCCTAAGAGGAGAGGGGAGAGAAAGATACGTCAACAGACACCAACATGAAGGACAAGCCTAGACAGACTTAATCTGAAGCCACAGAGGCCGACATGAGAGATCTATAGCTATTCCCCAAATCTCGTCGAGTTCATATTCGAGAAAGAAAACTACCCTGTCGTCGACTACGTGTGGAGATCCATGCCGCCAAGTCGACGACGACTAGATACGTTATCCCAAATATTGTACTCGCATGATTCTGATATGTAAGAGCAACACCAGTTTCGGCCAACAGGAGTAGGGCTATTATCTGACAGTTAAAAGGCCCGA
This sequence comes from Oryza officinalis, assembly GCA_008326285.1. Classification (NCBI taxonomy): domain Eukaryota; kingdom Viridiplantae; phylum Streptophyta; class Magnoliopsida; order Poales; family Poaceae; genus Oryza; species Oryza officinalis. Next base: position 48,549,354 of record BDMV01000001.1, on the reverse strand, counting down.
AACTGTATAAAATTCTCTGTCTTTCGTTTTTTTTACCTTAGTCTTACGTATACCTTGGTTCCAACGATCCCCGTACTCTGCAAATACTGTAGTCGCGATCTACTCCGTCGACAGATGCTGCTAAACTTTTCTATAAACTTAATCAAAGAAGTTTGACTAGAAAAAGAGTAAAAACAACTTATAATATGAAATTGAGAGAGTGGATGATTAGCGTTAAAAGCAATTGGAGCAGTCGGTTCACCAAGTTAAGGTAAGGCATACAAGGACATTGATATATGAAGTCGTTATCATAGGACGGTTTCATAAAAGTAGAGATATATAACCATGTATATAAGGGTTCTCCGTGCACATGTTAAGCAACAAATTTATAGCAAACCAAACACAACATATTATTTTGGCAGTGCCAAAAAATATTACTCTATCCCACAACAAACCAAATATGATAAGATACTATGTAACCAAAGGCTGTTATAGCTAATGCCTCAAGTGGTCAAAAATATACTCATAATTATACGGGTATGTTTCCATGATTTAGGAAGGGTCATAATGAGAGTGTGCTATAAGAGACGCTTGGGCTGTGTGTGAGTACGCATTGAGTGTGTGCATATTTTCCGTGCAATTGAAAAAAAACAATGAAAGCAAATACTCATATACTCTTCGTCATAAAATAAACCAATTTTATATAAAATATGACACATCTTAATACGATAAATAAATAATAGGATATGTCATATTTTATATGAGATTGGTTTATTTTGAAACGAAGAAGGCACGTCTAATCCAACCGTGAGACAGGGCCGTACTCCTCCCCCGTCGCGGCGGAGCTGGCCGTAGTCGGAAGGGAGGGGGCACGGAAAAGTCCACGATGATTACGTCTGGTCCTTCAGGACAGTTCGTTCGAAACCAACTGCGCTGTTGCAAGTCCATCATCGAACGACCGATCGGTCCATCTCCGGAGAGGAACACCGCGAAGACAGGCCATCTTCCGACGAATTGACCCCCGCTCTTTCGAGAGGGGTAGCAGCGGGCGTAGCGCCAATTCGCAAACGTCAAACGAGTGAGATCCCACGTCGTAGCGAAACCCTCTTCAGGAGTCCCTTTCTTTCCCTCCACCCTCGCGTACTCGCGTCGTTCTCTTCTCCCTCCCTTCCCAGCATCATCACGACATCACCCGTCTCACTCTCGTTCACCAGCGCAAGCCGAGCAGAGCAAACCCCCATATCTCCCCGCCATTACTCCCCTCCCGTCCCGTCCCCGAGCGGAAATAAATGCAGCCGCTGGCGCCGCCCACCCACCAGTCCACTACCACCACCACCAGATCCAAGCCCTCGCGTCGAGGCGAGGGGAGGGGCAGAGGCAGAGGAGAGCGAGAGCGAGATGAGCGTGGGGCGGAAAAATTCACCACGCCATCATACGCATTTACTCCGCTTCCGCCCCTACCCCCACGCGGCCTCGCCTCCGCCCAATGCCATTCCGCCGCTTCCCCGCTGAGAGATCGATCCCCACCGCGCCGCCGCCGCCGCCGCCATGTCCTCCTCCTCGCTGCTCTCCTCGCTCGCCACGCTCGGCCTCGGGTACTCGATCGCCATCGCGCTCGGCTTCCTCGTCCTGCTCGCCTCGCTCCTCCTCGCCTCCTACTTCTGCTTCCGCCGCGGGGGCGGCGGAGGGCACTTCTCCGGCGTGCTCACCCCGAGCTCCAGCTCCAGCCACCTCTCCATCACCGTCCCGCGCGTGCTCTTCGTCGCCGAGGGCTCCGAGTCCCCCGACGCCTACTCCTCGGGCGTCGCGGCCGCGTCCTCCCCCGTGGGGCTCGACCCCGCGGCCATCGCGTCGTACCCGAAGGTCCCCTTCTACAGCAGCACCAGCGCGGACGCCGACGCCATGTGCTCGATCTGCCTCAGCGAGTACGCGGACGGCGAGATGCTGCGCGTGATGCCCGACTGCAGGCACAGGTTCCACGTCGCGTGCCTGGACGCCTGGCTGCGCCGGAACGCGTCGTGCCCCGTGTGCAGGTCCTCGCCCATCCCCACGCCGGTCGCCACGCCGCTGGCGACGCCGCTGTCGGAGCTCGTCCCGCTCTCGCAGTACGCCGCCGATCGGAGGCGCAGCAGGTGATGGACACATTGGTGCAATTCGGTGCTCTTAAAAACTGGAGTACTACTATATTACTTTTTTTTAATCCTTTTTTACGTTTAAGGATGTAAAGTTGTGTATTGCTTGATTGGTCAGGCGGGCTTTTTAGGGGAGGTTTGACTGTAGGGGGGTTGTGCTTAGGTTATTTAGAGAAGGTAATTGTTTGTTTGATATTACTATATTACTTCGAGCAAATTTTGTCATCTAGAAGTACATGTCTGAGTAAGGAATAGTTGTACATACATTGTGTTTGTTTCTATGGCAGAGTTCCTCCTTATGATATTCTAATGTATAATTTCCATTGCTAGGGAATCATTTCCAGGATTAGAAATTAGAGAATTTGTTGCACAGCTTTGCTGTATTTTTTTTTGGATGCCATGATGAGCTGTTTGTGAAGTTATGGGTTTTAAATGTTAGATTGGTGGCAGCATCAATATCTGATGATTACTTATGAATTGCATTGTTGCACCTGTTTTTCTTACTGCCACACTGTACTAAGTACAACATTAGAAAATTTTCTGCATTTCATGTTGGCATTTGGTGTGTTAAGTAGTTGTACATCATACCTGAAAGTACATTACTGTAAGTAGCAAGCTCAGTGACAGAATTCTTCATTAAAACTATTTATCAGTGTAGGAATTTTATGGGTCCCAATTTCCCAAAGACTTTTATCACTGTATGGTTGATGAGCTGGACCGTCAATGCCCATCAATTAAATTAAATGTCGATTGCTACATCAGAATTCAGTTCTCATAGTCCCCTAACTTGTTTGGCTGCGCAAACACATGATTATGTGTTGTTTTTCAAGGTCATATGATCATGTTGATATATATTTGCAATCAGTTTTTATTAAAAGTTCACAAAAGTTTATTTGTGAACTTCCAAATAACTCTTGCCCTCAGTTTACTATGTAGCAGTACCACATTTTGAAGCTTCTATCTAGATGTTCCTGTCTTGGTAATGATATCTACAGTGGTGGGGGTCCTGGAAAGAGGAGTTTAGATATATAGACACTGTCAAGGTTTATAATATGAACTTGATACTTGGGGGTCTACTGCTAATTAGTTCATAACTGAAGATTTGGAATATCTAACCAACAATGACCATATAAAGTGAAACTGATGCAAACCATGAAGTGCCTGTTGATCATATACCTCTTCCAGCATATTAATCAGATTAAATTAAAAGTCCTTTTGTGTAAATGTTAACCTACTGTGCTTGTTTCTCGCCATGCAATAAATATGATGTGTGATCGTTTTGGTACAAAACCAATTGATCCTTGCTATCCCCATCTCATATTGTACTTCTGTTGGCTAGTCAACATATCTAGGTGCCATTAGAGGTACTCCACATGGTTCGCAGAAATTCCTAGCAAATTAAAACGGTGAAGAGAAACTTGAGTGTCTCTGTGGGGTAGGCACAGGAAAACAATAATAATATATTTGAATGGAACCCATAAATCTAATATACCACATGCAAAATTTTTGTGAAACTTTTGCTTTTCTTATCAGTGATGGACTACCTTCTTCAATCTTGCTATTCCTTGTAAGGTACAGTAGATCATTTAAGCTACTTTTTGCTGATTTTGATATCTAAGAAGCTTCAGGATTGAAATCCTGTGGTAGATGGTTAGGGACTTAGGTGTTACTAATCATGTCCTTGATTCCCTAATTCAACTTTTGCAATCATTCCTTTTGACAATATGTTTGTCACTGTGAACTATGAGGTGAATGTTTAGCATTCTTCTTTTATGGTCTTATGGGGAGGAACTGTTGTAGCTTCATTTTTTCATTGTATTCCTTTTTTTGGCAAGGATTTCTATTATTCTTGTGGGCCTGTGGTTACTGCAGTTGTTTTTTGCTTATTAATTGATACCTCTTGCATTTTTTTCCCTCAATACAACTTATGTTATAGTTGTAACTGTAATTGATATTTTGATAACTGATTTCATGACAAACTAGACCAGCGTATCCGACGGCTCCTATTTTTTAGAATGACGTGGCCCAATGAGATGTTGAGAGAGCTTACTGTTTTCATTACTTTAGATTCTTGAGGCAATGTCTATTGGGATTTGAATCCTTGGACATAAGGATCTATCTCCTGATCCGTATGTATGGTTCCGTTAAAGTGAATTGACGGCTCTCAGTTGTAAGTTGTAACATGTACTGTTTAGTTGTAATCTGCAAACTTCCCTGGGCGTATACATAAGAGAGTTCTAAAGTATTGTAATCTGCACACTTCTATGGGCTACTATACCTGCCTATCTTCATCTATGGGTCTGCTCATGTTGATCTGTGAGTCGGCACGTTACATCTTCCGTACCCAAATTAATGAATTATGAGAGTGAAAGGTTACCTGCTTCAAGATTTATGATAATAATATATCCAGACTCCAGGCCTTGTGCCAGAATACCGGATGGAATTCTATTTGCTTTCTGAAGGGTTGCAGGGCCGGCCAAGCGCCTCGGTCAGTCAGTCTGAAGCCTGTAGCTTGTGCCCCCTCTTTCTGTTTTGCTACAACTCCATTTGTCACTGATGCCACACTTGCCTTTTTCTTTTTCTTTTCCTCCGTTGCAGCCGCTTGAAATGAACTGTGCTGAATCGGCATTCGGCAAGCGACGGTCGAGCACGGGTGCATCGTGAGGAGGACAGTATCACGCCGGTGAGCACCGAGCACGGTGACGATGTCGGCGACTCGTAGTACAGGCGTACTGCTACCGTATCCATCTATTGCTGCTTCCGGAATACGCGTCTGCCAGTGCCATCATGTGCAGTTTGGCTGGCTCCCACGCGGAGCTGGAAACGGTCGGCAGGAGGGGACAACGAGCTGGGTGGTTGCCGGTCGGGGGTGTGCACACTGTGCGCTGTACAAGTATACAGAGCTGCAGCAATTGCACGGCGTGGATTTTTCTGTAGCAAGAGAGCAAACTAGGAAATTTAAGAGCAGTTGGGCTTGGGCCCTCAGCTAACACTGCTGTATTATAGCGTGGCCAAGACGGGTAACTAAGGCTGAGTTCTTCATCTTATCTTTCCAACTCATAACTCTTTTTTTCCACGCGTATATTTTTTAAACTACTAAACGGTGTGTTTTTTACAAAAAGTTTCTATACAAAAATTGTTTTAAAAAAATCAAATTAGTTCATTTTTTTAAAAAAATTAGCTAATACTTAATTAATCACGCGTTAATGAACTATTTCGTTTTCCGTGCGTACTGTGTGTGTTTTCAACACAGACTGCCGAACGCTACCTAACTGTAAGGTGTAAGGTGTGAGTGGCTAACCTACAAAATGTATTTATAGATAAAAATAAATCGTGAATATATTTAACTGTACGCGTAATATGGATGGGGTGTCTTTTTTTTTCTTCGTTTCGGTTTTTTTTTGAGAAAGATATATACAGATGGGATGGTAGTACTACTAGTAGCTGCCACGGTGCAGTAGCGTTGTACTGGAGTGGTACTTCACGCCCGATGATCAAAGCTGCGACCATGGTAACGATGCTGCGGTGATCATTTTTACTCCCCTTCCTACCCTTGTGTCCTTCTCTTTCCGTACGAGCAAAGTGTATAGCACGTTATTCTTCAGCTTCCTGGGCTGTGTTTTTCTCTCAACTTTTTTAGCTTATCTTTTTGTTTTTCGCGTACACGTTTTTTAAATTGTTAAACGGTGTATTTTTTAAAATTATTTTATACGAAAGTTGTTTTAAAAAATCATATTAATCTATTTTTTTTAAAAAATAGCTAATATTTAATTAATCATGTAATAATATGTGTTTTGTTTTGCGTGTCGGAGCAGAACACATCCTTACTGAAGTGTCCATGACTTTTATTTTGATCTTTTATTTATTTTTATTTTCCGTTGGTAGTTATTCTCTGACCTTCTGAGAAGTGAGACTGTGAGAAGGGAAATAAGTTACTTTTAGACTTTCCGGCCGTCCAGGCCAATTTGAATATGGCCCATAAACTGGCCCGGTCTCAAGTGAAGTACCAAATGTCCAAGGTGCTAATCCTAACAGAATGCAGACTTAAGAAGCTCATCGGCACGTACTAGCCACATCTCAGTTTCAGCCCAATATGATATGGCACATAAATAAAATCTATCTAGTGCGCGTGTACTATTTGGTCTTATCCAGCAACCTTTTATAAACAGTCCGATCAGTTGATGATGGTTAAGAGCTTGAAATATGAACACGCAGATGTTGTGATGACTAAGGCCCTGTTAACATAAGTCTTAGGGCTAAAGATTAGTCCCAGAACTAAAACATAAGTCCTCTTTAGTCCTACCTTGTTTGTTTGGAGGGACTAAAAGGGACTAAAATCTCATTAAATGACCTATCTAGTAGTACTTTATTACACCTACATGCTTCATCCATACAACCTGCTGCTGGTAGTGGAGTAGGGTCGCTAGGCCTTTAGTCCCTTTTAGCACCTCCCCCAGAGACTTATGAACCTAGATAGTTTTAGTCTCTATTAGTCCATCCTGTTTGGTAATTTAGGGGTTAAAGTGGAGGGACTTATGGATTAGCCCCTACAAACAAACAGCACCTAAGGGTGTGTTCTTGAGAGTGAGTTCCTAACTCATTTCCCTCGTTTTCCACGTGCACGCTTTTCAAACTGCTAAAGGGTGTGTTTTTGCAAAAGTTTTGTATACGAAAGTTGTTTTAAAAAATCATATTAATTCATTTTTTTAAAAAAAATAATAAATACTTAATTAATCATAAGAAAATGTGTCGCTCCGTTTTGCGTGCGTGAAAGGTAAGTTACCAACCTCACCTCCCAAACACAGCCTAAGAGAACGAGAAATAAGACCACTCAAATTCAATAAAAAAAGGATCACATACTATATGTAAGTTGTCATGTCAATTCTCATATGCATGCTACAGAGGTCAACGTACCGTTACAACAGTATATATTTTTGTTAGAGAATCTTTGATCACTTATATATTTTTTAATCATATATTAATTTTAAGATCCATTGAAACCATGATACTTTACTCAAAATATATGATAAAATAAGTCTAGTATTTAATATATTCAAATTATTTAATTTGTTTTCTTAACTCTCTAGCAGTGTAGTTACTTTCAACACTGTGAAAGTTACTTCCCTGTAGCGGTGTAGTTACTTCTAACACCGCGAAGAATTATTTCTCATTACCATTACAGTTACTTCTAATACCTTAAAGTGTTACTTCCCTCTAGAAGTGTGTAGTTACATCTATTATGAAGAATTACTTCCTATATGACGCAAAATTTTATTTTTTTTGAATAAATAATATAGAGATTATTTTAATAAATAAAATATATGTATTTACTTGAAAATCTTCTCTTCACTTTGCTTATGAATTTACTCTCCACATAGTTCCTTATTTCAACTGACTCATAATGTAATTACTTCTAATATAAAGGGTTACTTTTATCGTAGAGCCAAGTTACTTATACAATTTAATACAATTTAAATAAATTACTTTTTAAATTGATAATTCTTTAATATATTTAATATTGAACTCGTTTTGTCATATATTTTAAGTGGAGTACAATGTTGCAAATAGATCTTAAAAATAATATAGTTTAAAAGATATAAGGTATAAAAAGTTTTTAAAAAGATATACTAATGACCAATCTATAAGTGTTTTTTTGTTACTTTTAAAAGCTGAAAGGGGTTTACACGTGGGGTGAAGTGCAGCGACCGTGCACTGTGTAGGCGTGGCCCATGTCTACGGATACGACCAAAGAGAGTTGACACTTAACTGAAATTTCCACCTGTACAGTGAGCACTAAAAGAAAATAGAGAAAATTTAGAGCAAAGATCACAAACTTTGAAATCGAATTCAAAGGAGATTCGTTTGTCATAGTTGGGATTTAGATGTTAGCATGCAGGGCGGGCATCGCTCCGTTTCAGAGTGAATTACTAGCAGAAGGCGAGCTATATAGAGCTGGATGCATCATCGGATCTTAAAAATTCAAAATCAGTTTGGGATTGTAATCCAACGTGGTGCCTGTGGAAAGATTTGGACGGAAGCGGTCGCACTCGTGCTGTGCGTCGATTGCATGTTATATCAGATGGGAAAAGCCCCCGTCGTGACTTGTACAGAAGGTGCGCAGCCAGATGTAAGATCGAGATGTCGACTAGAGGAGGGGTGAATAGGCGATTTAAAAACTAAATGACACCGAATCAAAACTAATCTTAGTTGCTAGGCTTAGTGAGGATCAAGTCTAACTTAGCAACTAAATTATGTTTTGCAAACCTAAGATGATAGTGGCTCAATTATATCTCTAGAAAAGTAAATCACACTTTTATGTCAAGGTTTAGTAATCCTAGGGTGATATGATCTCAAGTATGTCTCTAGGAATGTAAATTTCACAAAAGTAAATGCGACAATCAAATGAGACAAAGAGACAAGAGATTTTTCACCGAGATTCGAAAACTTACCGGTTTCCTACTCCCCGTTGAGGCGAGCCCAACTCCACTGCTCAACCACAAAGCCACCGCACGCCCCCTTCGTCAAGGGATGGGCAAGGCGGAAGCCGACCCACGGAGAGGACTACCCAAGCCTCGATCACTCGGGGTAGTTCTTCCTTCACTCCGAAGGTGGTGAACTCCAAGCCACTCACAAACCGGCACCGGGCCTCCTCCACAATCTTCTCGGAGAGGTCACCAGGCAACTCCTCCACAAGTCGTCTAGGAGGCGGCAACCTCCAAGAGTAACAAGCAATGACGCGGCTCGGAGATGATCAAGTGCCACACTAGCTCTACAATGGAAGCAAATACACTTGACTCTTGGCTAGAACAACCTCAATCACTACAATGGATGAACACTAAGCTCAAATGTGTGTGAGAGAGGTGCAAGGGGTGTATGCAATTGAATTGGGTGCCGAGAGTCCCCTTGCTGCTGGTGGGGGAGTATTTATACTCCCACCCACCAAAACTAGCCGTTGGGGATGAAATCCACCAACTCTGTGTACTGCCGGTCAGACCGCCATTGTGTGGCCGATCAGACCGGACTACTTCGCAACGGCTGAAAAACTAGCCGTTGGACTGCATTAAATGCACTGGGACCACGGGGCCGGTCAGACCGGAGGCCAAAAGGCCGGTCAGACCGCCCGCGACTCGGTCAGACCGCCAACGGCTCGGTCTGACCAAAAACGGCTCTGGCGGCTCTGGATCGGCCACCCCGAGCAACACCATCCCGGCCTCCAGGGGGCCGGTCTGACCGCAAAAGTGCCGCCGGTCAGACCAGCCTTATGTACCGGTTAGACCGCCCGCTTGGTGCTGGTTAGACCGGCCGGGGCACTCCGGTCAGACCGCCACTATATGGCCGGTCTGACCGCCCCTGGTCAGGCCGAGACAGTGAATACAAAAGTGTGTGTGAAGAAATGTGAGCACAAGTCTAAATGCATAATGACCTAATGTGGCAATTAAAATCATCTCTTTGCTAGGTCATTACCCCTCTTAATAGAACGGCAAAGCTATAAATAAACTAGCACAATTTTGATCGCCCAACGCCTCGATCAATTTAAAATGAAAACACTAGTTTACCGTCTTCTCTTCTTTTTGCTTTGCGCCGTCAATTTTAATCCATCGATAATCATCCATGCGCACACATGATGTGAATCTAACTTAAAATATATAGCTCAAAGACAACGGTTAGTCCACAATTAGTGTTTGTCATTAATTACCAAAATTAACGACGGGGGCCTAGATACTTCAATCTTCCCCTTTTTGGTAATTGATGACAAACACCACAAAAATATATAATCAAACATAGAACATAAGGACATCTTGCAATGAAATGAAAATGCTCCCCCTAAACATGTGCATATCAATCACAAATAACAATTATGGAACAAATGCACTCTCAATCACATTTCAACAAAGCACAAAACACATATGGAACATACAATGTGAACTTCACATATGGATCAACCAATTTGCATAAGATGGTCACAAAAATATCAAACTCACATCCACCATCCATCATAGCACAAGTTCATCCATAAATCATAAGCATCCAACTAACAATAGTTCATCCATAGAGGGCTCACAAATAAACATAGGCTATTACAAGACCACGAAGGGCCTAAATCTCACAAGAGTTAAACAAAACGATAAAAACACGCAAGATAGATAATAGTAGCCCATTACATAATATAGCCCAACCAACTTAGCCTACTAGATAGAGTAACTAACCTCACTACTACTAGTCCCATTCCAAAGATAAAGAAGACAGCCGCCTAGAGGACATTCTTCTCCCCCTTTTGGCATCAAGTACCAAAAAGGCCGTCACTCTTGAGGAGATGGAGGAGGACGGGAGATAGAATAGTAAGATGGACCGGAGGGACCACGGCGTCGAGAGAATACATAGGCATGAGAGTTCTCCAAGGTAGTCATACACCGGTCCAAAGTAGTCATGTGCTGGGATATCCTATCAACCTCAGATCTTATGCCCCTCACATCCTCATACATTGCCTCATGCCCGGTAGATAATCTCTGAATGCTATCACTTAGGGCATTGACGGCCCCAAGCACCGGGTTGAAGTAGTCTTATGGAGGCATCCCAAAGTAAGCATATTGAGGATTGAAGAAAGCATTTGAATCAAACCCATGAGGAGGAGGTGTCGAGCTTGAGCTAGCTCTAGGGTGAGAAGAGGGCACCGTCCTATGAGCACGGGGAGTTCCAAGCTGAAGGCGGGGCTTGTACTGTTTGTGCTTTTTCAAATTGTGCCCGGCAGCCCCAAGCTTTTCTTGTATCAATCTCATGATATATGGCGCATAATAGATCCCCTGAGTGAAAGTGCCCTTGGAGATAGCAATTTCTTGCATCATGAGAGACACAATGTCAAACTGACAACCTTGAATGATAGCATCGATGACGTGCCAAGCCACCCCCCTAATGTCATCATTGTTACCAAGGCGAGGGAGGATGGTGGCTCTCACAATTCTGTTTACCACACTAGGGATAGTCCTCAAGCCTGCAACCTTCCCATGTGTGTACCACACTCCATCTTCATAGAACTGAGAGAGATAGTCTATGGAGAGCGGATTGTGAGTGTGCTCCTCATGCAAATAATCTCCAAAATCCAAGCGAATGGTGAGGAGCCTCCGGAACTGCCTCCGAGAGATAGAACACTGGAGGGTGTCAGACATCCACTTCATCTCACTATAATCTCCAGCCACCCACACTGTAGCATAAAACTGGCGGATCAAGTCCTCGTTGTAATCTTGCTTGAGGGTCATAATTCGGTCAATGCCAACTGTCTTGAAAAGATCATGCAAGCTCTCAAATTCTGGGGTCTCATTGATATCTCTCCAAGAAATCCACTTGTGATCCGCAAAAGCTTTCCCCTCATAAACCTGCTTATACACTGTCTTCTGAAAGACGATGTGGAACCGGGGATCTGTGGTGTCTCTAGGCCTCAAGAACTGATCATGATGCCTCAATATGGTATACAAAGCAGGATTCCTCATGTTCACCACAAACTGGATGGAGGGATCAATTTGCATCTCATCACCTTCTGCATCCTCATCCTCCCCACTACCACTGTCATCATCTCTACTTTCCTCCTCACTGGCCCCCTCAACATTTTCCTCAACCTCTTCATCACTTTGAGCATAATCCTCTCCACTCGACTTCTCAGGCTCACTCACGGGATCCGGAGTGGGCGCACGACGACCATGGCGAGTGCGGGGAGGCATTACTGTCATAGAGCAAAGGATGATAGGATATTAGCAACTATTTAGAGAGCACTTGAATATGTGGAAGAAGAGGTGTTCACTGCCTGTCAAGGGTGGTCAGACCGTTGGACGACGGGCGGTCAGACCGACGGCAACAGGCCGGTCAGACCGCCCATGGTAGGAAGTGCAAACACCCAACCTTTCCACAAACACAAAGTGTATCTAAAAATATGCTAGGACCAAAGTTTGCACAAGATAAATGAGCAGGAACAACAAAGAATGGGTCTATTTCATAAAAAAAAATGATATAGAGAGAGGAACTACCCCTAACCCTAGAAATTGAAATAGACCGATTCGATGTGCATAAAAGGAAAGAGGGTGATTACCGGTTGAAAGGAGTTGAAATTGCACCAAGAAACTACCCTCTATTGGTGCAAATCGAAGACACTTCTTCCTTCACCTAGGGTTCCATGCCATGGATCACAAAATCAACAAAACGCGAAGTAATCCATGGAATAGAGAGAGGAAGCGGAGGAGAATCACTTACGGTGTGACCGGAGTGATTTTAACGGTTGAACCGGAGGGATTTGGTGGAGAGAGGTGGCTAGGGCTTGAGGGGGGAGAGAGAGGGTTGTTTTTCGGGTAGGAGAAGTGAGGGGATGAGAAGGAGAGAGAAGGAGTCGGGTAGAAGAAGAAAGGGTTAAAAACCCTGGGCCCACCAGATAGGCCGGTCAGACCAGAGGCTAGACGCCGGTTAGACCGCCTCACCTGGCCGGTCAGACCGCGCATATAGCGCCGGTCAGACCGCCAGGCCCCCTGCCGGCTGTGCACAACGCTTGCACAAGCCGGCAACCCCCACACAATAAAATCCAATAAAATTTTAATTTTTTGAAGCAATTTTGAAATGTATGAGTTGGAATATTGCTAACCATGCATAATAATTGAGAATTATAATAATTTGCAACTTAACTCACTTAAGTGCTAGGAGGTGACCTTTTATGGTCTATAGGGGTTTTTGGTTGAATTTGATTTTCAAACAACTTTTGAAATATTTGGTTTTTGAAATAGGTTTGCATACCAAAAACATTTCAAATCCTCCTCTACCACCTTTGTTTTGAAACTTTTCTCAAATTCCTTCTCAATCTCATTTTGGGGATAAATTTCATTTTGGCCAAAACTAAGAACCTAGTTTCTTCAAAAGAGGGCCAAAAGGGCATTTTCATTCAAAAATCATTTTTTCTTGCAATGTGAGGCTTGGAAAACATATAGGGAACATTTTCAAACATTTTCCAAGAGATAATTTCAAATTACATTTATTTTGTAAAAGTTTTGACTTATGTTGACTTAGGCATTTTGAAAGCACTACTAGCACTTGTAGTTGATTTGCTCACACATAAAAGGAAGTAGAGCACATGCAAGAGTGCAAAACTCCCCCTTAATGTGACATGCTCCATGTTCGCAAAGAAGAACCAAATGGCAATAAATCCAAAGCATAAGAGCAAATGAGAGCAAATATACAATATGAACAAGAAGCAACCATGGTGCACAATGTAAAGCCACATTAGAGAAGTCTATGACATTTAACTCATTCCTCAATTTGCAAATGCGGGTTTCATCAAGAGGCTTGGTAAAGATGTCGGCTAGTTGATCCTCGGTTCTTATGTGGCTAATGGCTATGTCACCCTTGGCAACATGGTCTCTTAGGAAGTGGTGGCGAATGTCAATATGCTTGGTTCTAGAGTGTTGGACCGGGTTGTTTGCTATCTTTATGGCACTATCATTGTCACATAGGAGTGGGGTTTTGGTGAAGGTTATGCAATAGTCCAAAAAGGTTTGTTTCATCCAAAGCAATTGGGCACAACAACTACCCGCCGAAACATATTCCGCCTCGACGGTAGAGAGGGCTACGGAGTTTTGTTTCTTGGATGACCATGACAGAAGGGATCTACCAAGCATTTGGCAACTACCGGATATGCTCTTTCTATCCACTTTGCAACCGGCATAATCCGAATCGGAATAGCCAACAAGCTTAAATTTAGCACCTTTTGGGTATCACAAGCCAATAGTTGAGGATTGCTTTAAATATCTTAGAATCCTTTTCACGGCCACTAAGTGACACTCCTTAGGAGCGGCTTGAAACCGTGCACACATGCAAACACTAAACATGATATCCGGCCTAGATGCGGTAAGGTAAAGCAAGTTACCAATCATAGAGCGATAGAGCTTTAAATCTACCGGTTTACCTCCCTCATCAAGGTCGAGATGCCCGTTGGTTGCCATAGGTGTCTTGATGGGCTTCGCATCCTCCAAACTAAACCTCTTGAGTAGATCCTTGATGTACTTGGTTTGGCTCACGAACATCCCATCCTTGAGTTGCTTGATTTGAAGTCCAAGGAAGAAGCTCAACTCTCCAATCATGTACATCTCAAATTCCCTAGACATCATATCACCAAATTCCTTGCAAAATACCTCATTAGTAGAACCAAATATGATATCATCAACATAAATTTGACACACAAAGAAATCATCACCAATGATTTTTGTGAAAAGGGTGGTGTCAACTCTTCCAATTTTGAAATCCTTTGACAAAAAAAAATCTCTCAATCTTTCATACCAAACTCTAGGCGCTTGTTTTAAACCATAAAGAGCTTTTGAGAATTTATAAACATGGTTAGGATTATTAGGATCTTCAAAACCGGGAGGTTGTTCAACAAAAACAAGTTCGGCAATTTCACCATTTAGAAAAACACTTTTCACATCCATTTGAAATAGTTTTATATCAAAACATGATGCAAATGCAAGAAGGATGCGAATAGCCTCAAGTCTTGCCACGGGGGCAAAAGTTTCACCGAAATCCAAACCTTCAATTTGTGTGAAACCTTGTGCCACCAATCTTGCCTTGTTTCTCACCACCAACCCGTTCTCATCTTGTTTGTTCCTAAAGACCCACTTTGTCCATATGACATTGTGGTCTTTAGGTCTTTCAACCAAAGTCCACACCTTGTTTCTTGCAAAGTTGTTGAGCTCTTCATGCATAGCATTTATCCAATCCGGCTCACCAAGAGCTTCATCTACATGTTTTGGCTCAAGACAAGAAACAAAAGAGTAATGCTCACAAATCGAAGCGACACGAGATCGAGTTTGAACACCCTTACTAATGTCACCCAAAACTTGATCAATTGGGTGATCCTTGGAGAGAGCATTATGAATTCTTGGCGGCATAGGTGCATCTTGTGCCTTGTCCTCCTCCACGTCAACTTAAGCTTAGCTTGGCATAGCGGAAGTAGTTTCCTCAACTTGAGTGGAAGTGGAAGGCTTGTCTTTCACTTCAACGGGCTTGATGTCTCCAATAGACATGTTCTTCATTGCCCCCATCAAGCCCTCATCACCTACATCATCCAAATTCTCGTGCCCCTCTTGGGAGCCATTAGTTTCATCAAATTGAACATCGGCGGTTTCTTCCACAATACCTTTGTTCTTGTTGTAGACCCGGTATGCCTTGCTATTTGAGGCATAACCTAGAAGAAAACCTTCATCACACCGACTTTCAAATTTGGTTAGTCTAACACATTTTCGATAAATATAGCATTTGCAACCAAAAACACGAAAATGGGTAACATTTGGCTTCCTCCCAACAATTAGCTCATAGGAAGTCTTTTTCAAAAGACGATGCAAATAAAGCCTATTTGTTGCATGGCAAGCGGTGTTTATGGCTTCCGCCCAAAAGAAATTGAAAACACCATATTCATCTAGCATAGTCCTTGCCATCTCAATCAACGTGCGATTTTTCCTCTCCACTACACCATTTTGTTGAGGTGAGTAGGTAGCGGAGAACTCATGCTTAATACCAAGATCATCACAATGGTCGTCGATATTGGTATTTTTAAACTCCGAACCATTGTCACTTTTTATTTTCACAAGAGTGCAATTAAATTCATTTTGGGTCATTTTTGCAAACTTTTTGAAAAGCTCGGCAACAATAAACTTGTCATGCAAAAAGAACACCCAAGTATAGCAAAAATAATCATCAACAATGACAAGGCAATGATTATTTCCACCAATGCTCTTATAGGTTGTTGGGCCAAACAAATTCATATGTAGAAGCTCCAATGATCTAGATGTGGACATGATGCTTTTGGAAGGATGAGAGCATGCAACTTGCTTGCCGGCTTGACAAGCACTATAAATTTTGTCCTTCTCAAACTTCACATCTTTCAAGCCCACAACTAGATCACGTTTTGAAAGTTTGCTCAATTGATGCATACCAACATGGGCTAGCCTTCTATGCCAAAGCCAACCCAATGAAGTTTTCGCAACCAAACAAGTTTTCAAATTTGCTTCACTAGAGTTGAAATCAACCAAATAAAGATTTCCATAACGAAAGCCTTTGAAGATGCAAGAATTGTCATGAAGACTAGAAACAATAACCTCTTGCGGGAAGAAAACACATGACAACCCAAGATCACAAATTTGAGCAACCGAAAGCAAATTGAAATTTAGAGATTCAACAAGAGAAACATTCTCAATTGATAAATCATTTGAGATAGCAATTTTACCTAACCCAATTACCTTTCCTTTGTTATTGTCTCCAAATGTCACTTTCTCTTGTTCTTTCCCTTCTACTTCAAATGTGGTGAACATAGCCCTATCACCGGTCATGTGTTGAGTGCATCCACTATCAAGCACCCAATGGCTCCCACCGGTGCGGTAGTTCACCTACAAAAGAAGATCAAGCTCTTTTAGGTACCCAAACTTGTTTGGGTCCTTGGAGGTTAGAAACCAAAGCTTTGGGCACCCAAATGACATTCTTTTTACCACCAAGTATAGGGGAACCCACATATCTAGCAACAATACTACCATCATGAGCCTTCCTAAGCATATAATGAGAATCAAACATGCATGTCTTAGAAGGCTTACCATCGGGGCAATAATCCACCAAATGCCCAACCTTATGACACTTGGAGCAATACTTACCATTGCTCTTGACGAAATGAGTGGCACGGTGAGAAGGTTTCTTACCCTTCTTTGGAATGAATCCAAGTCCCTCATTGTTAAGGATGCACCGTTGCTCACTCAAAATCTTGTCAAGAGTGTTCTTACCCTTAAAGCACTTCTCCAAACTCTTGTTGAGCTTGGCCACTTGCTCCTTAAGCTCATTGTTCTCAACAATAAGTGAGGCATCACAAATAGAATCACAAGAGCTAGAGCTAGAGCTAGGCATATCCATAAGATCATCACAAGAGGTAGAGATGCTAGATGATGCAATATGAGCAATGTGGCAAGTAGCACTATCATCAAGCAAATCACAAGATATGCTAACATCAATGTGAGCTCCATGTTGAGTAGTGGAAAGGAGGTTGTCATGAGCTTTCTAAAGCTTCTCATGAGAAATGGTGAGTCTCTCATGAGAGATCTTTAGCTCCTCATATAAGACTTCCAAAGAAGCATGATCCTTCTTTAGAGTCTTGAACTTGGCAATTTCCTTCTCACTATAAGCATGGAGCTCCTCAAACATACTCACAAGCTCATCATAGGAAACATTATCACAATTATCATCACTCTCACTATCACTAAGAGATGTTACCTTAGAAGAGCCCTTTGCCATAAGACAAAGTGGAGCGAAGAGTGATGGAGCCTCCTTGATGGCAACAACGGCCATCTTCTTCTTCTTGTAGCTTGCATCATCACCACTTCCTTCCTTGGACCCGGATGAGGCGGAGCTCTCCTCATTTGAGTCCCATTTCCCGATGAAGGCCTCAATCTTCTTTCCTTCCTTCTTGAGTTTCTTCATGAGTATGTAGCCTTCACTCTTCATCTTGGATGACTTGTCTCCATCATCATCCTTGGAAGGGCACTTGGAAGCAAAGTGTCCCTTCTCACCACACTCAAAGCACCTCAAGTTGGAGAGAGTCTTGTTGGGTCTTCTATTTCTTCTCCTATTTGAGTTTGAGCCCCTTCCTCTCTCCTTTCTTCTTCCCAAGAGATCATTGAACGTTCTAGCAAGAAGGGCAATCTCTTCCTCCAAGTCCTTATTTGCTTCATTCACCTTACCTTTGCCCTTGTCTTCAATTTCGGCTTGGAGAGCAATGCACTTCTTGGATGGTGAAGCTTCCTCCATCTCCTTCTTCTTCAACTTGTACATGTCATTGGTGTTGATCTTCCCCAAAAGGCTTGCGGGTGACATCCTTGACATGTCGGAGTTGATGAGCATGGTGACAAAGGTCTCATACTTCTCTGGTAGAGCCCTAAGCATCTTTTGGGCAACCTCAAGATCGGAGTAGTTTGCCCCAAGCCCCTTGAGATCATTCACAATGACATTTAGCCTCCTATACATGTCATTCACACTCTGATGAGGCAACATGGAGAATGTCTCATATTGGCTCTTGAGGAAATGAAGCTTGGTATCCTTGTACTCGCTTGTGCCCTCATGGATCTCCGCCAACTTGTTCCAAATCTCATATGCGGTCTCAAGGTTGCTCACTCTATCGAACTCCTCTTGGCTCAAAGAGTTGAATAAGGCATTCATGGCTTGGGCATTGAGTTGGAGGTTGCGGTGATCAATCTCCGTCAAGGGTGTGCCGGTGATAGCAAAGCCTACATCCACAATACTCCAAATATGGAAGCTCATAGCTTTGAGGTGAGTAGACATTTTAATTTTGCAAGTGGAGTAGTTTGTGCCATTAAACATGAGAGCCTTCCCTACATGGTTCACCTCGTTCGACATCTTTTCTCTAGGCGGTGAAGCCCAATCAAGAGAGACCAAGCTCTGATACCACTTGTAAGATCGAGATGTCGACTAGAGGGGGGGTGAATACACGATTTAAAAACTAAATGACAGCGAATCAAAACTAATCTTAGTTGCTAGGCTTAGTGAGGATCAAGTCTAACTTAGCAACTAAGTTATGTTTTGCAAACCTAGAATAATAGTGGCTCAATTATATCTCTAGGAAAGTAAATCACACTCCTATGTCAAGGTTTAGCAATCCTAGGGTGATATGATCTCAAGTATGTCTCTAGGAATGTAAATTTCACAAAAATAAATGCGACAATCAAATGAGACAAAGAGACAAGAGATCTTTCACCGAGGTTCGGAAACTTGCCGATTTCCTACTCCCCGTTGAGGCGAGCCCAACTCCACCGCTCAACCACAAAGCCACCGCACGCCCCCTTCGTCAAGGGGTGGGCAAGGCGGGAGCCGGCCCACGGAGAGGACTACCCAAGCCTCGATCACTCGGGGTAGTTCTTCCTTCACTCCGAAGGTGGTGAACTCCAAGCCACTCACAAACCGGCACCGGGCCTCCTCCACAATCTTCTCGGAGAGGTCACCGGGCAACTCCTCCACAAGCCGTCTAGGAGGCGGCAACCTCCAAGAGTAACAAGCAATGACGCGGCTCGGAGATGATCAAGTGCCACACTAGCTCTACAATGGAAGCAAATGCACTTGAATCTTGGCTAGATCAACCTCAATCACTACAATGGATGAACACTTAGCTCAAATGTGTGTGAGAGAGGTGCAAGGGGTGTATGCAATTGAATTGGGTGCCAAGAGAGTCCCCTTGCTGCTGGTGGGGGAATATTTATACTCCCACCCACCAAAACTAGCCGTTGGGGACGAAATCCACCAACTCTGTGTACTGCTGGTCAGACCGTTATTGTGTGGCCGGTCAGACCGGACTACTTCGCAACGGCTGGAAAACTAGCCGTTGGACTGCATTAAATGCACTGGGACCACGGGGCCGGTCAGACCGGAGGCCAAAAGGCCGGTCAGACCGCCCACGACTCGGTCAGACCGCCAACGGCTCGGTCTGACCGAAAACGGCTCTGGCGGCTCTGGATCGGCCACCCCGAGCAACACCATCCCGGCCTCCAGGGGGCCGGTCTGACCGCAAAAGTGCCGCCGGTCAGACCAGCCTTATGTACTGGTTAGATCGCCCGATTGGTGCTGGTTAGACCGGCCGGGGCACTCCGGTCAGACCGCCACTATATGGCCGGTCTGACCGCCCCTGGTCAGGCCGAGACAGTGAATACAAAAGTGTGTGTGAAGAAATGTGAGCACAAGTCTAAATGCATAATGACCTAATGTGGCAATTAAAATCATCTCTTTGCTAGGTCATTACCCCTCTTAATAGAACGGCAAAGCTATAAATAAACTAGCACAATTTTGATCGCCCAACGCCTCGATCAATTTAAAATGAAAACACTAGTTTACCGTCTTCTCTTCTTTTTGCTTTGCGCCGTCAATTTTAATCCATCGATAATCATCCATGCGCACACATGATGTGAATCTAACTTAAACTATATAGATCAAAGACAACGGTTAGTCCACAATTAGTGCTTGTCATTAGTTACCAAAATTAACGACGGGGGCCTAGATGCTTCACCAGGAAACAATCCCAGCCGCATTACATGGAGAAAACGATGCATGCAGTAACAAATTACCTAACAGATGCATACCTATAACAAACCGGTTTGTTACTGCACGTGATGGAGATCAACCATGCCTGATCCGAATTTATCTAGCTAGCTAACACCCTCTCTCAATCCTGACCGTACAAGGTTAAGATTGCTCTTGAAATTCTCCAGAAGCTTTATTGACAATGGCTTAGTAAAATCGTTTGCAACTTGATCATTAGTTGAAACAAAATCAATCTCTAGAAGTTTCTGACTTATCCTTTCTCTAACAAAGTGATAGTCAATCTCTATATGTTTTGTTCTGGCATGGAACACTGGATTTGCTGACAGATATTTAGCTCCAAGATTGTCACACCATATTTTTGCAGCCCTAGGACTTTTAATTCCCAATTCTGCAAGTAAGGTTTGTATCCACATGATTTCTGCAGTAGCATTTGCAATAGCTTTATACTCAAACTCTGTACTAGATGTAAAAACCGTAGCTTGCTTTCTGGCACTCCAGGAAACCAGATTTGATCCCAGAAATATTGCAAAACCTCCTGTTGACCTTCTGTCATCCAAGCTACCAGTCCAGTCTGCATCAGAAAACCCACTAACAAGAGTAGATCCTGATTTGTGAATCTCAATTCCAAGCTGAGTACATTGCTTTAAGTATCTAAGAATTCTGTTTACTGCTATCCAGTGTATAGTGGTAGGAGCATGTAAAACCTGACAAACTTTGTTAACAGAGAAAGCAATATCAGGTCTAGTGAGAGTTAAATATTGCAAAGCACCAACAATACTTCTATATTGAGTTTCATCATCAGGACCTAATAAAGAACCTTCATGAAGAGAGAGTTTCTCACTTACTGACAGAGGTGTACTTGCAGGTTTGCAATCTGACATACTAACCTTCTTAAGTAGATCAGTTGCATATTTTTCCTGACTCAACACAATACCATTCTGAACTTTGTTTATCTCTATTCCAAGAAAATAATGAAGGTCACCAAGATCCTTGAGTGCAAATTCCCCCTTTAGATCCTGAAGCAAAGCTATAGTTGCCATCTCTGAAGAACTGGCTACAATGATATCATCAACATATACCAGAACAAATATAGTTATATCACATTTATTTAAAAAGAACAGTGAGGTGTCAGCTTTGGAACCCTGAAAACCAAGATCAATCAACTTCTTACTTAACCTTGAGAACCAGGCTCTAGGCGCTTATTTTAGTCCATACAAGGCTTTATCAAATTTACAAACAAAGTGTGGGTTAGCAAGATCCTCAAAACCTGGTGGTTGTAACATGTATACTTCTTCTTCTAAATATCCATGTAGGAAAGCATTTGGAACATCTAACTGTCTAAGATTCCATCCCTTGGACATAGCTAAAGACAGTATTATTCTGATAGTGGCAGCTTTAACAACAGGGCTAAATATATCTTCATAATCAATACCATATCTCTGTTTAAACCCCTTTGCTACTAGACGTGCCTTATATCTATCTAGTGTACCATCAGCTTTCCTTTTGATCTTATATACCCACTTGTAGCCAATTACATTTTTCCCTCTCTGAGGTGGAACTAGGTGCCAAGTTTTATTCTTAACCAAAGCATCATACTCAGATTCCATTGTCATTTTCCAGTTTTTATCCTTTATAGCTTTTAAATCATTGGTAGGTTCACCAGAAGCAGTAAACCAAGAATGCTTATATTTAATAGTACCATAAGTATATACCTTCTCTTTGCGAACTCCACTCTGAAGTCTGGTTCGCGGGCCAATTTGTGTCACATCAACTTCTATCGATGTTGAGTCAGATGCTGTTGGATCCATTTCACTAGTATCACCACCAGTGTCGTGTGCCTGGTGTTGCTACTGTTCTGTCCCCCCAGCTACAGAGTCGGAGTTGGCATCAGGAGGGCGCACCTCCGTGCAACCGGATGCGGTGGCACCATGCGACGCGCTGGGATCGCCACCTGTATCAGTGGGATTTTCTATGTCGCCTGGGTGTACTGCATCAGCTCCATTTTGCTCATTAGACGCATCAGAAAAATCAGAAGTGTTATTAGACAATGGATTAGTCTCATGATGCATCAATTGTTCATGCCCCATAGATCGTACAGGGAAAAATAAATCTGGAGTGAGGAGTTGGATCTCAGAACGAAGACGAGCGCCGGCATTTGCATGTAACTCAGTGAAAGGAAAAAACAGATTCATCAAAAACCACATCACGAGAGATATATACACGGCCGGTTGATACCTCAAGGCATTTGAATCCCTTGTGCATATTGCTAAACCTAAGAAAAACACACCGTTTGGAACGGAATTGTAGTTTACGACTATTATATGGTCAAAGATTGGGCCAACATGCACATCCAAAAACTCTGAGAGCGGAGTAACTGGGTTTTTGATGAAATAATTTTTCTAGAGGGCTAAGATTGTTGATAACTCTGCTTGGAACTCGATTAATGAGATAGGTGGCTGCCTGAAAGGCTTCATCCCAAAATTTTAAAGGCATAGATGCATGAGATAAAAGAGACAAACCAATCTCAACTATATGATGATATTTTCTCTCAGCTGAGCCATTTTGTTGATGAGTGTGTGGGCATGACACATGATGGACTATGCCTATGGTAGAGAAAAACGAATTCAGAGATTGATATTCACCTCCCCAATCGGTTTGCATAGCAAGAATTTTTCTATCAAATTGTCGTTCTACCATAACTTGGAACTCCTTAAACTTTTCTAGCACTTGAGACTTATGTTGTAAAAGATAGATCCAAGTAAATTTACTAAAGTCATCAATAAAACTAACATAGTATTTCTTTCGTCCAACAGATTCTGGAGCAGGACCCCATACATCAGAGAAAACAAGTTCTAAAGGATGTTTAGAAATACTAGATGAAACAGGAAAGGTAATTGATGACTTTTTGCTTGTTGACAAGCATTACAAACTGACTCGCTAGACAAATCTGAACAAGGAAGGCTAAATTTATTGACTACTTGCTTAACAGTAGAGATGGAGGGATAACCAAGACGATGATGCCACCGGTCCAAGGATAATTTGATGGCGCTATAGGCTTGCTTCAAGGAGGATTGTGGTAGAGGGTACAGCCTGTGCCAAGATCTTCCCTTAAGAAGAGTTTTCATGGTGATTTGATCCTTAAGAAAGAAATAGTCATGGTGTAATTCAACAAAAGCAGAGTTATCATCAACTAAGCGATGTACAGACACAAGATTTTTCTTAGCCTGAGGTACATATAGCACATTTTTGAGATGGATATTACGACTATTTGGGGTATGAACAACTGTATGACCAATGTGACTTATATCCATACCTGCACTGCTTGCGGTGTGAATCTGTTCACCTCCATTGTACTTCTCCTTCACGATGAGTTTCTCCAATTCTTCCGTGACATGATCAGTGGCTCCGGTGTCAATGTACCAATTTGTGTCAACACCATAGGAGTTTACGGCTACAGTTGCAAATGTTTAGCATTAGGGACATAATCCTCATCATACATATACCAGCAATCTGCCGCTGTGTGACCACGCTTGAAGCAGACTTGGCATGTGGGCCTCTTGTCGACACCACCAGATCGGCCAGATACGCGACCACGGCTGCGTCCTCCTCCTGGATTGCCGCGACCTCGGCCACCACTAGGGTTACCGCGATCACGACCACTGCTCCCTCCGGTGTTGAAGCCTCCTCGGTTGGCGAGATTCACCGTGCCTTCATGTGCGCCACGGTAAATGGCTTGACGCGCTTCAAAGTTGAGCACCTGGGAGTACAGATCACTCACAGTGATCGGTTCCACCCTAGCGCACACAGCCGATACCACCTCGCTGTATCCTTCTCCAAGCCCAGTAATTATATACTAAACTAGCTCCTCTTCATCAATGGGACGGCCACCAGCGATTGCCATCTCATCTCCGAGAGACTTCATCTTGGCGAAGTACTCTAGAGTTGTCATGTTGCCCTTCTTTGTGTTGGTGAGCGCAAATCGAGTATTAATCGAACGTGCTCGAGTGTGTGTGGAGTACATCCCTTCGATTGCACTCCATGCTTCTGCTGCAGTGTCGCATGTAGCAACCTGCATGAGCACTTCCCTCATTAGAGATGAGAAAAGGAATCCCAGAACTTGCTGGTCAGTGGCTTCCCAGTTGTCGAACGCCGGGTTGGGCTTCTTGACAGTAGCGCCATCAGTGGTAACACTGATTTCAGCCGCCGGCTTCTTTGTTGTGCCAGTGAGATGCCCTTGTAGCCGTGCTCCTCTTACCGCGGCGTTGATCTGCACCTTCCAAAGGGCATGATTCGCCTTCCCAAGCTTCTCAGAGATTGGGTGGCCTTGCAATGGATTGGTGGCTGCCGTGCTTGAGGACGACGCCATGGAGATCGATCTGATATGTGTGTAGATTGGATCAGTGCTCTGATACCATGTGGAAAGATTTGAACGGAAGCGATCACACTCGTGCTGTGCGTCGATTGCATGTTATATCAGACGGGAAAAGCTCCCCGTCGTGGCTTGTACAGAAGGTGCGCAGCCAGGAAACAATTCCAGGCGTATTATATGGAGAAAACGATGCATACAGTAACAAACTACCTAACAGATGCATACCTATAACAAACCAGTTTGTTACTGCACGTGATGGAGATCAGCCATGCCTGATCGGAATTTATCTAGCTAGCTAACAGTGCCAAGCAAGCACACACGGAGGCAAGTATGGTTTGTTAACCTACCAAACCTGCCAAGGTAAAGATGATGCATTCTGAGCAACATCAGAAAAGGATGTATAGATGCAAAAGAATGGTTGTTAGCCTCTGTTATAGCCTACTGAACTTTCCAGTGTAACGGTTTGGAGTGGTTGGTCCGTGATCATATCCTATCTATAAACCGTTGTATCAAAATAGAATTAATTAGTTAAGTTGCCCGTTTTTGTTGTAACTCATAACAAGAAGTTCGTGACGAACATCATACCAGATACTAGTACTATATATGATAGCCACATCAAAAAGGCAATTACACAAGAATCCAAGATTAATTAATACAGAAAGAAAAGCCCAAGCAATTAATCAAGTGACACGGAAAATACCAGCCTACCATGAGACTCATTAACATGATCGATGGATCCCCAAATCCCATGGAATGAGTGATCAGCTGACGCTGGCGACGCAGTTTGTGCTCTTGCTCTGCACGGTGGACAAGGCGCCCACCTCCAGCGTGATGGAGCAGTTCATCTTGATGTCGAGGTTCCTCTTGTAGATCCCGAGCACGTTCACCCTCCCGCTGATCTCCGTGTAGCTGGTGAGGTTGTAGTCCTGGCCGAAGATGAGGTCGGTTGCGTTGACGTTGGGGGAGATGCGGTCGGCGAGCACGTCGAGCGTGACGTTCATCCGCACGGTGCGGTCGGCGCCGACCTCGCCGTCGGGCGCGTACGCCACGCCGACGGTCTCCCCGGCGTAGTAGAAGTCTGTCTCGCTGCGGTCGAACCGGAACGACGCCACGTTGGGGTTCCGGAGGGAGATGTCGGCGTTGAGCGTGGCGTTCACGGACACCGGGTGCCTCGCCGTGCCGAGGTCGGTGTCGAGGCCCTCCAGCGTGACGCGGTTCATGGTCAGCTCCGGGTCCTTCACCTTGAAAACGGTGAGCGCCAGCACGAGGATGACGATGCCGACGACGACCGCGGAGGTGACGCAGCAGCCGCCGCACCAGATCACGCAGCGCCGCCTGCGGAGGTACTGCGCGGAGCGCGGGCGCTTGTTGGCGGTGCCAGCCTCCGCCGCCACGGCCGTCGCGGCGGCCTCCTCGTCGTCGTTGGCCGCCGGGTGGACGGACGGCGACGGCAGCGCGAGCGGCCTCGCCGGCTCGTTCTTCTCCGCCTCGCCGTACGGGCCAACGGTCGCCATGGCGCGGAAGCAAGGGCACCGGACGAAGCAAGCTAGCTTAGCTGATCTCAGGTGGGCGAGGGCGCGGCGTTGATGGTTGATTCGTTTGGCACCGCGTGGCGTGGTCTTATACGGTGGATTTTGCGCCTGGTCTTTGTAGGCGGGCTAGCTACGGTGCGTGTCGCGCGCAGCTGTAACGGAGGGAGCAAACACGGGCGAATGCTTGACCTCCCCATCCATGGGTTGCCGCTTAATAAATTGGGGGTTTTGCTGACACAAATTGACTAGCGGACTTTCAAGTCACCACTCTTCTCTTGTAGTGTCGTTCGAACCTTTGCAAACACGATTAGTAGAAACCCGTGGAGTTAGCGTCTTAGCGACACATACACGTCATGTAGTGCGCTAGTAGCATATGGCTTAAAATAAAAATCCATATTTCCATGTGAGCGAGGTCATAAAAGTAGTTTGGTACTATTTTTTTTACTAAAATAAATAAATCTAGGATTCTCGAATGTGTCTAATCTAATCCGGGACGGAGTATTATCTAGTGGTCGATTCTCTTTTTTTTAAGTGTGATTTTCTTTTTCAGATAATGATCTAGTGCTGCTTGGCATAATGGAAATCAGTACACCATTTGAACCTGGCTGGTAAGTCTCCAAGGGCTGTAGAAATTTGCGAACTGACAATGTGAAGCCGTGCGGGAGGCCAGCATGGGTGGCACCGGCAGCTGAGGAAGGCCAGCACGGGTGGCGCTGGAAGGTTGGTGCGGGCGATGGCAGGGAGGCCAACCTGGCTGACGGCGCGGGAAGTCCATGCAACGATGACAGGAAGGCCGACGACGACAGGTGTGCCACAGAGACATGCGGAGACTGACCAACAGGGGTGTTGGTACAATGGTGTCCACGCACTGATCAAGGATGGCCAGTGGTGGAGCAATGGAGTGTTAGCTGTGGATCGACGAGGGATGGACAACAGGTGAAAACCTAGCTCGGCTTTGCCGGGGTGACAACGACGGTGCTTCGGGCGTCGTCTTCTCTCTTGAGAGCGTTGTCGAGCCGTCCCCTTCCCTCTAATGAGGCTGTGAGGTGAAAACTCTGTCTTGGTTCTCCTCGAGATCTCGACGGACGACGACGGCGATGCTCATCATCGCTCTTCTTCCTGAAGACATCGTTTAGGAGGTCCCCTTGCCAAAACTTCTCTCAGACAGCTTGTGCATGTTCTTTCTAGATGTCTTGTCCTCTTACAGTGATGTCCTAGCTTATATAAGTTGTCCATGTTGACGGGCCTTTGGGAGGAGAACGGATCCATTTTTCTCTCTCACCCTTTCCTCGATTCCAGAGATATGACTAGAGTTGAGTTCGGTGCTCGGCTGTTAGGGCTTGGTCTTGAACAATTTCGGCTGTAGCTTTCTTGTTGGTTTAGCGGTGGTCAGTCACACTTAGCGATGGTTGGTCCAGTGTTAGCCTTTTTTGAGTTTGCTGGCGGTGCATGGTGGTGAAATTTTTTTCCTGCGTACTGACTTTCAGGATAATAGTCTTTTAATTTTTTTCTACACTATTTAATAAATCAGTCCGTTTTATGGTGCTGATCTTTATATAAAAAAAAAGACAAGGTGAAGTCGCGAAGGGGACATGGTTGTAATCCGCCAAGTCAAACTGCTGTTTGGTCGCAGAAAGGATGCGCTTTTCGTCAACAAACTCCAATTAGGAGGCTTATTTGTTTGACCTTAAGCACTTGACTTGGTACACTCTTATGGGCTATTTTGCTCATAATACTCCGACAACATATACGCATCTTTTCTTAGCGAATATACCCAGCTTATTCTTGGTTTATTTTGAGTAAAAGGGAGTACGTGATACTCTGATAATATATACGTATTTTTTCTCTAGTGTAACCTTCCAAATCTCAATACGTGATAGTCTGATAATATATACACGCAATAGTTTCCCTAGCGTAATCTGCGAAATCTCAACCCGTCACAAAGCCTTAACAGTATCAGGCGACACTGCTGAATGCTGACTGCTGTACGCCGTTTTTTTGCCTACGGCACAGGGATGATTTTTACAGAGCAGTTCCACAACTTAGATTGTTGCACTGTTCTGTTTTATTATTAAGATGTAGATTTTATTTCAATTTTTATTAACATGTTTTTTAAACTGCTAAACGGTTTTTCCTTGTAACAGCTTTTTACATGAAATTTGTTTTAAAATATTAAATAAATCTACTATATTTTAAATTTATAATAATTAAAACTCAATTAATCATGCGCTAATAACTTTTTCATTTAACGTGCACTGACTCCATCTTTATCTTAATTTATCTCAAACAATTAATATAGCCTCGTTTAAGATATAGATTTTATCTTGATTTTCATTAGCATGCTTTTCAAACTGCTAAACGATGTATTTTGTGTGAAAACTTTCTACATAAAAGTTGTTTTAAAATATCAAATAAATTTATTTTTCAAGTTTGTAATAACTAAATCTCAATTAATCATGTGTTAATCGTTTTTTTACTCTAACTTCATCTTCGAAAGAAATACTAAGTATGTCTATAGGATGAGATTCATATTGTGTAATCTTCAAACACGACGGGAAGGTAGTATATATATTAATCAGTCAATTTTCCGACTTATTTTTTTACAGATAGCAAAGGTCATAAAAGAATACTTTTAAATTCCTTTACCCAACTTATAGGGCTCAGGAGGTCATATATTCGCTATAAATTATGTTTCACATTGTGCCGTGATACAATCATACAAACATAAATGGATATATGCAAATAAATCGCGTCATCCAAGAATCAACTTATCCCCTTTTCCTCATATCAATCAGCAGGGCATCAGCTAGTGTGTACTTCCTAGAGATTGAAACTGAATTCTCTGATGGACTTGCTTAAAGTTTTGACGCCATAACATATGTCTGCTCATCATGTTTGTCAGGGAGCCAGGGTGATAGTGCATCTACCAGCCTTTTGATGTCATCCAAGGAATGAGAAGCGCTTAGAGTTATTCGCAACCTGGCAAGAGATTGATGGAAACCAAAACATTTAAGGTTGGTTGATACAAGTCCTACCTCGTTTGCAACATTGATCACGATAGGTCTGTCTCATTTAGTACAAGTGTACAAAAACATCTAGCAGGGATACCATCTACAGAGAGAGTGCCGTAGTACAAGAAACCATATTAACTAAAACAATGAATATAACCCTGAGTTCTAGTCCAATTACTCATTTTATGATCCCTAATTAACACTGGTTGCATTTTTTTTCCTGAAGCTAGTTTATAAATGGACACAAGGATGGAAAATGATGGTAAATGAACTACAACCTGCATGAGTTTTGTGGTACTGTGAGTGGTCGGATTGGTGTAACAAGAAATCCAGATCTTAGCATATGCCTGCAGAACAATATAATGAAAAACAGAAACATAAAAAAAAAAGTAAGACCAGCAATATATATAAATGGAAGAAGTGAGAACCTGCCGACCCTAACTTCTTCACTTCCAACTACTATGGAAATTATAGGACTAGTTATGTCGAGTTTGGTCAAAGAAGCAAAATACTGCACATGCCTCCAGATCACTGATCTTCGCCATCTCTCCTTCCTTGAGACATGGAGAGCCGCTGAAATAATTAGAAAAGATTCCCGGTTATTTAATCAATACCATACTTCTATAATGAGCTATCTTCCTGAAATCTTCACTAAGTGTTTTAATCAATACCATACTCCAAACCATAAGATCTTCGCCAAGTGTTTTATCGAAATCTTCACTTACTACGCAACTAATGTGAAATTAATACAGTAGTAGCATGTTATGCCTTTTGCTCATAAGAAATTAGTATAATTTAATATTGGATGTGAGTATTACCATGCACAGATGCAACTACTGGCACTGGCAAAGCAGTTGAAAATATGAACGAGCGGCCACGCGATTGAATTAGCCTCTTCCATCGGTTGCTGCACAACATATTTCAAACCATTACTCATAAAGACAGAAATTATCAAGGGAGATTGTGCTATGCACCCAAAATACAGAGAAGTGATGCAGTCTTGAGAGTTCACAATCTATGGGCACAATACATTTCGACTGTCTATAGGGTTAAATAGCTATGCACCCAAAATACAGAGAAGTGATGCAGTCTTGAGAGTTCACAATCTATGGGCACAATACATTTCGACTGTCTATAGGGTTAAATATCTGCATGACAAGTTATAACCATAAGGCTCCACAATGCAAACTTTTCATAACCCAGTTGACATTATCAAGACTCAAGAGCCTTATAAATCACATTATGTGATCTCCCGAGTTTATACGTGCATCAGTAGATATACCTATTCATGATGGGAGGTACCAAAACTAATTTTATGGTCCGGAATAGGATTAAAAAAAAGTTTTCTTCCATTTCTGTGAGATATAGGTATTTATGTTATTCCGGAGGTATATACCTCTCTTGACTAGCACTATGAGGTCTATACCTCCCAACAGCCAAAAAAGTCTCGCCATTGTGAATTATAAACTTGTCTTCTAATTAGTTTCACCGGTTTAATATTTTTACCTCTCAAATAGTGGGAAGATATATACCTCTCCAAGGATGGGAGAGGACTTCATAATGTGGATATGACTTGATAATAGATTACCTGCATACTACAAAACCACCCTGGCAGCCAGCAGCCTTACTTAGGGTACCAACGCTTCTGTCAATGTCATTTTCGCATCCAAACAGCTCGGGCGCACCACCACCATTCTCACCACAAACTAGTGTTCCATGTGCCTTGAAAATGAAAATTGCAAGATAACTTGATTACTGTCAAGACCTATAAAATCTACTTGAGAAGAGATAAAATACTAACATCATCGATGACCAACAAAAATCCATACTTTCTGCGTAATTTCACAAGTTCAGGTAATGAAGCAAAATCACCATCCATGCTGAACAGGCTGCATTTTATCAACAAAAATTAGCTTCGGAGTTTGATACTCTGATACTATGCATATGCAGGCAACTCAATTTACTTGGAAACATTACTTGCCTCTCTGTAACAACAACTTTCTTTTCAATTGAGCAACCAGACCTGCACATGTAATCATTGATATGGTTAATAGATGAATCAGTTAGTTTTTAATTTATGAAAGTTATGGCAGGAAAGTGAAAAACATACAGTAGGAAATCAAAATGATGCATGTCACAGTGCTTGTAGACAAATGATATTACTTCTTGCTGTCGCTCAACAAGGCGAATTCCATCAATAATAGAAACATGGTTGAGAGCATCCGAGAAAACTGCGATTCTCTCACCCTCTTCATGTTTTCTCCCAACAGACAAAAGAGAGCTCACACTTCCCAGAGCAGTCATCACAGCCATGTTGGCAGAAAATCCTGTCGGGCAAAGAAGGCAATCCTGTAGAAGAATTCTGTAGTAAGGATGCATAGCTTAAGAAATGGTGGTCACTTCATATTATTTCCGCAAACACAGGTGTTCACATAAATTAAAATACGATACTGGACCTCCTTTTTCTTCGACTCCGCCAAAGATTCCTCCACCGATTTGTGACAAGAAGTATAGCCACATATCAAGGCAGAGCCCCTAGGCCCCATGCCGTACTCTTGAGCTGCCTAGCAAAGAGACCATGATGTTAGTAAAATCAAACACAAGTTCTTTTCTCAAAAGTAGAAAATGAAACACTAATGCAGTTTACACGAAACTCGATAGACCAAACGATGGCCAGAGGTACAGAATTAGCACACCTTCACTGCAGCCTTGCGGATTGATGGATGGGAGCTGAGGCCCATGTAATCTTTCCCGGAGAATAGAATGAGCTTCTCATCCACCACCTCTTCTTGGCCAGTCGCCTCACCACCTAATCAAACCAAACTTGCCATGAGCAAAGTCACTGAAATCCCAAATTCACAATGAAACAAACTATATTTTTTTCAGGAATACACAAAAGACTAGCGTATTTTGTATTAAGACAAATATATATTTGGATGGAACAGGTAGATTCTTGAGCAATTCTTTTGCGGAAGTCTTAAGCCCACGAAGTACAAGTTACACGGAATTATCTCGCAGACAGTTATTTCGAAGAAGAAAGGGGTGAAAAAGGAGCTGAATTTGACATGCATCCCTGCAGGGAAGTAGTAGTAGAAAAACAGTTGGCAAGTACCTTCGGCGAGCCATTGGTGGAGGGTTGCGCGGTCAAGCTGGATCTCGACGGCGGCGCGGTCCCATGGGCCGGGGCCGGCGAAGGTTTCAGGCGGCCCTGGCGGTGGCGCGAGGGCGATGGGACGCGTGGTTCGCAGGAGGTACCTCGAGGCCAGGTGCCAGCCTCGCAAGCGCCGCGTCCACGAGCGCGTCCCACTGTGCCATTCCGTCGAACAGGAGGCGGGCGCTGCCTCTGCCTCCGCGGGCGGGACGGAGAAGCCGAGGCTATAGGCAGCGACGCACGCCGAAGTGGACGCACACGCACAAAGGAGCAAAATGTAATAGGGGCCTTACCCCGATGTGCAGATTTCCCGCTTTCCGAAGCGGAAGACGTAAACACCACCTCAAAAGGGAAGTAAACGAAGCCAGAAGTCTCACATGTCAAGTGGCGACAGAATCTAGTACTCGTACAACCTTTCCTCGCACGGAGGAGCTGCTGAGCGATTTCCAATGGAGTCCAAGCCCACTCGCAGCGTCGTGCTGTACGCCGGCATGGGCGCGGGTCACCTGCTCCCCATGGTCGAGCTGGCCAAGCTCTTCCTCAGCCGCGGCTTCGACGTCACCATCGCCGTCCCGGCCACCCCCGGATCCGCCGCCACGGGATCCCCCACCATCGCCGGCATCGCCGCCTCCAACCCCTCCATCACCTTCCACCTCCTCCCGCCGCCGCCGTCCTGCGCCGACCCCGATCCGAACCCCTTCTTGCTCATGCTCGACGTGCTCCGCCGGTTGGTGCCCTCCATCGTCTCGCTCCTCCGATCCATCCCTTCCGTCGCGGCGCTTGTCGTCGACATATTCTGCGCCGAGGCAATCGACGCCGCGGCGGCGCTCCACGTCCCCGCCTACATCTACTTCACCTCGGCCGCGGGCGCCTTTGCCGCCTCCCTAGGCCTGATGCACCACTACTTCACGACTACCACCACGAACCTCAGAGACATGGGCAAGGCGCTCCTCCGTTTCCCCGGCGTCCCGCCGATACCAGCATCGGACATGCCGTCCCTCGTGCAGGACAGAGAGGATCGGTTTTACAAGGCGCGGATCAGGCTGTATGCGCGCGCCATGGAGGCGAGCGGCGTGCTGCTCAACACGTACGAGTGGCTCGAAGCGACGTCCGTGGGTGCGCTCCGGGAGGGAGCTTGCTTCCCGGACCGCCCCACCCCGCCGGTGTACTGCGTCGGACCGCTGGTGGCGTCAGGCGAGGAGGAAGGGGCGCGGCACGCGTGCCTCGCGTGGCTGGACGCGCAGCCGGCGCGGAGCGTGGTGTTCCTCTGCTTCGGCAGCATGGGCTCCTTCTCGGCGGCGCAGCTGAAGGAGATAGCGCGCGGGCTTGAGAGCTCCGGCCACCGGTTCCTGTGGGTGGTGCGGAGCCCGCGTCAGGATCCGACCAACCTGCTCGAGCATTTGCCAGAGCCAGACCTGGCGGCGCTGCTCCCCGAGGGGTTCCTGGAGAGGACGGTGGACAAGGGGATGGTGGTCAAGTCATGGGCGCCGCAGGCCAAGGTGCTACGGCACGCGGCGACGGGCGCGTTCGTCACGCACTGCGGCTGGAACTCGACGCTGGAGGGGATCACGGCGGGGGTGCCGCTGCTGTGCTGGCCGCTGTACGCGGAGCAGAGGCTGAACAAGGTGCTCGTCGTGGAGGAGATGAAGGTGGGTGTGGTGATTGATGGCTACGACGAGGAGATGGTGAGCGCGGAGGAGGTGGAGGCGAAGGTGAGGCTGGTGATGGAGTCGGAGGAAGGGGGGAAGCTACTGGAGAGGCTAGCCGTGGCGAGGGCGAAGGCCGTGGTGGCGCTCGCGGAAGAAGGGCCCTCGCGTGTGGCGTTTGACGAGTTTATCGATCGTTTGGTGAGCTCCGAGTGATCAATCATTCATCCTTCGGCGTTTGGGCGCTTAGCTACCTTGTTTCCTAGAGTACCTGAGAAGATGATGCGGTTCGTGTTAGCGGACGACCGTGTTGGACTTGCACTCTGTGTGCTCCTGCGCCTTCTGCCCGGTTCATTCACAAATTAAAAAAAATACTCCTTTCGTCTTAAATTATAAAAGTTATATTATTTTACATGGTTTTTGATGATTTATTTTGAATATTAATTTATTTTATATTATGTTTCTAATAAATTTAAAATTAACATCATATAAAAATTCTTTAAAATATAAATATAGCGATATAACATCTATAATACTTAGTATAAATATGATTAATATGATTATTAGCTAAATGTTTAAACGTCACCGATTTTATTTTTTTTTATAAAAAGTCTTATAATTTGAGACAGAGTGTAGTATCTATGTTCGCTAAATTACTTAATTAAGGTTAATTCTAGACTCCAGATTTGATGCTATGAGTTCCGACACGAGCGCCGTCTTTGATGAACGATAGCAGCACCAGCACGCATGACATTTGTTCTGCTGGTAAGTGGCAGGAATGCTAGCGCACGTTTTGAGCTCATAAGAGTGGAAGGCTGAAGACCGATTCCTCTTCTCATTTACTCCATCTGTCTTAAAAAGAATCAAACTCCTCGGTACCTTCTTCACCTCTTTCTTTTATGTTTTCATTCAATGACACCGATAGAGCCACTCTTCGTCGCCATCGATCTGTGCCTGTGCCCACATCCCATGAGGCCATGACTCCGTCTCCTTTCCCGGCCACCATCCCTTCATCTCCCTCTCTATCATTGACTCAGATCTCCACCCATGCCGTGCTGCCCTCGCTCCTCAACCCTAGCGTCGGGCAAGCGGTGTGGCCGTCAGCCGCTTCTTCCGACATGGAGACTTCGTTGTCGCTACCTTGCGTGTCGCATCAGGCTCATGACGGTCTCTCCAGAGCAGGAGGAGCTGCGGCAAGTAGCCACAAGCCCGTGGTGGTGAGCGGGAGTCGAGAAGATGATCGTTGAGGATGACCAAAAAGTGGATTTGAGTATTTTATGAAAGTTTTTAAAATTTTAATTGAAAGTTTCGTGGTTTCTGGTATGGAAGTTTTAATTTGATTTGAATTTTTTTTATGTTGAGATGAAAGTTTCAAATTTGAATCGAAGATTTCTGTTATGACAGTTTGACCTTCAATTGAAAGGTTTGTGGTTTTGAGATGAAAGTTTCAGTCTCAAATTGAAAGTTTTGACATTTTCAGATGGATATTTTCATATGTTTGAATTGAAACTTTGAAAGTTTAAGATAAGTTGAAAGTTTTGAAAGAGTTGAGGAGGTTTCTGAATTGAGGTTCAACTCGGTGCGAGTAGGAAAAGCACAGCGTGAAGCCGGCAAGGGAGGCTATGCCACGCATGTGCTACCTGCGTACTACAGTAGCCCGCCCGCGAGGTAAGTGGTAAGCATCAACCTACTCGGCGGCCCGTGTAATCCCAGACTAGCCCTCGTACAAGACAGCCGCGTGGGTCGTGCAGGCGTGGTCCGTGCCGCACATGATTTACACATATATGTGGCCTAACAAGTAACAACAATTTTCAACACACGCTGTCTGGTCGCGTTACCAGAGGACATATCAGGGACGAATTCTGTGGAAATCACGTTCCGGCCCATTCACGGCAGACATCAGATTTCTGAATGTTTTCGCTGCCGTAGCCTCTCCCTGCCTTACACATACATCAGTGCGAACTGGTGCTCCCACCAAAAATGAAAAAGGAAATTGGTCCAGTCGAGATGCATTACATGAGCCCAATACAGTCTCTAGGCTATACTGACAGAAATGAAACTTAATTACCATAACTCCAGTGTGCTGATTTATCAGTTGGTGGCTTCCGTTGACAGAAGTGTTGCAGAATGGCTATATCAAACAGATCGTCTAGATCCGTTCTGTTCCATCTCACAACAATTGAGGCAATGAGAAAATGTAGAAACATGTATCCCGTCCCAAACAATTACACCATAGAAATATACAATGGATACAAGATGTATGGGTTAAACTCTTTTTTTGTCATCAATGATTTAAGTGTATAATGATAGTTTGGTGGGCACCTTTACCACTCTATTTATAGTGGAGGATGCTAAAGATATAAAAATTATTTATGTCTAATATCGATTCCGATTAACCCGCAATAAAGAAATTTATCTCTCGAAATAAGATTCCATGTCGAGAAGAAGGCACAACATGCCACGGCAACCGACAGACTGGGAGATAGCTTGAGCATATTGGTGCGGTGGAAAGGAGAGCGTGGGAATCTGGATTTTATTCTCAGGCCCCATTAACAACCGTTGGATTAAACGTGTGGTTAAGATCCAAGATTTCTATACTGTGACGCCCCACGATAGAAATGGAGAAAAAGGAGAACTAGATGGGCTTGCTTGATTCGGGGATTGACTAGATATGACTATGGGCTAATGGGCGTGGCCCAAAGTGGGAAGTTGTAGCTAGCAGCTAGCTGGTTGGGCTTTCGCCGGCTATGAGCAGTTTAAGTAGTAGTAGTGCAGCTAGTATATGGATGGCAATGGGTCGGATCAGGTTCGGAAGAAGAACATGTCTGACCAAGGCCCAAAACTTCTCGTTCACACATACCCAGTATTTTTATTGGGCGTAAAATAAAACACACGTTCATACTTATCGGGCACCGGATACTCACTCGTTTTTTCAATAATATGATGTAATATATCTATCGTAAAAACCATCACAATTAGACATTTATTTTTATCCTGTAAGTATAAAACCACGAACAATCAATACTCGTTCACAAAATATTAAGTACGGACCAAAATCCATAAATTGTTTCACAATTACAAATTAAATAAGAAAATAAATTATTAAGCATGACATGACATTTCAATTCCCATGCGTCATATATCATGACTGAATACGAGGAATACGTGGTAACACATCCATGAAAATCCCATTCAGGTCGTTAACAGTACGTCCCAATCATACGAGGTGCTCACGAGTGCCAAGTCTAAAATTTGAGTTCTTCACAATATAAGTGGCTTTATGGCTTTATGAGTGATTTTAATTGTATATTTCAACTCACGACACTTTTGTTTTAGTTTTTTCAATATGTGAAGGTCCAAAATTTATACCAAGCACCCTGAAATATATATATAACACTATAACACACACATAGCTACGTGCCATTTAGCTAGGTAGCTCGTCTCATAGATTCTCGTAATATAGTAATTTTTTTACTCTATCATTTATTCATTTCCACTGTCCTCCCCTTTCCACCATTAAACATGTGATAGAGTAATTTTTTTACTATGCTATTTATCCATTATTTATACCATCTCATCACACAAAAAACCATACATCTTTTTTCCCTGTCTGTGTTCACTTCTATTTTTTGGATCTTGGTGATCGATTGCCCATGCCCATGATCTTGCCGCCGCACTACGGCCACCTCCACCGGCGACGGAGTTCTTCGTAGCCGGCATCTACAAACGATAGCTCCGCTCCACCACCGCCGTCTCCATCATCTCTGACGACGGCATGCGACGGGGTAGGATGATGGATTTGGCCATCGTCGGCCCAGATCCGCGAGCCCATCGGCAAGGTGGTGAGGAGACGCACCCACGACCTTCAACCTACGGTGCTGAGGAGGATCTGGAAGGAGGCACCTGACCACGCCGGCGCTGGTAGGATCCAGGAGGCCACGAACAGGCGGCGTTGATGGCGATGGGTTGCTTCAGCAGCGCCTTCTCATATTAACCATCACGGTCAGATTGGTGGTTGCGCCCGTGAGGCAAGGAGGCAGATCATGGTTGTGCACGGTCTTCTCTTGTGCATTTGAGTTTTCTCTGGCAACTGCTCTTATCCAATTTGATCTATTTTACATGTTTGACCTCATTTTTTAGCACTAGATCTGTTGATTTAAGCCAGGACTTCTGATGATATTTTGTTTGATAGACTAGTAGGTTCTGCAAGCGGGTTCAAACGGAGCAGTTGTCCAAAATTGATTGTTTTCTTTTTAGATGTAACTTGTCCTTTCTGGGTCGATAAGGCTTGTCAGTTTGATTGCTGATACATGAGCACTAATCTATAATCTTTTTTTGATTTATCTTGCATTCTCTTTCTCTTTTCCTGTTGTGCCGCAGCTGGCGCAGGCACGAACATACCCGCCGCTTGCCCGAGCGCTCGTCGGCCGTCGGTCTCACCGTCCATGGCTCCATCTTCTCTGGCCGTTTCCCTCACTGCCGACGAACAAGCCAGCATAGATCAGCACCTACGGCAGGCAATCTTGCATACTTAGCCAGCTTTGTTTCTTTGTCTGATTGTAAAATGGTGTAAATGCCATGTAATTTTTTTTAGTCGAACTGATTCAATACAACAATATGCATGGTAAAAAAATTACTATCCATGTATTATCCTGCTGGAAAATTTTCACTCTGATTTATGAGGTGCACACTGGAGTAAAATTTTCACTCTCATTTATGAGGTGCACACTGGAGTAAATATGTTACTTAAATTATACTAGTCTTGTACTCCCGTGAGTAAAAAAATTATTTCTATGTTACATAAAATTATCGAGTAGTAAATTTACTATCGTATATTACGGCAAGTAAAAAAAAATACTGAAGGAAAAATGGCTTCGTTCGTAGCACAAGATATTTTTTTAATCAGAAGAACTAGGTTAAACGGTAAGTAAAAAATTTTTACTGAAGAAAAAATGGCTCCATTCGTAGCACAAGATCTTTTTTTAATTAGAAGAATTGGGTGTAGATAACAAGAATCAGTGCGTCTAAGGATGAGTGACGAGCGCAGATGTGTGGGCGGGGAGATCGGAAAACACGACGCATGTGTTGAGAACAGAAAAAAGTGAAGAGTAATTTTTTTACTGGGTGGCGAATGGATTTGATGCGAGCAGTGGGAGGGATCGAAAAAATAGGGAGCCCATGGTAGAAAATGAAAAACACGAAGATGGGGTGTGATCGGTGTCGCGCTAGGTAGTTGCATGACGCTCAGAGCGCTATGTAGCGTGACCATAGACACGCACGCACGCACCCCCCCCCCCCCACACACACACATATACACATATATACATATACATATATATACACATATATACATATACATATACATATACATATATATATATATATACATATATATATATAGACACACATACACACACATACATATATATATATATACTCTTTCTCTGATCCTCTCCCCACTCCGGCCTCCTTCTTCGCTGCCTGAGCGGTTGAGCCCACGCAGTAGAGGCGGTCGAGCATCTAACTGCTCTCCCTACCATCCACCACTAACGCCCCTCTCCTCCTTTGCTGCTCTCCCTACCACCCACCGCTAACACTGCTCTTCCTTTCCATCTCCGTCACTCTCCCTCTCCCCTAACCGTTGGCGTGGCTCTCTCTCCACCTTCCTCGTCGGGGCGCCGACACCGCCCTCTTTCCTCGCTAGATCTGGCCTATGGATCGTCGGATTTTTCCTTGGGCAGCGGCGGCGGCAGTGGCTCGACGTTGGCAGCGGCGATAGTCACTCCGCGCCACCGAGCTCGCCAAATCCGGCCTGGGGCTCGCCGGATCTGGCCTTGGGAGGCGGCGACAACGGCTCCACGACGAAGGCGAAACTTCCCTTCACCCGCTTCCTCTACCTCATCGGATCAGACTGAAGCTCGACGACAACGACGAGGAAGCTCAACGATGGCAACGGATGAAGTGAGGGGGGGCTCACTGGGGCATGACCACCCCAACGCTGTTTCGACCGTCGCCGTGGGCCTTCCACCTAACCATCTGACAAGTTCTGACGAGGTTCGCGCAACCAAATGAGGTTTCACATTTTTCGCTGGGGCACTACGCACGCCGACCTGGCTCGAAATCTCCGAGCTGGTGAGACGAGTCCAAACGCCAACTCACGACACCGTAAATGGCCTCACAGTTGCATTGTTATACTTTGGTTATAAAATTTTCCCCTTTTATTAGTGGAAAGATAACATTCCGCAAGAAGCTTATTATATCACATTATTCTGCCGCAGGCAATTCACCGGAGCAGTGAACATGAATAATGAAAAAAAACATCCTGAATGATAATTAACGAGAAGTTTTCACTTGTTATTTTCACCAACAGAAAAGGTACTACTAACGTCATCTTACCCGCTCTCGCCAGTCGCCTCTAAAAAAACCGTCGTTTTGTTGTCATGCATAATGCATTGCGACCTGCGTGCACCGCCTTGTCAGCCTATAGCCTTGTTTAGTTCCCAAGTTTTTTTTTAAACTTCCAACTTTTTTATCACATCAACCTATCATATACACATAACCTTTCAATCACATCATTCCAATTTTACAACCAAACTTTCAAAAACAACCTAACTAAACTCACCCTATGTTTCCCGGTTTTGGACTTTGGCCTTGGTCGTTCCGTCATGCATGGCATCACCGCATCATCATTCATCGATATACGTGAAATCGTGAACGCTCAACAGCCGTGCGCGCAAACGCAAAGCTTCGGCGAAAACAGCGTGTCGAACTTGGCCAGGTCAGTGGTGTCGCGGGACCAGTCTTGTGGCCGGCGTGTGCTTTTGATGGTCTGGGCCATTGCAGACGATTGCACTCAAGCAGCATAGTGTTATGCGCGACAGATGTAAGCCAACCGTCGGATCCAGCAATCGACGGTCGAGATAACCTCTAACAGATAGCTAGCAATTCGTGGGTGCTGTTGCTGTGCTGTCTGCTGTCTGCCTTTCTCGTACGGCCTGTGGCGTTTTGGGCTTTTTGGCTAGCACAAGACCAGGAGGGCTCCAACCAGGAGTCATTGATTCCGTGGACACTTTCACGTCCACAATTCCGTCAATCTTGCTGCGAGAAGCGTGGCCATGGCCATGGCGGAGAAGACGGTGCTGCTCTACCCTTGCCCTGAACTGGGCCATCTCAACCCCATGGTGCAGCTCGCCGAGGCCCTCGTCCGCCGCGGCGTCTCCGTCACCCTCGCCGTCGCCGACCCGCCTGACAAGGGCGCTGTGCTGGCCGGCGCGATCGCCCGCATCGCCGCCGCGTGCCCCTCCATCGGTGTCCGCCTCCTTCCTATCCCGTCCTGCGAGGACAAGACGTACTCCCACCCGGTCATGTGGATCGTGGACGCGGCTCGCCTCGCCAACCCCGCGCTCCGGGAGCTCCTGCGCTCGCTCTCTGCCGTCGACGCCCTCGTGGTCGACATGTTCTGCATCGACGCGCTCGACATTGCCGCCGAGCTCGCCGTCCCGGCTTACATGTTCTACCCATCTGCGGCCAGCGACCTCGCGGTGTACCTCCAGGTTCCGCATGTCGCCCGCTCGGCTCCATCCTCTTTCAAGGACATGGCCGACACGGTGCTGAGCTTTTCCGGCGTGCCGACGATTCGCGCGCTGGACATGCCGGACACCATGCAAGACAGGGAGAGCGACGTGGGCACGACCCGGATTCACCACTGCTCCCGGATGG
The DNA here is from genome assembly GCA_008326285.1 of Oryza officinalis. Classification (NCBI taxonomy): domain Eukaryota; kingdom Viridiplantae; phylum Streptophyta; class Magnoliopsida; order Poales; family Poaceae; genus Oryza; species Oryza officinalis. The sequence continues at coordinate 48,507,707 of BDMV01000001.1, read as the reverse complement.
CTGAGACGAGAGGCAATCTGGTGAACAGCTTCGAGTGGTTGGAGACGAGGGCCCTGAAAGCGATCCGCGGCGGCCCCTGCTTGCCGACCGACCGCTCGGTACCAGCGATCTACTGCGTTGGGCCGCTGGTCGATGGGGGCAAGATCAAGGAGAACGACGAGCGGCACGAGTGCCTCGAGTGGCTGGACAGCCAACCGAAGCAGAGCGTGGTGTTCCTCTGCTTCGGGAGCAGGGGCACTTTATCGGTGGCGCAGCTGAGCGAGATGGCTCGAGGGATAGAGAATTCCGGGCACAGATTCCTGTGGGCTGTGCGGAACCCACCGGATAATCACCGGAGCAAGCTCGGCGAGGTGGACTTGGAGGCGTTCCTTCCGGAAGGGTTCTTGGAGAGAACCAAAGGCAGGGGATTCGTTGTGAAGAACTGGGCGCCGCAGTCGGCGGTGCTGCAGCACGGCGCCGTCGGCGCGTTCGTGACGCACTGCGGGTGGAACTCGTCGCTGGAGGCGATCATGTCCGGCGTGCCGATGATCTGCTGGCCGCTGTACGCGGAGCAGAGGCTGAACAAGGCGCACCTGGTGGAGGAGATGAAGGTTGGGGTGGTGGTGGAGGGCTACGACGGCGAGCTGGTGAAGGCCGACGAGCTGGAGACCAAGGTGCGGCTGGTGATGGAGTCGGAGGAAGGGAAGAAGCTTAGAGAGAGGTCGGCGATGGCCAAGGAGATGGCTGCTGATGCCGTCAAAGATGGGGGTTCATCTGACATGGCGTTCGCCGAATTCCTGAACAATTTGGGGACGAACAACGTGAAAAGCGGCCTGAGAGATACTCCACCCGTGCATGACTGAAACACTGTAGCCGAGTTGGTTTTAGCCGGACCGAGAATAATGTTCTTCAGTACTATATAGCAATATTTCGTCAGTTTTTTGAGTTGTTCATGTCGTGATGTGGCCGATTCTTCGCATGAGACTACGGTGCAACTATGCCAGCGCATCTCATGCAAAGTCCGGGCATCCTTACAGAGAACATACTCTAATTTATTTCCCAGTTTTTTCTCCTTCATTCAACTATACTTTAGATAGATACTCGAGCATTTCAACTTCGAAGTACCATGCATGTGTGCTCTCGTTTATTTTGGTTGGCACGGACCTTCGGCGATCCATTGGTGGAGGGTTTGCACGGTCCAGCCGGATCTCGAGTTTCTCGACGGCGGCGCGGTCCCACGGGCCAGGACCGGAGAAGGGCAGAAGGCTTCAGGATCCTGTCGGACAGGCTAGATTACACTTTTTTTTTCCTTCTTTAGCCGTACCACATTTTTTGATGTTATCTAGCTAATTACATAAATTTTTGATGTAAAGATTCTACTTTTAAACCTTAGCCACCAAACTGTTGATGCTATACATAGCCGGAAAGAGTAGCAGTTATGTACAAAAACTGGTTGTATGCAGAAAAACTAACCTGCTCTGAAGCTGACAACGAAAACAAGGGCAAGGAAAGACACCCACGCTACACGCTTACAAGGAGTGGTATAGGAAAATAATCTCGCAAAATCTTTGCCTCCACACATGCTTCATAGATTGACCGTTTCCTAAATATGTCAAGATTCAAGAATTATCAAATCTTGATAGTGCAGGCTAGTTTGGACAATGTTTTGATTGTTAAATTGCCAAATTTTGAAAAACAAAAAATTACTTGGGTTTGTTTGGCAAGAAAGTAAAAACGGAAGTGCTATTTAGCACACACAATATCCATGTAGCGGATTGATTCTAAATTTCTTATTTTTCCCACTGGCCACCGCACCACATCGTCTCCTCCTATGCTTCATGACTCACTACACCACTGCTCCTTCTCGCCCCCTCCGCTTCCTCCCAGCCTGACTCCCCCATCTCACCTCCTTCGGCTCGAGCTTCGACGCCACTCCTCCTTCCTGGATCCTCCATCTCCTCCAACCTGACTTCCCCATATCGCCTCCTTTGGCTTGAGCTCCAACGCTGCTCCTTCTCCCCGGATCCCCCGCACCTCTTCTCCCCATCTTTCTTCTCTTGGCAAAACGCCGACGAGCTCCCCATACCTACCGCTCCTCCTCTTTGGTCGAGACTCCAATGAGCTTGAGACCCTCATTCTTCCTCTTTCCTGGCAAGATACCAGTGAGCTTGAAAGCCCTTCATTAGATACAGGTTATCAGTCGAAACCTGCATGGATTTGAGTTGATTTTCTGATTTGAGTCATTGGTAGAAAGCTTTGAACATTTAGTTGATTTTCCTCAATTTGAAAATTTTCATTTGAAAGTTTACGGAGGGGTATATAGTTTATAGACCTTTAGTTGAAAGTTTTTTTATTTCGAGATGAATTTTTTTATTTGAGTTCAAAGTTTTTTTTGCCCGTAGTAGAAAGTTTCATATTTTGAATCATTTTTTTTTACAATTTTTTGTTGAAAGTTTTTGAGATTTTGAGTTGAACGTTTTCATATTTTTTGAATTGAAAGTTTTACACACAGTGCTACCAAAATCCGATTCCTTGCTGGATTGGAATTGAAAGTTTTTCGAATTGAAAGTTTTACGCACAGTTTTACACGCGCACATGTCCGCTGGCTACGTCCTCGACCCCACGCAGCTGAGGGTAGTAGGAACCCCCAACAGAGATGGGGGACGCTGATTAGCGACTGACCGCGCGCGGCTGTAGGCGCACGATTAGTCCAGCCCCTTAAGTCTTCCTTATATACTACTAGTATACTATACTCCCCCTTATACTACTATGTATATATATTCACACACACACACATAAACTTTGAATATATACATACCTATTAGAAGTATACAATCATAGAGATATAATCCTAGAGATAAAACTACTCTAACTTGTCTTGTGCTTAAAGTCTCTATCTTATATGTACTTTTATATATACTTTATTAGAGGGTCAATGTAATATATCACAATACAATAGAATAGATTTTTCACATGGTATCGAAGCTATAGACTAGTGTCGATCGATCCTAGGTCCAACCTATCCTAGGAGATGAGATGAATCCGTAAGCTCTCCCTGAGGCAACGCATTAGCTAGCTAGCCTCTTCTATCATCTACATATTAGATTATCCAAAGATCATTAGATATGTTTATCAATAATTAGCATTAGATCAATTCCTACTAGCCACGTAAAACCCTGTCAATCTTCAGGAGCCAAAGCACAGGTGCTAGAGTCAACAACGTCGACAACCCCGAAGATTTGCAGCAGCAGATCAAGACACCTGTGTCCCCTTCTGAGATCGTCCTTTATCTCTCCTCTATTATCAGCAAGAGCTTGGACGAGAGAAGCCGAAGGGAAGCGAGGGGTTTTCTGCAAACTTACACAGAGGTTGCGGGCGGCTTTCTGCAAAAATGTCCCGCCTGTGTTTTTAGCCTTTGGATTAGAATCGAAGGGCCGATTGTGGCCAAGTGCATGAGTGCACTAAGGTTGATGTGTACATAGAATACGTTGCCATAAACTTTGTGTATATATGTATAAACTTTATATTTATACGTATATATATAAAGTTTATATATACATATATAAAGTTTATATGTGGAAAAAAAAAGAAAACAAAACAGATACGAGCTTGGCCTGCTAAAAAGATGGCTATATTGACTTTCTCATATTGGGCCTCTCGATTCCATAACATCCCTAGATGAAAGTAGGCCACGTATTACCAAAAAAGAAAAGAACAGAAATCTCTCCTAAAGCTAGAAACGGCTGAAGCGCTTGATCGCGCGCGCACCTGATCGCCAATTATCGTTTTTTAGGAGATATGTGCTTGGACTTGGTGTGCACCCGACGCGTAGCTGTGCCAAATAGCATCACCCAAGTAAAAGCCCCTAAATGTCCAGCCAGGATAGGCCCATGAAGCGGGGAAAATGTTTTAATCACTTGAGAGGATATCCTCTCGTTTCTTGCATGTCACATAAATAGTCATCAAAAAATTAAAAAAAATTGACAACATAGATTAATATGAAACATATCACTTCATGAACATGCAAGTTAAAATTCAACTTCTATAGATTGTAACAAAAATAACAAATATAACTATGATTGTACGTTAACTATTTTTAGTTTAATTTTTTTTACAACTTGTAGAAATTAAATTTAGTCTTGCATATTTGTGAAGTGATATATTTCATATTCATCTATATTATCAATTTTTTTAAAATTTTTTAAAATTTATTTAGGTGACACGTAAGAAAGAAGGAGATGTTTTTTCGAGGGATTAAAATCCATCTCCCATTAAGCGAGCAACAAACTTGGTGGCCCGTGTAGTCCGGACTAACTGAGGAGTGCAGGTGAGTGGTCCGTCAGTCCGTGTATTCTCGGAGTGAGCAAGCGATTTAAAGTTCAAAAAAAAAAAAGCAAACGATTTACACACAGCGTCGTGTTCCTTCGTTATAGCAGGGACATATTATGGGTGGCACGTCTGTGGAAGTCCCGTTCTGGCCTATTTGTGGGTAGAGGGGTCAACGCGAGTCTGGTGTTGACATCACGATTCATTTTGGATTGAAGGTTTTTGTCTAGTCTAGTTTCAAAATAAGTTTCAAAAGAGGATCAATTTGTTAAATTTTTGGCAGTTAGCCCTTGAGGCAGCATCTTCACCAGACGTCGGGGCGCAGTGTAGGCTACGACGCGTATAGGCTCGGACAATGCGAGGGAGGCATTCGTGTCGTGCATTCCATTTCGGTCAGCGAGCTAGCCGTCCCTGCGCTGGAAAAGCTCATGGCATGCGCGGTGCTACTTCTTGGGCTTCCTTCCGCACCATACGCTGAGAAATCCTAAGCATCTCGGACGCCGAAGACCCCAAAGGGAAGTGCACAGACTACGGGCGTTTCGGCAGACGGAATAGATTGGGTGTCGCTCTGACGTGCATTTTGAGTTCGAAGGACGAAAATCAAGCGGAAGATTGGAAACAAAACTAGAATTTTCTCCATCTCATCTTGCTACTGCTTAAAAGCGGAGTCCTATATCCTTCTCCCTCCCCTAGCTTCAAAATTTTCAGATAAAAAGCGAGAGTTAAAAAAATCACGTTTAGACTAGATCCACACCCGATCATGTTGTATCGGGAAAATCTTGAGAGGATATCAGCTTGTTTCTCTCCTACATGTCATATCTAACTAGTTATATTTTTTTACAAAATAATTAATATATACATGTTAATTTCACAAAGGAATAATTAACTTTTTGCCACTCCGGTGAGTTTAAGTGGCAATAAATTTGCCACTCTATGAGAGGAGTTGTTCTAAAAGCGGGCGTTCTAAACAACGTCTCGGCTTGACTACTTCCTCAATTTCTGTTAGTATGTTTTTAATCTGCTAAACGGTGTGTTTCATGCAAATAACTTTCTATATAGAAGTTTGCTTTAAAAAAAATCAAATAAATCTATTTTAAGTTGTTAATAATTAATACTCAATTAAGCATATGCTAATGATGTTTCTCGTTTTTGCGTGCGGCTAATCATCCGTTTCAAAATGCAGTTTAGAATGTGCCCTATGAGAGATTAACCGGATACGGTAAGAGTGACAAAAAGTTAAATCTCCTACTTTGCGAACATGTAAATTTAAATTTGACTTCTATAGGTTCTAATAAATACAATTAGTATCACCGTGAATATACATATGTTTCCTTAATATATGTCTATTTATAAATAAGTTTTAATCCCTCATCCTAAAATATAAAAAATTTTAGTATTCAAAATTTATACTAAAATATAATAGCTTCTTCACCCATATCTATTATAAGACAGCTCGAAAAGAAGACATCATGTTGACTATGAAGGCTAGAAATTCTCACATTAATCGAAAAAAAAGAAAAGAAGAATCCAAGTAAAAATACAATCTAAATAATAACTGAAATTCATAATTAAAAATAAGCAATATTGAAAAAAGAGTCCATATAAGAACCTAATACGTGATTAATTAAAATTCAAAATAAAAAATAAAAAAATTCTGAAATTAGAAAAAGAAAAAATAGTACAAGTAGGAATACAATTAAAAAACTGAAATTCGGAATTAAAAATAAGAAATATTAAAAAAAGAGTATGTAAGAACCCAATACATGATTAATTAAATTCGGAATAAAAAATAAAAAATTCTAAAATCAGAAAAAAGTTCGAGAAGGAATAAATTTTAAAATAGCTAAAATTCGAAATAAAAAAATAATATTGAAAGAACAATCCATCTCGAACACAATGTGAGTTTAATTAAAATTCAAAATAAAAAAATAAAATAAATTTCTAGATTAGAAAAAGGAAAAAGAAAATTTCAATGGGAATACAATTTATAAATAACTAAAATTCGGAATAAAAAATAAGCAAAGTTGAAAAAATAGTCCATCTAGAAAAAAGAGAAAAGAAAAGTCCAAATAAGAATACAATTAAAAAATAACTGAAATTTAAAATTAAAAATAAGCAATATTGAAAGAGGAGTCCATATAAAACCCAATATATGATTAATTAAAATTCACAATAAAAATAAAAAAATCTGAAATTATAAACAGAAAAAAAAAAGTTCGAGTAGGAATACAATTTTGAAATAACTAAAAAATAAAAATGATTAATGAAAGAAACAGTACATGTAGAATACAGTACGAGGTAAAATTTATAAAAAAATAAATTGTAAAAATTAAAAAAATGTTCAAGTAGGAATACAATTCATAAATAAAAAAATAAATCAGAATGAAAAATATTGAATGTTGAAAGAACTATCCATCTAAAACATAATAGTAGTAAATAAAAATAAAATGAGGAGAAACAACGAACCCATGAAGAAATAGGGTGACAGTGGTTGATGCGATATCTAGAACTATAAACGAAACCTCAAAATTGATTATATTTGATTTTTAGAATTTCAATGATGATTAAAAGAAGGGATAGCAGGCATGTCATTAAGCTGCTCAGTCAAAAACAGTTGGTGAGGATTTTAGAAGTAAAAAATGCACTCGAATGATAATCATTTTTGATTTTTAAAATCCCCAGTGACACTAAAGAGGGGAGACAGTGGACGGGCTGTAGAGGAGTATAGCAACGACATTTGACGGGACTTTCAAAAATAATAAAAACAAAATCCGAAGAGACAATAAACTCTAGAAACTAAAAGGTCTTTAAGGTTCCAAGGATGATAAATAGAAACTGTAGTAGGTAACGCAAACAAATAAAGGAATAAGGGATAATAATTGATATGACTTTTAAAAAACTATAAAATTAAAAACCTCGGGATGACAAGGTTCGATATTTGAAAGTTATAATACAACGAGATGGTTATTTTACAAATCTTAAATAAAATGATGTGAAAAGATATATGATTTTGTGGGTGTTAGCCGCGCAATTGTACGAGCCATCCAGCTAGTTTTTTTTAATCAATCTTAACCTTTCACTCTTTAATTTTTCTAGTTACTTTTTTGTGTAAATTGATATTTTGTAGAATGGTCAGATTGAAAAATTACATTGACATCTATCCTCAGCCTTTCCTATTGACATCTGTCCTCAGCCTCTTTTTATTGCTCATCTCTCTCCTCCTCGTTTATCTCGTTTGGATTTGGACTCTGGAAGCCTCAAAATGATTTGCTAGAACCTCTCTCTTTTTCTTAATCCATGTCTATATCCAACGATGTATTTTGTTTCACTGTTAGCATCCAATGTTTAATACTCCCTTCGTGGTACATCCTTTTGCATTGTGGGGTTTAGTTTTCACTAGTTAAGATCTGCCTTCAAAGTTTCAAAGCAAAGCATATGGTCTTGGCACCTTTTGTCATTAATAAACGTCATCTCATCACTAGGAATCAATAGTAGGATATACGGAGTGGCTCGTTGTTCCAACTTTGCCGGCTGCTGCTGCTTCTAGTCTCCGATGACTGCCAACAACTCGGCACATGCTGACATAGCAATATTCCCATTTATATTCCCCTGTAGTACTCCACAAACACGCAGAAAACACAAGCCATAATCGAGCAATGAGGAGCAGGGTCGTGCTATACACATGGATGGTCCGGGGGCACCTCCACCCCATGACGCAGCTCGCCGATCACATCGCCAACCATGGCGTCCCCGTCACAGTCGCCGTCGCCGACGTTCCGTCATCAGGTGAGTCCCGCAAGACCGTTGCCCGCCTCTCCGCCTGCTACCCTTCCGTCTCCTTCCAGCTACTACTGGCACCGGCCCGTTCCGGCGGCGACACGGCCGACCCTGACGCTGACCCCTTCATCACCCTCCTCGCCGACCTCCACGCCACCAACGCCGCGCTCACCGCCTTTGTCCGCACCCTCCCGTCCGTGGAGGCCCTCGTCATCGACTTCTTCTGTGCGTATGGGCTCGACGCCGCGGCGGAGCTTGGCGTCCCGGCCTACCTGTTCTTCGCCTCCTGCGCGTCGGCCCTAGCTTCCTACCTGCACATCCCCGTCATGCGATCCGCCGTGTCCTTCGGGGAGATGGGGCGCTCCTTGCTGCGCATCCCGGGAGTCCATCCGATTCCGGCGTCTGACTTGCCGGAAGTCCTCCTGCTCGACCGCGACAAGGACCAGTACAAGGCAACCATTGCTTTCTTCGAGCAGCTGGCCAAAGCGAAGAGCATAGTGGTGAACACGTTCGAGTGGCTGGAGCCCCGCGCCGTGAAGGCAATACAGGACGGGATTCCCCGCCCTGGCGAGCCCGCGCGGAGATTATTCTGCGTTGGCCCATTGGTCGGCGACGAGCGGGGAGGCGAAGAGGAGAAGCACGAGTGCCTAAGGTGGCTGGACGCACAGCCGCCGCGGAGCGTGGTCTTCCTCTGCTTCGGGAGCGCGAGCTCGGTGCCGGCGGAGCAGCTGAAGGAGATCGCCGTGGGGCTGGAGAGGAGCAAGCACTCTTTCCTCTGGGCCGTGCGCACGCCGGTCGGGGCGGGCGCGGACTCGACGAAACGGCTGGAGGGGCGCGGCGAGGCGGCGCTGGAGTCACTGCTCCCGGAGGGGTTCTTGGACAGGACACGGGGGCGCGGGCTGGTGTTGCCGTCGTGGGCGCCGCAGGTGGAGGTGCTGCGACACCCGGCGACCGGCGCGTTTGTGACGCACTGTGGGTGGAACTCGACGCTGGAGGCCGTCGCGGCAGGGGTGCCTATGGTTTGCTGGCCGATGTACGCAGAGCAGAGGATGAATAAGGTGTTCGTCGTGGAGGAGATGAAGCTTGGGGTGGCGATGGATGGCTATGACGACCGGATGGTGAAGGCGGAGGAGGTGGAGACGAAGGTAAGGCTGGTGATGGAATCTGAGCAAGGGAAGCAGATCAGGGAGAGGATGGCGTTGGCGAAAGAGATGGCCACTCGAGCGATGGAGATCGGTGGATCGTCGACGGCATCATTCACTGACTTTCTTGGCAGCTTGAAGATAGCGAAGGACAATTGATTTGGTCAACAAATAACTGCAAAGCGATATACTCCCAATCTTTATTGTAGTCTACAGCATAAAGACATCAATGTCTGATCATTGTATTTTTCAATTAAACAATCATAAAAACATAAATATATAAAGTCTATTTTTTTACGATAAATTCATTGATTATTGTACATATATTTTTCACATATAGAAGTGATTTAAGATTTTGAGTTTTGACTATATCGATCCATGTATGTCTACCTACACTAATTTAATTTGACACTCCACGAGAACTCCACATCAATCAGACCAGCCTTGTATTAATACTTACATCAGTCATAAGTATTTGACGGTCAAGGGCAATATTCGGTTAAACTTTAAAAATTCTAATCATCAAATTTTATAATAAGATAAGTTTATAAAATCTGGTAAATCTATTATATTACAATAGTAATTTTCTGATGCAGTTATACATATACCATATATTTTGTTGGAAAACTTAGAATTTGAGAAATTATTAATGGTTTTAATAGTTCTACCTTGTCCTGACATCGAATATTTATGATAAGAGGGAGTAAAAGTCCCTGTTAGTTACGAATTTATTATTGTTAATTTAAAGAGGAATTAATAAGATAATAATTTGATAGTTCAAAACATGGACAACTTTATATTCATTATAATATAGCAATATTTTTTCTCTGTAAATTATTAGTTTTCAGAGGTGTTCTTCATCTATGGCTGTTTTTTTTAATGTTTATCAGCAAATTACATAAACTTTAAGTGTCATATAGAAAAATTTGCATATCTGAGAGACTATACGACATATCTTGATATTCATGCACTAGGTAAGAGAGTCAAATTCAGATGGACCAGTTTCACTGCAAAGGAATTTCACGGACTAAGCTAGCTTGATGGTACTAACTAGAGAATCAACGTGCTGTTGGCACGTTTGCTAATTAGCCTGTATATGTGTTGTAAAAGTCACATATTTAATACGTTCAAAAATATATTTTTTATTTTTATAGAGCCCTTTAATGATATTTTAATTTTCAGTGTAGCATGTATATTATAGTGAAATCTGTTTTAACTTTAGATACCCAGAATTCTAGTATGCTTTTTGCATGTAAAATCATAATTGAATTAAGAATCTAAGACAGTCCTATAACTTAAAAATACAACATGATAAAATAGGTTATGATGTTCTTTTTTTCTTTTGTAAAATAAATCGGCTAGTTGGTGCGCTCACTAATTTGAAACCTGTATATACTTCATTTCTTCTTTAAAATTTTTATAAAATATTTTATAAAGGAAATTGTGAACAGCTATTTTAGTTTTGACAAATGGGAACATAGGACAATAAAAAACATTTACGGATGTGCGTATAAATGATTTATTTATTATGTATCAAAGTGAAAAACATCTTTGTCATAAAAAAATATAAAACTTGTATGCCATATCAAGAAAACTTATAGAATTTAATATGTCATGTTATAGTAAACATCAATTTTGAGAAAATCCAATCAAGTAAAGTAAAATTTGAGATTCATCAAAATTAATTGGTTCGAACATATTTGCTTGTGGATTTGAATATTTCAAATATCAATCATTTAGTATATTTAGATTTTTTTTTGCAACATAGCCTATGTGACATAAAAAAACACAATTAAGTTTTCTTCTCTCTTTTTTTTTGGCCAAGGAGGTAATACTGATCCTATTGCGTGTATAAGAAAGTAAGGTTGTCTTCTTTTTCTTTGCGTATGCACGACTTTGTTTTGGATTTTTTTTTCTTGTGATTAATAATTTTGGGTTTACTATATATTTTGGAGTTTTGGAGTTCTAGGAGTACTATTCGGTATATTTGAAGAAAGTAAATGAATGAAAGTTTGTGTGATTTAGAAGGAAAAGATAGTTTTGAAAGCTTCTAGAATTTATATGTGATGTTTTTCTCTAGAACTTTTTATTTATTGACCATTGATTGTTAGGTATTTTTTCTCTATTATGAATTCATAATTTTTCTTCTAAGAGAAGAGTGCCATGTGGACTAATCAAAAGCTGGCAAAAGAGTCAGCTTTAGCTTAGTAGATTTCAAGTCATATGAAATTAGATTGTTTATTATTAGACACTTAAAAAGTAAAGTATTAAGTGTAGTAATAAGTGTAACATAAATAGGTCGCATGGCTTTTAGGATTGGACGACAACGACTGTGGATACTGTGTGAAATATAAATAGTCCTATATGTATATGACCCTTGCAAGGCTAGTACAATGTTGCTACCGTTGTACTGGACTACTGGTACACAGGAATACAAACTTCTACTTTCTTGTATTAGGTTTATTTTTATGGGATAGAGAGAGTAACTGTTATAATAAATTTGTGAGTGAAAATCATGATCATCATTTGCCCTATCGTTTCACCTACTAAGTATTAGAAACTCAAAAATAATTTTTATATTTTATATATGTAGTCTAACCGACTTGAAAATCAAAGGTAAAAAAATAAACCATAAAAATAATTAAATCAACTCTAAGATTATATTTTAAATTGTAAATTTTGATCAGGACTTGTAAGCTGTGGAGCAAATGAGGAGCATCACTTTTCGGTTGCTTGGGTCATCAACGTCACATTATAGAGTTATTGTATACAATATAATAAGTGGACTAGTTGGATGGCCCACGTAATTTTGTAACTAATATCCATATAAAATTATGTATTTTTTACACATGATTTTTTAAAAATTTATTAATAGATATATTGTTGTCTTATGACTTTAAAAGATTGAAACTTATCAACATCAGATTTTTATCTTTTATAGTTTTTAAAATCATACCCGCAGCCAACCCTTACTCCTTTGTTACTATTACTTGTTTGGTATCCTTTATTTGCTTGCTCAACAAACCACAGCTTCTATTTATCCTTCTTATAACCTTTAAGGTTCAAACCTTGTAGTTTTAAGGGTTTATTGTCTCGTTGGGTTATGGTTTTATAGATTTTCGAAGTCCGTTTAAACGTCATCATTGTACTCCTCTACAACTCGCCCACTGCCTTTTATCTATTGTCATTAGAATTTTAAAAATCAGACATGATTATCGATGGGGTTCTTTTTTAATTTCTAGAAGTTCCTTCAACCGCCTCGACCGTGCTACTTAATGGCATGCCAGTCGCTCCTCCTCTTAATTGTTATTATTAGGATTCTAACAATCGAACCTAATCATTATCAGGTTTTTTTTATAATTTCTAGATGTACCATCAACCACCACCACCCTGCCCTTTTACGGCTCGCTCGTTGCTTCTCTCCACTTTATTACCATTTGCCAAAGTTGTATTCTAGATAAATTGTTCTTTCAATATTCCTTAGTTTTTTATTTATAAATTGTATTCTTACTTTAACTATCGTCAGTTACTCCTCTCCTCTCTTTTTTATAATTTTTGAATTTATTTTTTTTATTTTGAGTTTTAGTTAATCTCGTATTATGTTTTACACGTAGTTTCAATATTCCTTTTTTATTTTGAATTTTAGTTATTTCTAAATTTTATTTCTACTTGAAATATCATATTATTTTTCTAATTTTAGAATTTATTTTATTTTTTATTTTAATTAATCTCGTGTTGGGTTCTAGATGATATTTTCTTCAATAGTGCTTATTTTTTATTCCGAATTTTAGTTATTTATATATTGTATTTCTACTTGAACTTTTGTTTTTCCTTTTATAATTTCAGAATTAATTTTTTATTCCAAATTTTAATTAATCATGTATTGTGTTCTACATGGACTATTTTTCAATCTTCTTTATTTTTATTCTGAATTTTAATTATTTTTAAATTATATTCCTACTTGAACTTTTACTTTTATTTTTCTAATTCAGATTTTTTTATTTTCTATTCCAAATTTACTAAACTTAATTACCAAGATTACAAATTAGACTAGGAATAAGTAAATCTTTTCGCTTTAAACTAGTCTTATTACTTCCTCCGGTTCTATAATTCTTAACATTTTGGATAAGTTTGAGTTCAAAATTTTATGATTTTGATTATCAATAACTTTAAAGATATGTAGTTTAAAGACACTAGAATAACATATATAGATTTGTCTTACAAATAACTATAATAAAAGTAAAAAAAATATTTATTTATTGTATATTATAATAAAAAACATAGTAAAAGATATATTTTGAAAACCATGTCATTGTCCAAAATATCAAAGAATTATGAACAGGAAGGAGTACAAATTTGTGTAGTTTGGGCTAGTGGCTCCGCACATCACTACATCAGTGCAAAAAACTCTTCTTTCTCTTTGGTCCTTGTTACCCACCTCTTTGTTTTCCCATGCTGCTGGTGACCTCTTCTTCTCCCCCACATCGCGAGCCTAGATTTTGGGCGGCACAGGCAATGGCGGAGCTCAATAGCAGGAATCCGATTTTGGGCGGCGCAGGCAATAGCAGAGCTCAATGGCACAGGGATCTAGAAAACGAGGATATGGAAGAGATGGCAACATCTCAGCTGACATCACATTACTACATAGCCTACCGGAGTAGCAGATCTCCGCTGGTGCCATCCTCATATCCCAACGCACGGGTTCGTATGAGAGCAAGTTTAATAGTATAAACAATTAATTACTAGCTTCAAATCATCTATAACTAATCTAATAGTTTATTCATATAATAATTACTTATATGCTACATCATTAATACATGATCTCATCTCTCATAAACACACAACATCTTAGAGTCTATGCTGCAGCTGGTTATAAATCTGTAACTCGTTTTTCTTCTCTCTTCTCTTATATCCTTCATATATGTGTATAACTGATTTATAGTTCACTATTGCACTTGCTCTTGGATCGATCTTTTTTTGTGCCATGCCCGTGTCTAGCGTATCACAGACATCATGGTGGAAGGTGGATTGTTCCGGCAAGGGCATCTTATCTTATTTGTAGGCCGCTCTGAGACGCGCACTTGCCGATGCAAACAAGCTCGAGTATACGTAACGCTGCTCATTCCCAAGGACTACATTGGTCAGGTTCTGACCATCTCCTCCCAAATTCACAAATAACAGCATAGACACAAACGCTTGATTGATGGTTGAATTCGACTCATGCTCCGTTGGATGGAGGAGCAGCACGCCGCTGCCCTCGCTGACGAGCTCTCCAAGTTCGCCAAGAGAAGAAAGAACAGGGAGAGGTCTAAGCTGAAACCTTTTGCAAGCTTACCTGGCTAAAAATGAAAATATTATGTTACCCCTAGTCTAAGTCATAACATTGATAAAAATAAATGGTCCAACATACAGTTCACTCCAATTTAAATGTGTTACAATGATATACCGTACGTACGGTGCTGAAATTTAATTACCAGCCTGACAGAAATAATGCTATAGTGAACTACTGTAACATATGACCCTGGTATTCGTTTAGATCGAAAGGTGGAGAAGGCTAGCCCATGAACACCACTGTTCATCTCTGCCATCCTTCCCTCTTTCAGTAGCTTTTCCACTGAATTATGAGTTCTAACAACGCTATTTTGGACTCACCGTTGTCACTTAGCGCCTCTTTCACCTGCCGCATGGCCGCTGAAGTCCGCTCCCGGAGCTCCCTTCCGCCGTCCGACTCCATGAGCCACCTCGCCTTCTCCTGAATCTCCTCCGCCGTCACGACCCCTTTGTCATGCCCATCCACCGCCACGGCCAGCCGCATCTCCTCCACCAAGAACACCTTGTTCATCCTCTGCTCCGCGTACAGCGGCCACGCCAGCATGGGCACCCCCGCTGTGATCGCCTCCAGCACCGAGTTCCACCCGCAGTGTGTCACGAACCCACCCACCGCGCCGTGCTCCAGCACCTCGCGCTGCGGCGCCCACGACATGACCACGAGCCCCCTGCCCTTGGTCCGGCGCAGGAAGCCTTCCGGGAAGATGAGCGCATCGAGGTCGGGCCCGGTTACGTGCTCGAAGCCAAGTGGGGGCCGCACCACCCACAGGAATCGGTGGCCGCTCGTCTCCAGGCCCACGGCCACCTGCTTGATCTGCTCCACGCGGAACACGCCCATGCTGCCGAAACAGAGGAACAGCACGCTGGCCTTGGGCTGCGCGTCCAGCCAGGCGAGGCACTCGTGGCGCTCTGCGCTGTCCTTCTCCCGCGGTTTTATCAGTGGCCCTATGCAGTGCAACGGAGGTGTTCGACGCCCTGGGAACGTGCAGAGGCCGGCGACGACGGCGTCGGCGGCACGCCGCTCGATGGTGCGGCAACTGTTCACCATAACACCGTACGAGTTGCACAGCTGTTCGGACAAGGCGAGGAAGTGCCTGCTGCTCACGCTGTCGCGGTCGAACTGAGACCTGGGGAGGTGGTCGGCCGGTATCGGCGGGATCCCCGGCGCGTGCACGAGGTCACCACCGAGATCACGGAAGCTCAGGGTATTCTCCCCCTGGACGACGGGAAGGTACAACATGAAAGCGACGCTGGCGATGCAAGTGGTAAGGAAGAAGTAGGTCGGAATGCCGAGCTCGACGCCGATGTCCAGGGCGCTGTAGCAGAAGAAGTCGATGATAAGGACGGCCGGGGAGGTGGACCGGAGGAAGTCACGTAGATCAGGGCTGGAAGCGCGCGCGAACTCGAAGACCCGAGACACGTAATCATCGGCGGGCACGTCACAGGGGAGCGTGGGTTGCGGGAGGCGGTGGAAGGAGAGCTCCGGGTTGGCGGCCGCGGCTTCCGCCAGGAAAGAAGCGGTAGCAGCGGCGCCCTTGTCGTCCTGGCCGCCGATGACGATGGTAACGTCGAGGCCTTGCGCTGCGAGCAGCTTGCCGAGCTCCACCGTGGAGACCAAGTGGCCCATCCCCGGCGGCGGGTAGATGACAGCCAGCTTCTTCGGACTCATTTCGGAATTAGGGATGGGACTCCGCGACTGTGATGAGAGGCCGCCGTCGGATGTGCTCATGGAATTGGAGAAAGCTTGCGTTGACTCTCTCATCCTCGGCGGCTCAGCGCAGTGGTGCTGCTTAATTTCAGCGTAGTGTGTTTATATTCTCGTGTGCTTCACTTGGAACCGCAAACGTCACCTAACCTGACAACTAGACCGACTGTGGCCTAGTAATGATCTACTTCTGGTCCATAAATGTTACTGTAGGCCGGAAAATGACTATTATGACCCGGCCACGTGACCGTAGAAATTTGTCTCTGTGCTACCGAATCAGGCAGTTATGGATTTGTGGTGCAGTCTATGACACGTGACAGTGCGAGTATGTGACGTGTGGACTCGTTTAAAAAAGTAGGTGGGGCCCGTAACCCGTTTGGTTCTTTCGCTAGAGAAACGAGGGCCTCTCGTTCTGCAAAAGTCTGGCGCAGGGCCCACTTGGTGAGGAGATGGGTTGGGAGATAGCATTCATTTGACTCAGACGTCAACCCGTTTATTGCATATCAAATAAATAAATAAATAGTTATAAAATTTTTAAAAAATTGATAAGATAGATCAATATGTAATACTCTCTCTGTTCCTTTATATTTGTCATCAAGCACTATTCACATTTGCACATTAACTATTCGTCTTTTCTTCTAATTTTTTCTAAATACTTAAATGGATGCTATATTATCGAAGTGTATTACATACTAAACATAAGCATTAAAATTTCGTTGATCATAATTTAATTATTTAAAAAATATTACTAGTTGTTGATGCAAAAAACACACACTGGCCTGGGAGATCTGCTTAACTCCAATGCAAGTCCAAAGATTTTTTTTGGGTTCTAGGCGTGCCAATTGGTTTGATCCTGCAACCAATAAGAAAAAAAAAGAAAACGTAGTTAAATCCACCAATGATAGCCGATCGGCTGGCTTACCAATGACATATCATTGAGCATTGAGCCGATGCAAGATGCATTAAATCGGCTATAACAGACAAAGCAAGATAAAGCTAAACCTACTCAATCGGCTGTAGATATCAACAAAATATAATCTAAGTCTCAAAATATATTTAAACCAAGTGACTGGGATAGATCGGACAGGGCGCCGAGACAGTATGAATCACTTATGTCGGTGACATGGGACCGGGGGTGTCGTGGCTAGAGGCTTGGGTAGCCGCGGTCCCCCACGTGTCCCGACCCCCTCGGGGGGGGGGGGCCGGGCCCGAGGGTGACGTGGCCACCCCTTCCTCTGTCTCCCCGAGGGGTCGGGCCGCCCCCGTTTCGGCCCCGAGGGCTGGGGCGCCCCGACCCCCTGTGATTTTGGCGCCACGTGTGTGGTTAGGTGAGCACAGCAGGGCTCACCTAACCGTATTTATGGCGGATCAGGCGAGCGCACTACGCCGCATTTAATGCGGCGCAGCGCTCGCTTATCTGGTCCGTGACCGATCGCGGTGTGTGACCGGTCACAGACCGGTCAGATCGCGGGTTAGGTGGCGCCAGGCGGCCGATGGCGCGCCTCGCCCCGTCCCGTCGGAATGATGAGAGCCTCCTGGCTCTCGTCCCTAGCCGGAGCCGGCGTGCTAACTCCTGGAGTTGGTATGTCAGCCCCGGTCAGATCCAATCCAGATTTCAGCGCAGGCGTGGCAAGAAAGTCGCCGGCCATTGAATGAAGGTTGAAACGGGCGTCCACCGGGAGAGCTGGCGAGCGGGGCAGAAGGCGTGCACCATGCTTGTCAGAAGTCACTTCCGGCTGTAGATTAGCCCTGTTTGTAAAAAGAATGTTTCTTTTCTTAGGCAACTTAAGGCCCATGTGGTGACCCCTGATCGGATAAAAGGAGGCCCAGGCCTAGGAAAAAGGGGGACTGCGGCGGATACGTTGGAGAGGGAGAATTCCCTTTGTATTGTTGGAGACCCTCAGATCCACCAGAACACAGGAGTAGGGTGTTACGCTTCTCAGCGGCCCGAACCTGTCTACGTCGCCCGCGTTTTGCGTGTTTCCACTCTCGCTGACATTCTTTAGATCGAGGGCGAAGAACCTCACTTAGCGCCCCCGGCCGAACCGGCAAAGGGGGGCCCGCGCGGTCTCCCGGTGAGGAGTTTCACGCTCCGTCAACTTATGTCTAAATATATTATAAAGCGTAGATTATACATGTTCATAGCATAGCCGATTAGGCAAATCTAACATGTATCGGCTAGTACTCCGATACCACTTTATACAGAGATATTATCATGAACAAAATATATTAAACAACTCGTCAAACTAATGTTAAGATGATCCTAACCAGATTTGACAACAAGCTCAATATATTTTACTAAGTTAATATCTCGATATAAAGGGCAGATTTAATATATCAAGATAACAAGATAATTAAACCAGGTAAGATCGGCTGAAACCCCGACGCTATCTCTATTAGCAATCATAGACAGGCTAGAAACTGAGGTTCTAAACATGATTTAGTAGGTCAAACCTAACTGATGCAGCACCAAACATGTAAAGAAACACAACGTCTAGATGATCAAGTCGATGAAAACTTTTTCGAGATGGTAGATATATTATATAATCTAGATCAACAACGATATATAACCCTATCGGTTGCTTTTCTGTGAAACAGACATCAGCCGATCTAAGTTATATATTGATATCAATTCAGATTATACAATATATATGATAACTCGACGATTCACACAAACTGGATCAGAGTATCATAAAGATGAAAGCACTAATCCCGAGAGCGCAAGCTGCCATAACAAGTTTTACCTCTTGTCGGAGATGGAAGCCGATGCAGCCCAACTCGAAAGCAAGAACTCGTCGAAAAAACAGTGAAAGAGTAAAGGTGGCGATGCGCCGAAGTAGTTGTATTGATTCGTTGTTCTCTTTTACACAAGCCTGAGTTCAATTTATACCCAGAACTACACACTATGTCCTTGTCGGACATGACTCTTATCCCTATCACAACTCATATTAAAGATAATTCCCTAATACAAACTCTAACCGAAAATATCTATTAGGAAACTAACATTATATCCTAATTAATAGATACAATTCCCTGCTTAGGACTCAATCCGTACGTGGGAATCCTTATGAAGCTCACCAACCGAACTCGACAAAGACTCTGTTATCCTCCCGTCGGAATCAGCTACATCGGCTATCCTCGTCCGACTCTGTCTCAGCCGATGGTCACGATAGCCGACTCGGTCACCAGCCGATATACACCGTAGCCGATTCAGTCACCAACCGATTCTTGCTCTGTTTTGGTAACCGCCAGCTTCCTCCAAATCCGCTTCGGTTCTATCTTCAAATCCAATACTTGATTTACCAAATTTGGTCGTTAACACATGCCCCCCAAGTCCGCGATATTTGGAATGTTGCGGATTTGCTTGAATCTTCTCCGAATCGATCTAGGGTTCTGTTTCCATTTCAACCGTTATCACACACCTTCTTTAAATAGCAACCACCGCTTGGAGGTTTTCACGCCGTTACTCCCGTTTTCACCGCCTCAACTGTAATCGCCTCCAACTCTTGCAATAGCCTCATCGGATCCTCCGGTGAACACATAGGCGATTCTCTCGTCAGCAACAACTCATCTTCGACGATGTCATCTTCCGCAGCTCCTTCAAGCACTCCGGTCATCGAGTTCCCCGAGGTAACCCCATCAGCCGAATCCCATCTCTACTCATAGATTTAGTTTTCCTTCGCAATTTATTTCTTCTCCCCTTCCTTTCCTGTAGCATCTCTCCCACCAAGTTGCAATCTCAAGCCTGGTTCATCCCAATCGATACTTCTTGGGTCCAATCGGCAACAAAGACCCCATAGAAATCATCAATGCCGAGACAAACAGGATCCCCTTTAAGTTAACCAACCCTAATTTGAACCATTGGAGCAACACTTTTAAATCCTGGCCATCGGCTGTCAAGACTTGGTCTGAATGGTATAAAAGGATGTCAGCTAGCAAACAAACTCATTGGGAAGAAATTGGCATCGCTCAATGCTTAGCCCTAACCATAGCCGATTTAGCCAAAGATGAACCCATGCTATCGGCTGCCAGCTATTTTTGGTCCAACACCTTGAATGCCTTTCTCTTCAACCAAGGGCCAATGACCCCAACTCTTCTGGACATCACCACGATAACCGGGCTAGACATCACCTCATCGACTAATCCTATCAGCTTGAACAACAAAAACCAATTTACTTTCAAAACCAGAAGCATTGGAGGCTGGAGTGGATTCATCTCTCTGAATATGGGATCTGGCCCTGTCACTCCTAAAGAACACGCCGCCTTTCTCTTGATGTGGCTGGAAAAGTTTCTGTTTTGTGGTTCAAGCTGCGGTCCAACCACCAATTGGCAACATATAGCCGAAGCTCTAGTCAACAAAAAGCAATTCCCACTAGGCAAATACCTCCTGGGTTATTTATATCAGATGTTGAGCAATGCATCGGCTAAGCTTGCTACCAATTCAGTAATCGGCACAGGTCGACCTTGGTGGCTACTGCAGTTATGGCTTAATCTGCATACAATCAAAATTGTCAAGAGACCAGCCTTGCCCGAAGCTGATTTTCCTTTGGTTGAGCCGGCCAAAGATGACGACGGAGATGAAGTCACAACCAGAAGATGTATGTCGTTTGGAGAGGCAGCATCTTCATATCCCGGATCAGAATTATCAGCTGAACTCTTCGTTGACTGGTTCGGCAACTTTTATGATGGATTTCCAAAAGATTCTAGAAATTGATTTGCATATGAATTCTCTGCAGATTTTGAATTGCCAGCTGATTTCAGATTTGATGAAATAAACTCTGAAAAATTTGAGAAATCCAGAGAAGTTTTTACAACAGCTATCACCCCCTGTATACTTCCTGTTGGCATCCATCAAGGCAGGAACCTCCAAATATCTTATGAATTCTACCACCCTATGAGCGCTGCCAGACAATTGGGAATGGGACAGATGCCAATTGGCTTGTTCTTCTCAGGAAAAATCCAAGCCAGAGGAGAAATCTCATCGGCTCTGATGATGGATAGGCTATTGAGCATAGAAGGACCTCCCCTTGGAAGTTTGGAAAACATTGAGTTGGCTATGCTAAGGAGCTCCACTTTTGATCAATGGTGGATTGAATGGAAGAAACATCTTTTTCACCAATCGGCTTCCATGTATCTGACTGACATCATTCCAGACATGGTTCCACAGGTAAACATACTTCTTTTATTGATAGCCGATTTCCTTTAGAAAATAGCTTAACTCCTTTTCTTCTTGTATTCGCAGACCACAGAGTCTTCTCCTCCTCATGTCAGCAACAACGGAGCCATTATTCATTATGCTGCCGGAATCCTCCCCAATGGTGGTGGATTAGCCCCTTCAATCATCGGCTACAATGCTCCCAAAACATCTTCCCTACTCCAAGGGCAAACACGTGAGCCGATTCCCTCTGAAGCTGGCAAGAGGAAAAGGATCAAGTCATCGGCTATCGCTCCACCGGCTACAAAGAAGAAAGCCACCAAAAAGCAGAAAAACTATGATCCAGATGAAGATATAGGAAAAGCCATCGATGAAGCAGCTGCCGAGCTGAGTGAGACAGTAGAAGAAACTCCAACAATCAGTATCCCTATTCCTCAGCAAACCCCACCAACGCCGATCCACAAGACATATCAACCTCGGGTACGTACTTTGTACTCTTAGTCCTTTCATAACTTTCTTTGCCGATCTCAGCATTAACTCTTCTTTTGTAGAAAAAGAAATTGGCTGCCAAAAAGAACCCTGCACCACCTCCATCGGTAACACTTCCTTCAAAATTTGTTTAAACCTTATTTCATCAAGTATTAACTCATTTTATATTTCAGCCGATCCGCTCTCCAACTCCTATTCATCATGATTCAAGTGAACATACTCCATCGGCTAGAGACAGTCACCATATTGAAGACCAGCCAATTCCTCCTATTCCTGTAAGTATTTGTATCAAAAATATAAATCGGCCATTAATATTTGATTGACTAACAATCCTGTCTCTTTCAGGCCTTAGCCAACATGTTCTCTTTTGACATTAGGCAATTCATGGATGAAGAGGAAGAAACATCCAGCAAGGCTATTGCTCCAATAGCCGATGACTTAAAAGCTACCCTCAAGGATATTGCTCATCGGCTTGAAGGTTCCCTTGATGCTTTGGTTGTCAACTGTGGATCAATTAGAGCAAGATTTGAAGACATTCAAGATCAGATCCCAGACGATGCAGCCGAAACCATCTCTCCAGCAGTTTTCCTTGAACAATATCATCACAAGCTGGAAAGAGCAAGATAGAGGATAGCCGATAGGCGAGAGCGAAAAGATCTTGAGACAACCATCCATGCCAATCGGCAATCCATAAACGAGGAAAAAGCCAAACTTGATCAGATGATGTCTGGGCCAAGTTCTATCCAAAGCAATATAGATCGGCTAAAGAATAAGAAGATTGAACTACTGGCTGAATTAGAAGCCTGCAACGCTGAGTTATCACTGGAAGAACAGAAGCTTGCCGATTTACCAAGAGCTATTGAAGAACAAAAATCCAAGCTGAAGTCCTCGATCAGACACTTAGCCGATCTAAACAAATCGATGAAAGCCATCCCAGGAAGTGATGCAGCCGATGCCCAAGCCATAGAAGAAATAGAACAAATTAGACAAAGAGCCATGTCGGCTATCCAAAAACATGTAACATGAATCCGCCGATGATAATATAAACTCCATACTTGTATTTTTGCTTTGAAATTTGGAAATTTTGAAATTGTTTTGAAATTTTGAAATTGTTGGTATGTATATGCCCCCTAATTTTGTCATGGAGAACGAAACATCACAAAATTACAATCAGCTAAATATGTGCTAAGGGCGATACAACTTATATCGGCCATCTAAAGACGATGTCAATACATCGGCTACCATGTATCGGCAATATACAGCCGAATCATGAATTAATCCAAACACTTGGGTAATACTTTTTCAAATATTTTCCATTAAGAGCTCTTCCAAATATTTCTCCATCAAGTCCTTGTAACATGTAGGCTCCTTTAGAGACAGATTTGTAAATCCGAAAAGGTCCTTCCCAATTTGGTGACCACTTGCCGAACTTATTATCACGAGTTCCAATCGGCAGAATCAATTTCCAAACCAATTCTTCCTCCTCAAAAGATTTCGGTACCACTTTCTTATTATAATGCCGCGCAACACGCTCCTTATCTTTTGTGATCTTTTGTAAAGCATACATTCTGGATTGAATCAAGTCTTCTGACTCATCTACCATAAGATTATGATAGTCATCGGCTGTCAATGCATCTTGTAAATCAATCCTCCTTGAGCCGACGACATGCTCCCATGGCAAAACTGCTTCATGCCCATAGACTAACTTATACGGAGGAACTTGAATTGACCCATGACAAGCCATCCGATAAGACCATAACGCCTCAGCCAATCGGTTATGCCACTGCTTTGGAAAATCGGCAATCTTTCTCTTAATCAACTTAATTAAGCTTTTATTAGATGCTTCTGCCTGCCCATTAGCTTGCGCATAATATGGTGAAGAATTCAATAATCTGATTCCCATACTCTCCATAGATTGAACAAATTGATCTTTTTCAATGGAACCGCTTCCACCCACTTTGTAAAATAATCGGTTGCCACCAATATATACTTATGTCCTTTACTCGATGGTGGATTGATCTGGCCGATCATATCAATTCCCCAACCTCGGAACGGCCATGGCTTGATTATTGGATTCATAGCCGATGCTGGTGCTCTCTGAATTGATCCAAATTGCTGGCAATCTCGACATCCCTTGTAATATCTAAAGCAATCCTCTAACATTGTCGGTCAAAAATACCCAACTCTTCGAAGCAACCACTTCATTTTATGGGCCGATTGATGAGTACCACA
Source organism: Oryza officinalis (assembly GCA_008326285.1). Lineage (NCBI taxonomy): Eukaryota > Viridiplantae > Streptophyta > Magnoliopsida > Poales > Poaceae > Oryza > Oryza officinalis. The sequence goes on along the minus strand of BDMV01000001.1, from coordinate 48,483,574 downwards.
AATACCTTCATGAACTTCTCCCATCACAACTTTGGCTTGATCAGCACTTAGACATTTGAGCAACACCCCATCAATCGTCCGATAATACAATTCATCATCTAACAAGACATATCTCAAAGCCTTATACCTCAATTTCCTTGAAACCGATTGAGAAGGATTCTTCAAATAATGAAACACATCATACCTCCAATCATCGGCTGCAATTGTAACAATCCCCATCTCATCATCTGCCACCATCGGCTTGTATCCCGATGCTCCCTGAGCCAAGGCATTAGCCTCTAAATTCTGCTCCCGAGGAACATATCTCAACATCACCAGCCGAAACTCATCTAGTAATGCCCGACACTTTTCATAATAAGCTATCAATACATCACTTTTGCATTCATATTCTCCGGCCAATTGACTAATTACCAACAATGAATCACCCATGACTTCAATAGCATCGGCCTCAAACTCCTTCAAAAGTTGCAGACCTTTGAGAACTGCCTCATACTCAGCTTGATTATTTGTAGCATATGGCTTGATGGTAAAAGCAAACTCAAAACTTGCCCCTCTTGGTGATATGATAACCAAACCGATGCCACAACCATGAGTACAAACTGATCCATCAAAAAATAACGTCCAAGGTGCAATATCTACTGAGCCGATCGAATCATCACGATGTTCTACGATAAAATCGGCTATAGCTTGCCCCTTAATAGCTTTAGGTGACTCATACTTGAGATCAAATTCTGTTAAGGCATAAATCCACTTTCCAACCCTTCCTTTCAATACTGGAGCCGATAGCATATATTTAACCACATCGGCTTTACAAATTATAGTACATTCATTGGATAACAAATAATGCCTCAACTTTGTACATGAAAAATACAAGCATAAGCACAACTTCTCCACTGAAGAATACCTGGTCTCTGCATCCAAAAGTCTTCTGCTTAAATAAAAGATTACCCTCTCTTTACCTTCGAACTCCTGGACTAAGATCGAGCCGATTGACCTCTCATCGGCTGACAAGTATAATCTGAAAGGCACCCCTTTCTGTGGAGAAATTAAAACTGGAGAAGAACTTAAATATTTCTTAATATTATCCAAAGCCTTCTGTTGCTCTGCCCCCCATGTAAACTCCTGATCGGCTTTAAGTCTGAGTAAAGGTGTGAAAGGCTCTAATCTCCCAGACAAATTAGAAATAAATCTTCTGACAAAATTTATCTTGCCGATCAAAGATTGCAACTGTTGCTTGTCTTCTGGAGGTTGAATTTTCTGTATTGCACTAATACTCCTTTGTGGCACTTCAATACCTCTCTCATGCACAAGAAAACCTAAAAATTGCCCAGCCGATACACCAAAAGCACATTTAGTAGGATTCATCTTTAAGCCATATTTCCTTGTTCTCTCAAATACTTTTCTTAGATCGGCTATATGATCAATAATCTCCTTGGATTTCACTACCACATCATCAATATAAATCTCAACCAATAAACCGATCAGATCATGAAAGATATAATTCATGGCTCTTTGATATGTAGCTCCAGCACTTTTCAATCCAAAAGTCATCACAACCCACTCATACAAGCCGATTGCACCAGGACACCTAAAAGCAATCTTATGAATGTCTTCTTCTGCCATTAAAATTTGATTATATCCAACATTGCCATCCATAAAACTTATAATTTTATGTCCTGAAGCAGCATCTACCAATTGATCAGCAATCGGCATTGGGTATTCATCCTTAGGAGTAGCCTTATTTAAATCCCTGAAGTCGATGCAAACCCTAAGCTTGCCATTTTTCTTAATTACTGGAACTATATTAGAAACCCACTCAGCATATCGGCATGGACGAATAAAACCAGCATCATATAAACGAGTAATTTCAGCTTTAATCGCATCATACATATCGGCTTTACATCTCCTAGGTGGTTGCTTATATGGCCGATATCCCGGTTTGATAGGAAGCCGATGTTCAACAATCGATCGGCTAAGTCCTGGCATCTCAGAATACTCCCAAGCGAAGCAATCGCTGTATTCTTTCAAAAGCTTTAATAATGTAAGTTTGAATTCAGATGATAGATTCTTACTGATGAATGTCGGCCTAGGCTTATCTCCTGACCCAATGTCAACTTCTTCTAAATCATCGGCCGACATGAAACCCTGACCAAGCTTACCATCAAGATCATCTACAGCATCTTTAGTATAGAAATCGGAACCCTCCACAACACCCTCAAAGTAACAACTGGGTTCTCCATCTCCAATTGGCTGTATACCACAATCAGACACTTTTAGATAATCTCCTTGCCAGATTTTTCCTGATAAGCAATCAATTCCATCCATCTCCTAAACAGATAAATCGACATTAGCAACGTGTACTGACCTGTCGGCTGGAACAACCTCTATCTTGTCACCTTGCCATTGGATTAAGCTTTGATGCATGGTTGAAGGAATACAACAATTAGCATGAATCCAATCCCTTCCAAGCAGTAAGCTATATGAACCTTTCCCATCAATGACAAAAAATGTAGTAGGAACCGTCTTGCTGCCGATTGTCAATTCTACATTAAGAACTCCCTTGGCCTTTGAAGGATTGCCACCAAAATGTTTAAGAACCATATTAGTCTTGATGAGGTCCTCTGAACTCCTTCCCAATTTCTTAAATGTCGCATATGGCATTAGATTCACTGCAGCCCCACCATCAACTAACATTTTGGATATCGGCTTACCATTAACAAATCCTTTGACATACAATGGCTTGAGGTGCCGATTCTCTGTTCCCTCGGGTTTCTCAAAAACAGCCTGTTCTGGTGACAATATCAATCTGGCACAAGATTCTTCCATGATATCCGCATTGTCTTGATTAGCCCCAAATTCTGCGGGTAGCACAAATACCATGTTGACCGATGAAGAAGCAATGGTCTTTCCTTTAATTACCCTTCTCGCTTCATCGGTTCCACTCTCATCGGCTGGTATTATTTTACTCTTAACACGCCATTCCTGTTTTGTTTTTGTTCTCTTCAGCCGATGATCGATTTCTTGTTCAACTTCATGAAGTTGTTCCCTGCTCCTCATCCTCTGAACCCTTCTCTTCTGACTTTTAGAAAAAATCCCAGAAGGACACCATTGAGCTCTTGAAGTATCTTCAGCATCCTCCTCCTGGAAATAATCTTGATGAATTGGGTCCAACCTCTAATGAACAGGCAACTTCCTTTGCATCAGCCGATCCTCTTTAGAACGAAATCGGCTAAAACTCCCATTATAGTTTCCATCGGCATTAGCACAACCTGGGCAGTCTTCTATCGATGGTAATCTCATGCCTTTATTCCAACAAAATATGAAAAATTCGCAGTTCCAATGTAGATCAAAGCTATCATCATCCTCATAATATTGCCTTTCTTGCCGATCATATCTCTTTTGATATTTATTGATCATACTCGTAGAGTCAAACTTATTGAGCCGATTGTCCTTTCTGTCGGCTGTCCTCCCACTTGTATGGACCATGTTGATAGGAAAAGGATTATCATCAATCTTCATCGGCTTCTTGGAGTCATCAAATTTTATCCTGCCTTGCTCAATGGCCACTTGGATCTGTTGCCGAAATACTTTACATTCATTAGTACTATGAGACCCTGTATTGTGCCACTTGCAGTATTTCCTCCTCCCTAATTCCTCAGCCGATGGAATCACATGACCAGCAGGCAACTGAATTTGTTTCTCCCGAAGCAAAAGATCAAAAATTTTATCAGCCTTATTGACATCAAAATCATACTTCTCCTCTTTTCCAGAGCTCTTAACCCATTGGTATGGAATCACCTTCTTGTTCCTTGCCCATTCAGCTGCTGCCACTTCGGGAATATCCTTTTCCTCAGAATCAGAAACATAAGAATTAATGAAGTTCACCTTTTTGAATGCTCTATTGGCCTCTTGAAATCTTTGTTCGTGTGCTGTTATCTTCTGGGCCAAATGAGCTAAACTATCAAAGTCTTGAGCCGAAAACCTCTCTTTGATTGGTGTTAACAAACCTTGGAAGGCTAAATCGGCTAACTGAGAATCTGTCAACGCCAAGCTGTAACATCTGTTTCTGATTTCCCTAAACCTCTGAATATAATCTTGGACAGACTCTTCTCGTTTTTGCCTAATGTTTGTCAAATCAGATAGTTTCATCTCATGAACTCCACTGTAGAAATATTTGTGAAACTGTTTTTCCAGATCGGCCCAACTGTGAACAGAATTATAAGGTAAAGATGAAAACCATATGAAAGCCGATCCAGACAGAGACAAAGGGAATAGCCTGACTCTTAAAGCGTCAGTAGCTGATGCTTCACCACATTGAGCCAAAAATCGGCTAACATGCTCATAAGTTGATACATTATCTTGTCCTGAGAACTTTGAAAAATCTGGGACCTTGTATCGGCTTGGTAATGGCACTCTTTCAAAATACTCTGGATATGGATGCCGATACAGATTGTCACCATCCCTTGGTTTTAATCCAAACTGTTCTCTCATCACATCGGCTATCATATCGGCCCAAGGTTTCTGCCGAGCTCCATCTTGATGCTGTGGTTGTATCGGCTCATCTTGATAAAACTGCGGCTGATGATATGGTTGAGGAGATGTTCTCTGCCGATATTGCACCTGTGGTGAATGAGATTGATATTGATAATTAAGATTGCTACTTGTGTGGGTCTGAGAGATTCGTGGAGCACTAAAATCTTGTTGATTAGGAACAAATTGAGTAGTGGCAGCTTGTTGCTGGAAGGTTGGCACTTGCTGTCTTGCTGGTGTATGCAGGATCGGCTGAGCAACTGGCTGATTGGGATTGAACATAGTTGCAACTTGCTCAGCTGATATTTGAGGTATGTTTTGTCCTACATGCTGAGGTTGTTGTCGGACCAGTACATGAGGATTAAACTCTACTTGCTTCTGTACCGATGCTGGTATCTCTTGTTGACCTGTAGCCGATGTTGACGCCATCGGCTGTCCTGGGGCTATATTGGCAGGTTTTGGCTGGCTGGTCATAAGCGGCCTGTATTGCGGGAAGACCCCATCTGGTAAGAATATTGGTCCTTTGGCTTGATATTCAGCAATAGTACCATCAACCACAGACTTGATCATATTTGTTAAAGTATTGACAAGCACTCCTGACTGGTTGATCAAAGCATGATGCACAGCATAGTCAATTCGATCTTGCAAACTCCTGGGTTCTTCAGGAGACTCTTCTTGCTTAATCCCTTTTTCCTTCCCAGAACTTGATTCTGGCTCTTCATTGTTGGGCAAAGTTACTTTGTACCTCTGAACCACCGTTCCCGATCTAGTCTGAACAAAAGAACACAAGTACTGGTTTTGAAGCTTGTTCATTATATCCTCCAGCTCTGCCTTTTGTTCCGACATCAACCTGTCCACTGTCATTGGAATAATATTCTCTGGGTCAACGTCAGTTGTCTTGAAGTCTACCATGATGAAAATTCTTCGGGTCCCACTGGGCGTGCCAAAAGCGTGTTGATGCAAAAAACACACACTGGCCTGGGAGATCTGCTTAACTCCAGTGCAGGTCCAAAGATTTCTTTTGGGTTCTAGGCGTGCCAATTGGTTTGATCCTGCAACCAATAAGAAACAAAGAAAGAAAACGTAGTTAAATCCACCAATGATAGCCGATCGGCTGGCTTACCGATGACATATCATTGAGCATTGAGCCGATGCAAGATGCATTAAATTGGCTATAACAGACAAAGCAAGATAAAGCTAAACCTACTCAATCGGCTGTAGATATCAACAAAATATAATCTAAGTCTCAAAATATATTTAAACCAAGTGACTGGGATAGATCGGACAGGGCGCCGAGACAGTATGAATCACTTATGTCTAAATATATTATAAAGCGTAGATTATACATGTTCATAGCATAGCCGATTAGGCAAATCTAACATGTATCGGCTAGTACTCCGATACCACTTTATACAGAGATATTATCATGAAAAAAATATATTAAACAACTCGTCAAACTAATGTTAAGATGATCCTAACCAGATTTGACAACAAGCTCAATATATTTTACTAAGTTAATATCTCGATATAAAGGGCAGATTTAATATATCAAGATAACAAGATAATTAAACCAGGTAAGATCGGCTGAAACCCCGACGCTATCTCTATTAGCAATCATAGACAGGCTAGAAACTGAGGTTCTAAACATGATTTAGTAGGTCAAACCTAACTGATGCAGCACCAAACATGTAAAGAAACACAACGTCTAGATGATCAAGTCGATGAAAACTTTTTCGAGATGGTAGATATATTATATAATCTAGATCAACAACGATATATAACCCTATCGGTTGCTTTTCTGTGAAACAGACATCAGCCGATCTAAGTTATATATTGATATCAATTCAGATTATACAATATATATGATAACTCGACGATTCACACAAACTGGATCAGAGTATCATAAAGATGAAAGCACTAATCCCGAGAGCGCAAGCTGCCATAACAAGTTTTACCTCTTGTCGGAGATGGAAGCCGATGCAGCCCAACTCGAAAGCAAGAACTCGTCGAAAAAACAGTGAAAGAGTAAAGGTGGCGATGCGCCGAAGTAGTTGTATTGATTCGTTGTTCTCTTTTACACAAGCCTGAGTTCAATTTATACCCAGAACTACACACTATGTCCTTGTCGGACATGACTCTTATCCCTATCACAACTCATATTAAAGATAATTCCCTAATACAAACTCTAACCGAAAATATCTATTAGGAAACTAACATTATATCCTAATTAATAGATACAATTCCCTGCTTAGGACTCAATCCGTACGTGGGAATCCTTATGAAGCTCACCAACCGAACTCGACAAAGACTCTGTTATCCTCCCGTCGGAATCAGCTACATCGGCTATCCTCGTCCGACTCTGTCTCAGCCGATGGTCACGATAGCCGACTCGGTCACCAGCCGATATACACCGTAGCCGATTCAGTCACCAACCGATTCTTGCTCTGTTTTGGTAACCGCCAGCTTCCTCCAAATCCGCTTCGGTTCTATCTTCAAATCCAATACTTGATTTACCAAATTTGGTCGTTAACACTAGTCAAAATTACAACAGTGCTGGTCAGTAATGTCAATTATAAAAGAACGGAGGGAGTATATCACTCTATAAACATGCAAGTCAAATTCAATTTTTACATGTTGTAATAAAAATAACAAATTTACCTGTAAATATACGTATAGTAATTGGAGTTTTGTTTGTTATTTTTATTATAATTTATAGAAGTTAAATTTTAACTTGCATATTTGTAAAATGATATATTACATATTGATCCATCGCTAATTTTTTTTTAAAAATTTCATAACTTATTTAGATGTCATTTAGATGACATGTAATAATAGATGTTGTGGCGCCGACGAGCGTGGCCTCCCAAGCCAGCGAAGCCGCTCATTCGTCGGGGTCGTCGTCGCCAAGGGTCACCACAAGTAGATCGGCCGCCGCTCGAGAAAATCCGGCTGATGCGACCGTCGCGAGCAGATCAACCGCAGCCGCCGCCGCTTGGAATGAGGGCGTTCCGGACCGCCAGCGTGAGGATGAGAGCTTGAGACCGACGGTGACAAGGGAAGCTCAAGACCGCCGGCGAAGAATCCCTCGTCCTCTCACCATGTCCCCGTCATCCTTGCTCTTCCCTTCGCCAACCCCATATCCGTCGCCGCGTCGGACCCCGAGCCTACACCATGCTCGAGACCGTTATGAAGGGAGAGGAGGGGCGCCGACCGGGGGAGCTCGTGGAGCTGTTGGGGTCGTCATCGAGGCCGCCGCTCGAGATCCGCCACCGGGGCGCTGCCCGGCGGCGCAGAGATCCACCACCGGGGCCGCCTCTCGAAGCGGGGAGGAGGAAGACCACGAGCGGCCGCGTCGTTGCTCCGCTCAGCCCTTGCCGGAGACGAGCCCGAGGACGTCGTCGCCGCTCCACGTCGAGACGGCCCCGCCGCTGCTCCGCTTGACGCTTGCTGGAGACGAGCCTGCCCTGTCGAGCTCGCTTCCTCCAAGCGATTTGCGCGGTGGTGGAAGGCACTTAGGCGTGGTGGCTGGAACGGGAGAGCGAGGGACGATGGTGGCCACCGGCGTTGATTTCCCCTCTGGCCAGAGTCGGGGGAGGAAGGCGCGGTCGTGGCGGGTGGTGGTGGAGTCGTCGACGGAGCGAAGAGGGCAGAAGGGGCTGATGGAGAGGCAGCGCTGTCGACGGAGCGAAGAGGGTAGATGGGGCTGACGGAGAGGCAGCGACCCGAACTGCCCGGTGCCGCCAAGGAGCTCGTCGCCGTGTCGTCAGGGGAGATCGTCGCTTTCCGCCCTTCTAGGTTTCTCCGTGTCGAGACGGTGCTGGTGCTGGCGCCGACGCCAACGAGGGTTGAGAGGAGAGGAATCGAGTGGTNGGAGGGGTTAGATTTTATATTGTTCTGTAGATTTTAGGGTGTTGAGTGTAAAATTTTGTACTACTGTAAATTTAAAGATAATAGGAGCTGAAATGCAAAAATATCTATAAGTCACACAACAAGTTGCCTGCACTATGGAGAGTGTGGTTCTAAGAGCATCCACAACATGAGACTTAGAGAAGACACTAAAGGAGAGAGAAGAGGATGGTGTCGCATTTATACATTGCAGTTGTTTTTAGGAGGTCTTAACCCAAGAGTGGGTACTAGCTATAGAGCTAGTAGAGAGATAAAGTGTTATGACTCACGTGTCAAACTTAGTGTGTCTTTGTTCTATATGTTGAAGAGAGAGTTGAGAGCATCTCTTTATTTTTTTAATATAGGTGGGGCTCACGATAGGACCTATTGCCGATTTATACACTGCAGCCACTCTCAATCTTTGCTATGTTTGATATGGGGCCCATATCTAATACCCTTTCATACTTCATACACTACAGATGCTTTAAAGTGCTTCATTCTATTTGGCACTATGAGGTTCCTCGTATGAGTAGCTTGCATTGCTAATGTCCTCAGCAAATACTATGGACATCTAAACATAAAATCTCAAGATGTTATATAGGACTAAATGGTGAGGTGGAGGAGAGAAGAGTGAAGAGAGAGAAAGTGTTACCTCTCATGCAAGGGACAACCACTATACAAACTCTAATAAAAATGTGGGAGTGTTAGAGTTATTGGGGATTGTATGTTAGAGACAACCTATAATATGTGTTAGTAGTTTTAAATTTATTATTATATGGTATGCATAAAATTAGAGGTAGTATCCACCTCTATCATAAAACTTGCACTAACCCGCATAGATTTATTTTAGAGTAAATTCTACTTACATTACATCAAAATACTGTAGTAGATAGGTAAAATCTAATACATGAACTTAAGAATTGTACGCACAAGGGGCAACAAGCAACGAATTGACATGTTTTAGTTTAAAAAAACCTTACCATTTAATTTTGTCAGTGTTCTAAATATGGGATATCCTATACTTGTACTAAGATTGGTTAGTTACACCATATATCAAATCCTATACAACATTAGACCCCGGGTATATAGCAAAAGTTATGACTAGATAAGAAATGAGAAACAAAGTTTCGACCTGACTTGCACTAACTTATCCTTAAGAAGAAGAGAGGACATGCCAAGATGAAATCTTATTTATATCATCGGTTTGGATTTTTTTTTTCACCTTCTTAAATCTTACAAAATTTATAGTACATAGTAAAATTTAATTGATTTTTAATTACTATAATGATAAAAAATAAATATGTTTTCACAGATTCATGCAACCATATTGACAAAACAAGAACTTACTAAAAACTAAGGCCATGTTAGATAATGCTTAGGGCTGAGATTATTACTGGAAACGAGAAAGTTGATTAACACATAATTTTTAATTAACTACTACAAATTTAAAAATAGATTTTTTTAATTTTTTTTACATAAAATACATATTTTTTAAGTAGTTTGAAAAGTGTACGAATGGAAAAAAAATAATGGCTGGTTATGAGGCCATGGGCAATGGATATGGGCGGGAGACTTATGCGTCGGAGTCGTAGGGTCGGAAGGGGGCGATGGACCGATGTTAGTGACAGGGACGAAGAGGAGCGGCTGTTTAGGAGATGGCGGTCAGTGATGACGTATTCGGTGGAAGACAGCGGGGATAAAAGACAAGGGATACATTTCATCGTGGCAGTTCTAGTACGTTGCTTAATTAACAGCAAAAATTAAAGGTACACAAGGAGTTCTTAAATGATTATTGTTCATTTGCTTATTGTTGAAAGGGCCCCCGCCCCCGGCAAAGAGCATCTATTTTCGTAACTTCTGCACCCCCAAGATTCTGAGCACCTGCAATTTTCGTCAGTTCTGGACAAGATTCTCCGCATCGGACAGGAACTGGACGAATGCAGCGTGCGACGAGCCCCCTTCCTCCAGCGCCGCCACCGCCTCCTCCTTCCGCGCCGCCGAACGAGCCCTGAGCTGCCTCCCTTCCTCCGACTCCATCACCAGCCTCACCTTAGCCTCCAACTCTTCTGCTTTGACAAAGTCCGAGTTGTACCCGTCCAGCTCCACCCCGACGCCCATGTCCGCCATCATGAACACCTTGTTCATCTTCTGCTCCGCGTACTGCGGCCAGCACAGCATCGGCACCCCCGCCGTGATACCCTCCAGCGCCGAGTTCCACCCGCAGTGCGTCACGAACGCGCCGGTCGCCGGGTGTCGGAGCACGTCCACCTGCGGCGCCCACGTCGTGACGATGAAGCCCCGGTCCTTGGTACGCTCCACGAACCCATCCGGGAAGAGCGCGTCGAGGTCCGGCTCGGTGCGTTGCTCGAAGTACTTCTTGAAGCCTTCGGTGGATGTCGGCGGCGTGCGCACGACCCACATGAACCGTTGCCCGGACTTCTCCAAGCCGATGGCGATCTCCTTGAGCTGCTCCGCGGGGAACATGCCCTTGCTCCCGAAGCAGAGGAACACGACGCTGTGCTCCGGCTGAGCGTCGAGCCAGCCGAGGCACTCGTGCCTCTCGGACGCCTCCTTCGCGCCGCCGCCGACCAAGGGCCCGACGCAGTAGATCGGAGGCAGCACCTTCCCTGGGACGCAGAGCGGGTCGTCCCTGAGCGCCTGAGCCGCCCGGCTCTCCAACGATTCGAACGAGTTCACCAGGACGCCCATGGTTTCCGTATTGCGCTCCCAGCGGTTCACCATGGCCTTGCACAACTCGTCCTCCGGATGCTCGACCAATTCCTTGATGAGATGAGACGCCGGCATCGGCGGAACACCGAGGAAATCAAGCGGCGTGTCGCCAAGGTCCTTCAGGCCCGTCTCCCTACCGACAAGAAACGTCGGGAGCTGGGTCAGGACGGACAGCACCGAGACGCCCGAGGCGAAAAACGTGTAGACCGGCACACCGAGCTTCGCGCAGACGTCGATGGCGTCGACGCAGAACATGTCGATGACGAGGGAGTGCAGGCGCTGCCGAGGGATGGAGCGGAGGAAGCTCTCGAGCCGCTCGTTGTACTGGCGCAGGAGCTCGATGAAGAGGAGGAACGGGTGCTTGCCGAAGCTGGCGAAGTCGGGGGCAGGAAGGGGAGGGAGGACGTGGAAGGAGACGGAAGGGTTAGAGGCGACGAGGCGCTCGACGGCGAGGGCGCCGGAGTCGGACGACTTGAATGGCGGCTCCAGCAGTACCATGGTGACGTCGTGGCCGTGCTTGAGGAAGACCTTGGCGAGCTCCAGCATGGGAACGACGTGGCCGACGCCGCCGCCGGGATACAGGACGACGGTTTGCTTCATGACGCCCAAATGGCCGGAGGTGTGGAACAGTGGAAATTAAGAGAGTCAGCTTCAGATGTCGCGAGTCGTGACGTCAGTTTGGGTGGGAGTGTGGAACCTGGAACGGAAATAATGGTTGTGGCCGTACTTAAATAGGTGTGCTGCCTTGCCGGGGAAGCAGTGGACTTTGCTTCGAGTCGCGGGAATCAAAGTTTGGATAATACTCAACTAAATTAAAGTCAAGTGCGGAGATACGTGTGGAGATCTGCCCGGAGGAAGCCGATTAGATTGTGATACCATGTGGAAGAAGACTACACTTGTGACAACGAGTGGCAGTCTTCCGCCCATTCTTCAGAATGTGTGCTGTAGGAGTGTACCGTATTTAGGCTGTGATTGTGTGTTTGAGCTTCCAACTCTATTTTTTTGTTTTTCACGTGTACGATTTTTAAACTGCTAAACGGTGTATTTTTTATAAAAAAAATTTATACGAAAGTTGTTTTAAAAAATTATATTAATTCATTTTTTTAAAAAAATAATAGATACTTAATTAATCACTAGCTAACGGACCATTTCGTTTTCCGTACGCTCAACTTCATCTTTCACACACAGCAAATACAAATAGACTGATTCAGCTGATTTGTATTATTTTGTTCCTATGTGAAGGGAAGAGAACAAAGCGGACGATAGATCTAGCGTCCGGCCATAGCACGCCTTCTCACGCGGTGCAGCCGGTGTTAGCGAATAAAAACGCTTTTTTTTGGGGTCCTGCAACAACACCATCGAATCCATTGCGGTTTATGGTTTCGTCTTCCGTTGTCCCCTTCGACCGGCCAAGCTCCCCTCGTCACACGGAGCGCCGCAAGCCATCGACGCCGCAGGCCGCAGCCTCACGTTCGTCTTCCCGCACCCAATCTCCTCCACATGTTCTTGTCGTCAGCGGGGTGTACGAGCCAGTACCGGCCGCCGGCGGCAAGTTACATCATGCCGCTGTATTCCCTGTCAATACCCGCCAGGATGAAGATGGCATCACCAACGGATCTGCAAACTGCGCAAGGCGGCAGAGTTCCTAGCTGACAGCTGTCGAGCAGGGGTGCCGCGGAAGCCAAGCCTGATCACCATCCATGAGCGCGTGGCGTCGGCGTCCAAGCTGAGAGCAACATGCAGCTTCTTAATCTGACTGTCATCTCTTCCTCTTTTTCTTCCTCTTTTTCTTTTCTGTTCTTCTCTGTTGAATACTCGAATGCTTGTCATGATGATGCGGCTGGAAGGTAGTTAGTGTAGGAATAAATGGGCTAGCCTCAATTTATTCTTAATAAATTTCATTAGCCTATAATTAACACCTTAAAAATTTAAATAGAAAGATCTCAATTTAAATAAGAAGTTATTAGAGAGCCCTGTTGACCGATTGAGGTAGTGGTGGGACTGTTACACGCGCGCACGCCGAGGCGGGCGGCTGCTCTAATTTTTGCAACGGATCCCTCGTGCAGTATAAAATCGCACCAATAAATTTTGCAACGGATCCCTCGTGCAGTATAAAATTTCACCAACAGGACATCTCGTGCAGTATAAAATTCCACCAATTTTTGCAACGGATCCCTCGTGCAGTATAAAATCCCACCAACAGGACATCGTGCAGTATAAAAATCCACCAACAGGACATGCTCGTAATTTTTGCAACGGACGGAAATTGAATCATATTAATTCGGCTGATCAATTATGTATTAAACAGGGCGAATGAATCCACGGATTGATTTCGTTGTTAACTACAGAATTGAATTGGGCTGATCAATTCTATATTAAACAGGGCGAATGAATTCCACGGATTAATTTCGTTGTTAACTACAGATTTGAATCGGGTTGATTTCGATTTGATTACTCTCGAACGTTACTTCCTCGTGCAGTATAAAATCCCACCAACAGGACAGGCTCATAATTTTTGCAAGGGACCGAAATTGAATCATATTAATTCGGCTGATCAATTCTGTATTAAACAGGGCGAATGAATTCCACGGATTGATTTCGTTGTTAACTACAGAATTGAATCAGGTTGATTTCGATTTGATTACTCTTGAACACTACTTCTTCGTGCAGTATAAAATCTCACCAACAGGACAGGCAGAGAAACAAGTTCACTCGCTCTGCTCTGTTCCTCCTCTCGCACTGCTCACCTCGAAATCTTCTGTTCCTGCGCTGTTCTTCGCTTCCCCGGTTCTGATCACCTGCATGCACGGTTGCTCGGGACGAGCAGGTGCCTCCGAAACTCCGTTTGCTTGTGTACCTGCATGGGTAGGCGGGCGATCAAGTTTTTGGGGAGCGTCTCGGTGCGACTGCTCATGTTCTTCCTCGAGTACACTGCAACCTCTTCGTTGGCCTCTTCTTTCTCTGCATCAACATGTCGATCAATTCTGTATTAAACAGGGCGACTGAATTCCACGGATTGATTCCGTTGTTAACTACAGAATTGAATCGGGTTGATTTTGATTTGATTACTCCCGAATGTTACTCCCTTGTGCAGTATAAAATCCCACCAACAAGACAGGCAGAGACACAAGTTCACTCACTCTACTCTCCTCGAAATCCTCTATTCCTGCGCTGTTCTTCGCTTCCCTGGTTCTGATCACTTGTGCGCACGGGTGCTCGGGACGAGCAAGTGTCTCCGGAACTCTATTCGCTTGCGTACCTGTACAGGTAGGCGGGCGAACAAGTTTTTGGGGAGCGTCTCGGTGCGACTACTCCTGTTCTTCCTCGACTACATTGCAACCTCTTCGTCGGCCTCTTCTTTCTCTACATCAACATGTCGAACACTGATGTTGGTGTTGCTGGAGGATGCGCAGAAAACGGTGGTGGCGCTACTGGAGGAGATGGCACCGAGAACGACTACAACAACGGAGGTAATACAATTGCCTCATCATCTACTGGAGCGTTCTCCGGGTATTTCTCAATTCTTCTGTTGGTGCTTAACATGTTGTTAGATGCTATAGTCCCTATTAGTATCTTCATGTATAACACCATGCTAGGATCACTATCCTTTATGAATGTTGTTGATTCTTATGCTTATATCGTTAAAAGCATGCTCATGTTTAACACCAACACTAATCATTCAACTATATACATGTCATGTGTAGTATCTTAATTTTCTGGATTAAAATATGCCGATTTATGACCAAATTTCCAACAATCCAAAAACTTGATAGATCTTTTTCGGTAGTTGGCTTTGTGGCATCACTAAAACCACATGCTTTTGATGGTTCAAATTATAAAAGATTGAAAGCACGTGCATTATTGTGGTTGACGGCTATGCAATGTTTCTTTGTTTTACGGGGCAAGACGCCCAAACGACCTCTCTCGCTTGAGGAGGAGGCAAAGTTCGAGGCTACGGATTGCTTGTTCTGTGGAGTATTGATCAGTGTATTAGCTGATAATATAGTGGATGTGTATATGCACATGCCTTTTGGGAAGGACATGTGGGATGCACTTGAGGCCATGTTCGGAGTCTCCGATGCTGGCAGCGAGCTGTATGTCATGGAGCAGTTCTATGACTACAAGATGGCCGATGACTGATCTGTAGTAGAACAAGCTCATGAGATTCAGATACTAGCAAAGAAACTTGAGAACAATAGCTACGAGTTGCCGGACAAGTTTGTGGCGGGTGGCATTATTGCCAAATTGCCACCTTCTTGGTCGGACTTTGCCACTTCTCTAAAACACAAGAGGCAAGAGTTTAGTGTCACTGATCTCATTGGCTCTTTGGGTGTTGAAGAGAAGGCGATGGCAAAGGACAACCACAGCAAAAAGGTCGAGGGAGGTTCTAGCGTCAATTTGATGCAGAAGAAGAACCCTCATGCTTCTCACAACAACAAGAAAGTCAAACCTGATGTCAAACCCAAGGCAACAACCAATTTTAAGAAGAAAGGTAAGAAAAAGGCAAAGGGCGACTACTTTGTGTGCGGTAAGCCTGGACATTGGGCCAAGGATTGTCCTGATCGCAAGGACAAAAAGTCTGCAAACATGGTTGTTAGCGATGACAGAGGAACATGAGGGTACGGTAATTTTTTACCTACAGTTCTCTCTGTTTTTCACTCACTTGATTGGTGGGTTGATACTGGTGCTAATATTCATGTGTGTGCTGACATTTTTCTATTTTCTTTTTATCAGGTCGAGAGAGGTTTCTCCTTGTTGATGGAAAACGGATCGCTTGCGACTGTTCATGGTGTTGGTACGGTCGATCTGAAGTTTACTTAGGGAAAGACCGTACGGGTGAAGAACGTGCATCATGTCCCTTCAATAAAGAAGAATCTAGTTAGCGGCTCCCTACTATGTAGAGATGGTTTTAGACTTGTGTTTGAATCCAATAAATGTGTCATATCTAAATATGGAACTTTTATGGGTAAAGGTTATGACAGTGGAGGTTTGTTCCGCTTTTATTTAGATGATATGTGTAATAAAGTTGTGAATAATATAAGCAATGATGATGAGTCCAATGCGTGGCATTCGCGACTTTGTCATGTGAATTTTGGTTGTATGACGGGCTTAGCTAACATGAGTTTAATCCCAAAATTCACTTTGGTCAAAGGTAATAAGTGTCATACTTGTGTTCAATCAAAACAACCTCGCAAGCCTCACAAGACATCAGAGTCAAGAAATTTGGCTCCTCTTGAACTTGTTCATTCTAATTTGTGCGAAATGAATGACGTGTTGACTAAAGGGAAAAAGAAATACTTCATGACTCTTATAGATGATTGCATTAGATTTTGCTATGTGTACTTATTGAAAACAAAAGATGAAGCATTGCATTACTTTAAGATCTATACTGCTGAGGTAGGAAACCAACTTGAAAGGAAAATCAAACGGTTGAGGTCTGATCGAGGTGGAGAGTATTTTTCTAATGAGTTTACTTCATTCTGCGAAGAGTTTGGAATTATTCATGAGAGGACATCTTCCTATTCACCCTAGTAAAATGGGGTAGCTGAAAGAAAAAACCGCACTCTAACTGAGTTGGTAAATGCCATGTTAGACACTGCGGGACTTTCCAAGGAATGGTGGGGTTAGGTAATATTGATTGCGTGTCATGTCCTAAATAAAATTCCTACTAAGAATAAAGAAGTAACCCCATTCGAAGAATGGGAAAAGAAGAAGTTAAATCTCTCATACTTGCGCACATGGGGATGTTTGGCTAAGGTAAATGTACCTATAGTCAAAAAGCGCAAACTTGAAACAAACATCGTGGATTTTGTGTTCCTGGGTTATGCTATCCACAACGTGGGACATAGATTCTTAATTGTAAATTCTGAAGTACCTAACATGAGAGTTGGTACAATTTTTGAGTTCATAGATGCTACATTTTTTAAGAATGAATTTCGCATGAAAAACACACCTTGCATTTCTAGTTAAGAACCTATTTTACCCCCTGAGTCCTTTGTACCGATAGAACATAATGATCAAATGCATGAGGAAAATCCTAAGGAGGATAATATTGTAGCTACTCGAAAGAGTAAGAAACAAATAACTGCAAATTATTTTGGTGATGACTACATTGTATACCTTGTGGATGACACTCCAAAAACCATAGAAGAAACATATTCATCTCCTGACACTGACTATTGAAAGGAATCGGTACGTAGTGAGATGAACTCGATTATGTCTAATGGTACTTAGGAAGTCGTCGAGCGTCCATAGGGGTGCAAACCTGTAGAATGCAAGTGGGTTTTCAAGAAAAAGCTTAGGCTTGATGGTACAGTTGAAAAGTACAATGCAAGGCTTATGGCCAAGGGTTATACCCAAAAGGAAGGCGAGGATTTTTTTGACACTTATTCACCAGTTGCTCACTTGACCACGATTCGAATACTACTTGCTCTGGTAGCCTTTCATGGTCTTCTCGTTTATCAGATGGACATTAAGACAACTTTTCTTAATGGAGAGTTGGAGGAGATATACATGGATGTCACACCCAGAAATTCGCTAATCCGAATTCCAAGCAGAATGTGTATTAAAATCCCCGTCCAGGATCGACCAAGGTACACAAACGACAAAGTTGACATACAGATCCACGTCTTTAAAACATCATAAAAATCTCTTACAAAAACACAGCGAAAAAAGGTAAACAAGCTATTCTGGTTAATTAGACGCTCGCAGCGTGGCAACTCCATTCCACGGGCATCCTTGACGGCAAGCACAAGCCTACTCCTCCGAGTAGCCTCCATCTGACACGTACTCCAACTCTGATATGGGTGAAAATTGAGCAAGACTGAGTACTACCAACTGTACTCAACAAGTCATACCGGAAAGTAAGTAATGATGCAAGTAATAACAAAGGAGGCTAAAGGGGATTATTGGCATAAAATACGCATTTAAAAACAATAGTTGAAAACGGTAAAACAGTTGAGTTAATTAATCAAAATTGAACCATCACTGTCCAATGCTACACCACGCTGCGACAGGCCCAAACCACCACCTGAACTACACCAGTTCCATTAGGTCAAATTATTAGAAGTGTAACTAATCACGGTGAATCTGGTTGATCGCCCATAACCGCGGGCACGGCTATTCGAATAGATCTACTCTGATCAGAGGTGTACAACTGTACCCACAAGACACAGTCCCACAACACGTTACCGTGCGCCGACATACCACCACGGTACACTGGAAAGGAACTGCGACAGGACCCTTCGCACGACCCTTCCTAACCAAGCGCACCACATCTCAGGTTTTGCCCCCACCTTTAAACCAAGGCAGGCAGCCCCCTCTCGTGCCTAGCTAAATCCGGCAGCTAATCAACGGGTAAACCCCCGCCGACCCAACTCCATCACGCCCACCCTCGCCTGGAAGCGTCGGCCAGGAAAAAACCATACTACAAGTCCAGCCATTACCCATGCTGGCTTGTGAAAAGTACGATAATTCTTCCAGGGTTTCCCGTGAACCGGTCCTTAATTGTCATGAGCACGACCATCAAAACCATGTGCTCACAACCCACCATTATCCAGATTTTAGTTGGACTAATTATTTAATCATTCACGATTAACCATCGTGAGCTGACATTAAATAACCAACATCAAGTAATAATGAGGCATTAGTGATCCCTTTAATGTGCTAATGCTACTAAGCAGGGCTAAGCATGTTCTATCCTAGCGACTACTCCAATTACTTCCCAAGCTATCAAAGGAATAAGATAATTGAAATATAAAGCTGAGTACAATAGGTAAATAAGCCCATAAATGACATTATAAAACAATGCAATATTTAGGGAAAAATGAGACATTCGCAATTTAGGTACAATATATCCAAGTGAATAAGCATGACTTGCCTTGCTCTTGTGCTGGATCGACCTCGGCAACGACCTCGAAGTAAACGGAAGAATCAGAATTACCGGAATCTAAACGAAAAACAAAGCACACAAGCAAACAGGTTATAAGTCTACTGAAACAGAGAACAAAACCATTTTTAATGGATTCTAGATATTTTTATGAATTTTCTGCAACTTGAATAGACTCAAACGGAGTCCGGATGAATTAGTTATGAATTTTAAAAGATTAATTGTCTTTTTACTATAAACAGAAAAGTCCTTATTCAATTATTGCACAATAAACCCTAGGGCTGACGTCACTAGCGCTAGGGCTGACGTCAGCGGGGAGGGCGGCGACGCCGATAGGTGGGCCCCACCTGTCGGTGGCACGGGGTCCCGGTCCACGGTGGACTCGGTCCATCGGCCGGCGACGGGCGGCGCATCACGCGGCTGAAGCATCTAGGCCCCGTTGTTAATTTTGGTAATTAATGACAAGCGCTAATTGTGGACTAACGATTCTTTTGAGTTACACATATTTGAGTTAGGGTTACTCAATATGAGTGCATGGATGATCACCGAGGACGTTTTTCGATGTTGCAAAGCGAAAGGATTGAAGACGGTAAAACTAGAGGTTTTATTTTAATTGATCGAGGAGTTTGGGCGATCAAATTTGCTTGAATTTATTTATAGCTTTGCCGTACTATCAGGGGGGTAATGACCTAGTCAAAGAGATGATCAAAATGCCACATTAGGTCATTTACACTTAAGTCTTGGTTTGCTCTTGATTTTTCTCCTGTTGACTGTCCCTGGGCGGTCTGACCGAAATGCTCTATCCGGTCTGACCGGGCCTTTGCGCCGGTCTAACTGTGGCACACTAGCTGGTATGATCGGCCCTTCTTGGCGGTCTGACCAGCCACTTGCCGCCGGTCTGACTGGCCGGCTGGAGGCTGGATGGCCGCCTCTGGCCTGGCGATCCAGAGCCGCCAGAGCCGCAACCGGTCAGACAGAGCCGATGGCAGTCTGACCGAGCCGCAGGAGGTCTGACCAGCCGTTTGGCCTCTGGTCTGACCGGCCCTGT
This sequence comes from Oryza officinalis, assembly GCA_008326285.1. NCBI lineage: Eukaryota > Viridiplantae > Streptophyta > Magnoliopsida > Poales > Poaceae > Oryza > Oryza officinalis. The sequence continues at coordinate 48,463,493 of BDMV01000001.1, read as the reverse complement.
GGTCCCAATACATTTAATGCAGTTCAACGGCTAGTTTTCCAGCCGTTGCGGAGTAGTCCGGTCTGACCGGCCACTCAATTGCGGTCTTACCGGCAATACACATAGTTGATGGATTTCGTCCCCAACGGCTAGTTTTGGGGGTTTGAGGTATAAATACCCTCCCATTTGTAGCCAGGGGGCTCTCTTGGTACTTGCTTCAATTGCATACACCCCTTGCACCTCTTTTACACATACTTGAGCCTTTGTTCATCCTTTAGTGTGGTTTGAGAGTGGATTAGCCAAGAGTCAAGTGCTTTGGCTTTCTTGTTGAGTTAGTGTGGCACTTGATCATCTCCAAGCTAGGTCATCGCTTATTACTCTTGGAGGTTGCCGCCTCCTAGACGGCTTGTGGAGGTGCTTGCCCGGTGACCTCTCCAAGGAGATTGTGGAGGAGGCCCAGTGCCGATTGTGAGTGGTTTGGAGTTCACCACCTTCGGAGTGAAGGAAGAACTACCCTAGTGATCGAGGCTTGGGTAGTCCTCTCCGTGGGCCGGCTCCCACCTTGCCCACCCCTTGACGAAGGGGGCGTGCGGTGGCTTCGTGGTTGAGCGGTGGAGTTAGGCTCGCCTCAACGGGGACGTAGGAAACCGGCAAGTTTCCGAACCTCGGTGAAAAATCTCTTTGTCTCTTGTCTTTTTACTTATTGCATTTACTTTTGTGCAATTTACATTGCTAGAGACATACTTGAGCCACTATCACCGTAGGTTTGCAAAACATAACTTAGTTGCTTAGTTAGACTTGTCCCTCACCGAGCCTAGCAACTTAGGTTAGTTTTGATTAAGTGTCATTTAATTTTAAAATCGCCTATTCATCCCCCTCTAGTCGACATCTTTGATCCTACAAGTGGTATTAGAGCTTGGTCTCTCTTGATTGGGCTTCACCGCCTAGAGAGAAGATGTCGAACGAGGTGAACCATGTAGGGAAGGCTCCCATGTTCAATGGCACAAATTATTCCACTTGGAAAATTAAAATGTCTACTCATCTTAAGGCTATGAGCTTTCATATTTGGAGCATTATGGATGAAGGTTTTGCCATCACCGGTAGCCCCTTGACGGAAGTTGATAACCGCAACCTCAAACTCAACGCTCAAGCCATGAATGCATTGTTCAACTCTTTGAGCCAAGAGGAGTTTGATAGAGTGAGCAACCTTGAGACCGCATATGAGATATGGAACAAGTTGAGTGAGATTCATGAGGGCACTAGTGAGTACAAGGATGCTAAGCTTCACTTCCTCAAGATCCAATATGAGACTTTTGCTATGTTGCCTCCTGAGAGTGTAAATAATATGTATGGGAGGCTAAATGTGATAGTCAATGATCTCAAGGGGCTTAGGGCAATCTACACCGACCTTGAAGTGGCTCAAAAGATGCTAAGGGCTCTACCGGACAAGTATGAGAACTTAGTCACCTTTCTCATCAACTCGGACATGTCAAGAATGACACCCGCTAGCCTCTTGGGTAAGATCAACACCAATGACATGTACAAGTTAAAAAAGAAGGAGATGGAGGAAGCCTCATCGTCAAGGAAGACAAGTATTGCTCTTCAAGCCAAGGTGGAAGACAAGGGAAAGGCAAAAGCTAGTGAAGGCAATGATGACTTGGAGGAAGAGATTGCACTTCTTACTAGGAGATTCAATGATATTTTGGGAAGAAGAAAGGAGAAGGGAAAGGGCTCTAACTCCAATAGAAGAAGAAATAGAAGACTCAACAAGACTCTCTCCAACTTGAGATGCTTTGAGTGTGGAGAGAAATGACACTTTGCTTCCAAGTGTCTTTCAAAAGGTGATGATAGAGACAAGTCATCTAAGAAGAAGAGTGGAGGCTACAAGCTCATGAAAAAGCTTAAGAAGGAAGGAAAGAAGATTGAAGCCTTCATTGGACAATGACTCAAATATTGAGAGCACCGATTCTCAATCCGAGTCCGACAATGATAGTGATGATGATGGAGGTTCTAAGAAGAAGAACATGGCCGAAATTGCTATCAAGGAGGCTCCATCACTTTTCTCTCCATTTTGCCTCATGGCAAAGGGCTCCACCAAGGTAACATCAAGCAGTGATAGTGAAAGTGATGATGATGTTGATGATGTTTCCTATGATGAGCTTGTGAGCATGTTTGAGGAGCTCCATGCGTATAGTGAGAAAGAGATTGCCAAGTTCAAGGCTCTAAAGAAGGATCATGCTTCTTTGGAGACCTTGTATGAGGAGCTAAAGACTTCTCATGAGAGACTCACCATTTCTCATGAGAAGCTTAAGGAAACTCATGACACTCTTCTTACCACTACACAACATGGAGCTCACATTGATGTTGGCATATCTTGTGATTTGCTTGATGATAGTGTTTCTTGTCATATTGCTCATGTTGCATCATCTAGCATATCTACTTTTAGTGATGATCTTATAGATATACCTAGCTCTAGCTCTTGTGCTTCTATTTGTGATGCCTCACTTGTTGTTGAGAACAATGAGTTTAAGGAGTAAGTGGCCAAACTCAACAAAAGCTTGGAAAGGTGCTTCAAGGGTAAGAACACTCTTAACAAAATCTTGAGTGAGCAACGGTGCATCCTTAACAAGGAGGGACTTGGATTCATTCCAAAGAAGGGTAAGAAACTTTCTCACCGTGCTTCTCGTTTTGTCAAGAGCAATGGTAAGTATTGCCATAAGTGCCGTGAGGTTGGGCATATGGCTAATGATTGCACCGGTGGTAAGCCTCCTAAGACTTGCATGTTTCTATTCTCACTATATGCTTAGGAAAGCTCATGATGATACTATCTATGCTAGATATGTGGGTTCTCCTATACTAGGTGGTAAAAAGAATGCCATTAGGGTGCCCAAGGCTTTGGTCTCTAACCTTCAAGGACCCAAACAAGTTTGGGTACCTAAAAGAGCTTGATCTTCTTTTGTAGGTGAACTACCACACCGGTGGAAGCCATTGGGTGCTTGATAGTGGGTGCACTCAACACATGACCGGTGATAGAAACATGTTCACCACATTTGAAGTAGGAAGCAAAAATCAAGAGAGAGTCACTTTTGGTGATAATAGCAAAGGAAAGGTAATTGGGTTAGGTAAAGTTGCTATCACCAATGATCTATCAATTACAAATGTCTCTCTTGTTGAATCACTAAATTTTAATTTGCTTTCGGTTGCACAAATTTGTGATCTTGGTTTGTCATGTACCTTCAATCCTCAAGATGTGATTGTTACTAGCCTTCATGAAAAATCTTCCATCTTCAAAGGCTTTTGTTATGAAAATCTTTATTTGGTTGATTTCAACTCTAGTGAAGCAAATTTGAAAACTTGTTTGATTGCGAAAACTTCATTGGGTTGGCTTTGGCATATGAGGCTAGCCCATGTTGGTATGCATCAATTGAGCAAACTTTCAAAACGTGATCTAGTTGTGGGCTTGAAAGATGTGAAGTTTGAGAAAGACAAACTTTGTAGTGCTTGTCAAGCCAGCAAGCAAGTTGCATGCTCTCATCTTTCCAAAAGCATCATGTCCACATCTAGACAATTGGAGCTCCTACATATGGATTTGTTTGGCCCAACAACCTATAAGAGCATTGGTGAAAATAGTCATTGCCTTGTCATTGTTGATGATTATTCTCGTTATACTTGGGTGTTCTTTTTGCATGACAAATCTATTGTTGCGAAGCTTTTCAAAAAGTTTTCAAAAAAGGCCCAAAATGAATTCAATTGCACTCTTGTGAAAATAAGAAGTGACAATGGTTCGGAGTTTAAAAATATCAATATCGAGGACTATTGTGATGATCTTGGTATTAAGCATGAGCTCTCCGCTACCTACTCACCTCAACAAAATGGTGTAGTGGAGAGGAAAAATCGCACATTGATTGAGATGACAAGGACTATGCTAGATGAATATGGTGTTTCCAATTCCTTTTGGGCGGAAGCCATAAACACCGCTTGCCATACAACAAATAGACTTTATTTGCATCGTCTTTTGAAAAAGACTTCCTATAAGCTAATTGTTGGGAGGAAGCCAAATGTTGCCTATTTTTGTATTTTTGGTTGTAAATGCTATATTTATCGAAAATGTGTTAGACTAACCAAATTTGAAAATCGGTGTGATGAAGTTTTTCTTCTAGGTTATGCCTCCAATAGCAAGGCATACCGGGTCTACAACAAGAACAAAGGTATTGTGGAAGAAACCGCCGATGTTCAATTTGATGAAACTAATGGCTCCCAAGAGGGGCACGAGAATTTGGATGATATAGGTGATGAGGGCTTGATGAGGGCAATGAAGAACATGTCTATTGGAGACATCAAGCCTGTTGAAGTGGAAGACAAGCCTTCCACCTCCACTCAAGTTAAGAAAACTACTTTCGCTACGCCAAGCCAAGCTCAAGTTGATGTGGAGGAGGACAAGGCACAAGATACACCTATGCCGCCAAGAATTCATAATGCTCCCTCCAAGGATCACCTAATTGATCAAGTTTTGGGTGACATTAGTAAGAGTGTTCAAACTGGATCTCGTGTTGCTTCGATTTGTGAGCATTACTCTTTTGTTTCTTGTCTTGAGCCAAAACATGTAGATAAAGCTCTTGGTGATCCGGATTGGATAAATGCTATGCATGAATATATTTCCACTTAATTAAATATATTTTTGAATTAGAACTTTGCTCTAGGTTAAAAAGGAAAATTTATTTTACGCAATTTATTTCACGAATTTTAACCTGGAAAGCAAACTTCGGGGTGTGACAATGGATCAACCAGACGGGTATGTATTAGAAGGTCAAGAGGGAATGGTGTGCAAGCTGTTGAAGTTCTTGTATGGCCTCAAACAAGCACCTAAGCAATGGCATGAGAAGTTTGACAAAACATTGTATTTGTTGGCTTTGTTGTGAACGAGGTTGACAAATGTGTGTACTATCGCTACGGTGAGGGAGAGGGAGTGATCTTGTTTTTATATGTCGATGACATATTGATCTTTGGAACCAATCTCAATGTGATTGAGGAGGTCAAGGACTTTTTGTCCAAAAGCTTTGAGATGAAGAATTTAGGAGTGGCTGATGTTATTCTTAACATTAAGCTACTGAGAGGAGATGAGGGTAAGATTACACTTGTGCAATCTCACTATGTGGACAAGGTCTTAATTCGCTTTAGGTATAGTGACTGCAAGCCAGCTCCTACTCCTTATGATCCCAGTGTGCTATTAAGGAAAAACCAAAGAATAGCAAGGGATCAACTGAGATACTCCCAGATCATTGGTTCATTGATGCATTTAGCTAGTGCAGTGAGGCCTGACATCTTATTTGCTGTGAGCAAGTTGAGCCGGTTTGTTTCAAATTCGAGAGATGATCACTGGCATGCTCTGGAAAGGGTAATGCGCTATCTAAAAGGCACAATGAGCTATGGAATTCGCTATGCTGGGTACCCAGAAGTACTAGAGGGCTATAGTGATTCAAACTGGATATCTGATGCTGATGAGATAAAGGCCACAAGTGGATATGTGTTCACACTTGGAGGTGGCGCTGTTTCCTGAAAGTCTTGCAAGCAGACCATCTTAATGAGGTCAACAATGGAAGTAGAACTCACAGCATTAGATACTGCCAGTGTTGAGGCCGAGTGGCTTCGTGAGCTCCTGATGGATTTGCCGATGGTTGAAAAACCAGTACCAGCAATCCTGATGAACTGTGATAATCAAACGGTGATTATTAAGGTAAACAGTTCGAAGGACAACATGAAGTCACCTAGGCATGTAAAGAGAAGAATGAAATCTGTTAGAAAGCTGAAAAACTCCGGAGTGATAGCGTTGGACTATGTCCAGACGGCTAAAAATCTGGCATTCAGTTTAGTAAGGGGCTATCGCGTAATGTGATACACAGTCCATCAAGTGAGATGGGCCTGAGACCCACTTGAAGCTACACAATAGCAGAAACCTGTCCTTTGTGATCGGAGATCCTGTGAATTAGGATGGCGAAGCAAACTATTGGGTGGCTGGGAGGAGAGAGCCTTAAATGGGCTCATCTCTGTGATGTACTCTCTCCTTGTCTGTATGGCAGGTTGGTATACACCTTAATGTGATCCAAGTGGCTTTTATTAAAGCAGAGATGTTAGCCTACAGAACATCTTAGAAGGAATACACCTATATGAGTTCGACTGTTAGTCACAGTCTATGAGATTTGGGTGATCTCTATATACTCATGAAAAGGCTCGGAGTATGACTTATACGCTCCAAATAGAGGGGATGCAAAAAGCAGCCTAGTATCAGTTAAGGAATTGAGTAAAGCCTAACTGCACAAGACTGACAATTCAAGGCATAGTCCATTGTTCAGTTGTGGTCTAGTGTAGCTTCTTTTCTAGGTGAAAGTTCAACTTAACAGTCTCCACGGAAACACTAGTATAACAAACATGTTCAGAATTGAGAGCATTTCCTATGAGTCATGAAATTTGGTGGGGATTGTTGGAATAAATAGACTAAGCCCAATTTATTCTCAATAAATTCCATTGGCCCACAATTAATGCTATGAGGATTAATACCACCTTGGAAATTAAGTAGAGAGATCTCAACTTAAATAGGGAGCTATTAGAGAGCCCCTGTTGACCGGTTGAGGTAGTGGTGGGACTGCCACACGTGCGCGTGCGCTGAGCCGAGCCAAGCAGGCCGAGGGCGTGCGCGCAGGCGGGCGGGCGGCTCTCTCTCTCGTAATTTTTGCAACGGACGAGAATTGAATCATATTGATTCGGCTGATCAATTCTGTATTGAACAGGGCGAATGAATTCCACGGATTGATTTCGTTGTTATCTACAGAATTGAATCGGTTGATTTCGGTTTGATTACTCTCGAACGTTACTCCCTCGTGCAGTATAAAATCCCACTAACAGGACAGGCAGAGACACAAGTTCACTCGCTCTGCTCTGTTCCTCCTCTCGCACTGCTCCCCTCGAAATCCTTTATTCCTGCGCTGTTCTTCGCTTCCCTGGTTCTAATCACCTGCACGCACGGGTGCTCGGGACAAGTAGGTGCCTCCGGTACTCCGTCCGCTTGCGTACCTGCACGGGTAGGCAGGCGATCAAGTTTTTGGGGAGCGTCTCGGCGCGACTGCTCCTGTTCTTCCTCAACTACACTACAACCTCTTCGTCGGCCTCTTCTTTCTCTGCATCAACATGTCGAACACTGGTGTTGGTGCTGCTGGAGGAGGCACAGGAAACGGTGGTGGCGCTACTGGAGGAGGTGGCACCGAGAACGACTACAACAACGGAGGTAATACAATTGCCTCATCATCTACTGGAGCGTTCTTCGGGTATTTCTCAATTCTTCCGTTGGTGCTTAACATGTTGTTAGATGCTATAGTCCCTGTTAGTATCTTCATGTATATCACCATGCTAGGATCACTATCCTTTGTGAATGTTGTTGATGCTTATGCTTATATCGTTAAAAGTATGCTCATGTTTAACACCAACACTAGATCATTCAACTATATACATGTCATGTGTAGTATCTTAATTTTCTGGATTAAAATATATCGATTTATGACCAAATTTTCAACAATTAGTTGCTATAGCCTGTAAATTTTCTGACTTTCTAATTTTTTACATGTACACGGAGTAACCATCACAGCACATATGACCACAGATTGAGCATACTTTGGATCATATATAATTGTATATGTGTATATAATTAATTATTTGATTGATAAGATGTTGTCAACACAATAGCCAATCTATTGAATAATTGGGCTTTTGTACTAACCGCAAAATGACGTGGAGACAGGTGCAACCAATAGCCGGCTACACTATTAAACATGCTCTTGTACTATCTTGTCTGGTTGATGCCTCTATCGACTTTTACGGCTAATCTGAACTTGTCCTCGGCTAGCATCCAAACAAATTAGAGACAATTACGTTCATACCCCTGTTTTACAATATAATTATGATTTTAACCTTGTTTTTATATTTGTGATTTTATCTTTACTTTTTAACTGAGGTGTAAGTTTGCCCCTATCCTGTTAAACCTCCCCAAAGGTGTTAATTTGGAGATAAAAATACATTTATTCTTTTACGTAAAATATTTTATTTTCTTTTTCATTTTTAACTCACCAATTTCGGGCACGTCTAACACAAGTCCAAAACAGGGGCAAACCTAAGCTTCAATTAAAAAAGAAAAGGAAAAAACAACAAACCTAAAAGATAAGAGTAAAATTATAATTGAAACTAAAAAAAAGAGGCAAGTACACAATTACCCCAAGAAAAAAAACCCAAAAGAGAAAAAAGGGTGCGTGGGATCCTAACACACGTGAGTAGCTAAATTCAGAGTTAGAAATTAAATAATATAAAAGATGAATCTATGTGTAGTACAAGATTAATGTAAATTCAGTATACAAAATAAAATAAAAGTAGTTCAAGAATAGGCAAAATTTGCTACAGGACACTGAAAAATCATTTAATTGGATGGAAGACACTGCAAAAACGTGACACTGCTGATGGACACTACAAAAGTTGTGTAATTGACTGTAGGACACAAGAGGCAATTTTTTATAATTTTTGGACCAAAAGAGGGAAGAGATTTTTTGAAATGGCAAGAGTGCCCCTGGTGCCACACCTTGTAACCCCGACTGGGTCCGATCGAACCTGCCACAGTCAGAGTCGTCACCATCCCCCTACCCGAAATCCCCAAAACCTAAACCTAGGTGGCAACGATGGCAGTGGCGGCGGCGGAGGCTTCGGCTTCGGCGACAACGGCGACGAAGACGACGAAGAGCTAGTTGGCTTCGGTTGCTGTGGCGGGCGAGCGTCGTTGGAAGCGGCGACGGTGGTGGTGGATCAAAGATGGATGGCTCGGTGTCATCTTCAGTGGTGCGTCGCCGCATTGGTGAGTTGGCCTTGGGCAATTGTCCATTGTGCGGGACACAGCTGGAGGCGCGAACATCGAAGACCGCAAAGAATCCAAACAAGAAGTTTGTGAAGTGCCTTTCTCTTGAGCATGTGAGTGTATTCTTTACCATTAGTGTTGGTTGAATATGATTTTTGGTTGTTCAGTGAGTTGATGCATTGAAATTTGGCTTTGCAGACACCACACACATGCAAAATTTTCATGTGGGAATCTGAGTACGAGTAGTTTTTGGCCGATGGTCGCGTAGGAGTGGGACATCAGCCAGGGCGAGAAAGTAATGTTGAAGCAGTTTCATCAATGGGGATTGTGGGTTCAAAATTGAAGGGATTTAGAGCAGTGGGGCGAATGTTAGTGTACCTTGTAGTTGTGCAAGCTGTATTGTTGTTGTTGATATTGGTAGTTATCATTAGCAAGTAGGCAAGCAATGAGTAATTGGTAGCAATGTAATGTGGAATTTCTGAATGTAATATGGATTTGTCAATGGAATGCAGTTCCAGATTAAGCAATTTGAGAGTTGTATTGTTTTGTATTGGTTTGATATGGCACCCGAGTATATTTTGACAGCATTGCCGTATAATTTTGACAGCAAATCAGTATAATGTTGACATAAATTTTGCCAGAAACTCTGTATAGATTTGACAGACATTTTGGCAAGAGGTCTGTATAATTTTGACAGAATTACATTTCATATTGGCATAATCAGAAATCAATATTCTAGTATAAGTCACTACCATTAACCATGAATTGCACAATAATTAGTGTCATTCCACATTAACTAGGTGCCATAAAGCTTGGTCTACAAAAACACATATTGGCAGTACCGCCCATTGCACAAAAACTGTAACATACCCAAAATTTGACTTTCAAATTTTGCATCAAAAAAATGTCAAGAATAATTTTTCTAAATAGGAATACTAATATTTTTCAACTAAAAACCTAAGTGAGTCTAATATGACCAGTTTTAAAATACAAATTTGTGAATAATTTAAAACTTTTTTCTTGATAGCTCAAAAGAAGAAAATAAAACATAATGTGTGCATGTATTTGCATAATGTATTGTTGTGACTTGAGTTTTTTTTTGCTTGTTTTTGGATTTTACTCGAATTTCATAATAGGATGAGCAAAAATTAAAAATTTGAGGCAAATACTAAATATACATTTACAAGAGTGTATATACATGTAATATATGAAGTTGAGTAACTAAAAGTATAAATCATGCTCAAAAACATCATGTCAGGTCAAGAATCATCTACATATAATTTTACAATCATTTAATAATATTTTATAATAGGAAACATATAGGTAAAGGTAAGCTCAGTGAATTTCTAAAAATAATTAGTGTAAGATAAAATCATGGAAAAATTCATGTGGATTCTACTCAATGGGTTAGACTCACTGAAATTTTGGCATGATTTTATATTTAAATCTAGACCCTCAATTAAATTGGTCAAAGCAGTGAAAATCCGGTTTAATCATAAACCCTAATCGGCAAAACTCATGCCTCATCAAAACATGCATTAAATTATATGAAAGTATATATATAACATAATTTATTCAAATACTAGCTCATTTATAATGAATTATTATATTTTTTCTAGAATTTATTCCACTAGTTTTGATCCCTTAAAAATTCAAACCATTTTTAGCTAGACCTAATTTCTTGATTTTGCTAAGGATAAACTATAGTGAATTTTTGAATGCAACCAAGGAAAATGGAAACTATGCATTTTTATAAAAATTAAGTTATGGAATTATAAAGAAGGGAGAAAGAAAGAAAATGGGAGAAATCCATATTAATTTATCATGCACAAAAATTAAGTTATGGAATTATAAAGAAGGGAGAAAGAAAGAAAATGGGAGAAATCCTGAAATTAGCCACAGTTCTTTTTCACCAAAGATTCTACCCAACCCTCTAACCCCAACCTAGTGCACAACAAAGTGGACCCACATGGCAGACAACTTATCTAGCTACACCTCTGTTCCTGTTCTTTTCTCTCTTTTCTATCTAGAGAACAGGCACAGAGAGAAACTGAAAGCGGTGAGAAAAGATCGACGCGTGTTTGCATTCGTGTCCGATGTTGAGACCACCTATATAGCGTCACACATCTCTCCTCTCCTCCCCAGTACCGACCAAAACGAGGAGGAGCACTAGCCTCTCCGTGGCCCTAAAATTTTCCACCGGCCGCGAGGAAGACGACGCTCGCCGTCGCTGTCAGTCTGCCGCCATCTCCATCTCTTCAGCGTTCCCTATTCTTCTCACCATGTCGAAACTTTTCCCTTTTGATTTGGTCTCGTGTGGTCCACTGCAGCAACGGGAACGCCGCTACGCCACGGGAGCTCCGGAGCTCGCACCAATCGCTGCCGCTACGACCTCGTCGCCGTTCCGATTGCCGTGGACCATCGCAAGCCAGGCCACCGCGCCATCAACACCTCCTCGACCTTCTCTGCAAAAGACCTCAAGAAACCCGAAGGATCGTGCACCGATGAGGGAGATCGCCGTCGTCTTCTCTCACTCCAGCCGCCGAGCACCAACACCAATTCCTCCCTCCCCGGTGAGCCTCCGTCCGATTCCTTGCGCATGGAGCATCCTCAAGACCTATCTAACATCACCCACTCGCATGCATGGCAGCCCGTCGAGAGGATTGTGCTATGGTCGTTCGTGTGAAGTAGCCACCGTCGCCGGGATGAACCAAAGGCCATTATCTTCAACCCGAACACTCCAAGCCGTGTTCATGCTTCGGTAAGCATCCAAGGATCTCTAGGGAGCCTATGCATGCATGGTTTTGCGCTAAATTGAGCTACAGCTCGGAATGCAATTGCATGCCGAGGGACACCGCCGCCCACGCCGTCGCTGACACCTATTCCGGACACCACAACCAACGAGTAAACCACCAGGTTCGCAAAAGTCCCCTCTACCTTTTTGCTTTTGGCCACGACCCAATCCAAGGTGCCGTTTGCCGGTGGCGAGCTCACTCGAGCTGCAGCCATGGCTCACTGCCTGTGCACTCATGCCCAGGGACCACGATTTATAAATTTGACTAAATCCAGGGTTCAAGTTAAAAACTAACAAATCACTGACATGTGGGTCAAGGACTAAACCGTAAATATAAAATAAAATGGGGACTCTTTACAAACTATGACATTAACACGTGGGGCAGTGCGGGTTGATTTATGGATTCTATAGGGACCCATTTGCATGATTGCCAGGCACTGACAGTGGACCCTTGTTATTAAAAATCTGGAAAATATAAAGAAAATAATTAAAGCAATTATTGTTCAATTAAAAAGTCATCAAACTTGTAAAATCCATAAAAAATTCATCTTAGCTCCATTTTGAATGAACCAAATTCCAGATGACTCATAAAATTATTATCTTTAATATGGTAGAATAAAACATGCCATTTACAGTAGAATAAATATCTCTAAAATTTAGTATAAAGAATAATAAACATAAAACATAATCTAACTTGTAAAATTTGTAGAAAATTCATTTTAGCTCTAAATGAATCACACCAAAACTTGTTAGCTTCACAAAAGTATGAGCTTTATTTATATGAGCTAAGATCAAGAATTTTAGTATATAAAATATAGTTCACTTTTAAGTAAATACAAATGGTCATGATTAATATGAGATTAATGCAAACATTTAAAATTACGAACTCATATTTGTTGGGCTAACAAACTTGTTAACTTATTTACTGTAAACTAAAACTTAACACATTATGTGTGTAAAACACCCTTAAAGTACATATAGCATATAGTTAACCTTATTGTCGGTGACACGGGCCCGGGGGTATCGAGACCAAAGGGAAGGGCGGCCACAGGGATCCACGTGGCCCGTTCCCCCGGAGGGGTCGGGCCCAAGGGTGACGTGGCGGCTGCCCTCCCGGTTTCCCTTGGGGTCGGGCCGCTCCCGTTTCTCCCCCGAGACCTGGGGCGCCCCGACCCCCTGCGGCTTGGATGCCACGTGCGCGGGTTAGGTGAGCGCGGCAGAACTCACCTAATCGCATTTATAGCGGTTCAGACGGGCGCACTACGTCGCATTTAATGCGGCGTGGCGCGTGCATATCCGGTCCGTGACCGGTCACGATGAGTGACCGGTCGCAGACCGGTCAGATCGCGGGTTAGGTGGTGCCAGAATGCCTGTGCACCGCACTTGCGCCAGGCGGCCTGCTGCACGCCTCGCCCCGTCCCATCAAAATGATGAGAGCCTTCTGTCTCTCGTCTCTCAGCCGGAGTTGGTACCGCAGCTCCGGTCAGATGTTTCCCGTTCCCAATGTGAGTGGGACACGGAAGTCATCCGCCATTTAATGAAGGCTGAAATGGGCGTCCCCCGAATGGGTCGGCTGACTGAGCGAAGGCGTGCTGCGGCGTCTGTCAGAGGCTGCTTCTGACGGTAGGATAGCCCTAAATGTAAAAGAATGTCTTCTTTCTTAGGCAGCTCGTGGCCCATGTGGTAGCCCCTTGCCATGTAAAAGGAGGCCCAGGCCTAGGAGAGAAGGGGGACGCTCTCTGGGGACTCTCTCTGGATTCCATCATACTCTCAGATCTACCAGAACACAGGAGTAGGGTATTACGCTCCTTAGCGGCCCGAACCTGTCTAAATCGCCTGCGTCCACGCGTTTTTCTCGCTAGGATCCCACAGATCAGGGGCGAAGAATTTCACCTTGCGCCCCCGGCCGAACCGGCAAAGGGGGACCTGCGCGGTCTCCCGGTGAGGAGCTTCACGCTCCGTCACTTATGCACCCTATGGCTTCTGAAATTCGTAACAAATTAATTCTAGCTTTAAAAATAATGAAATAAACTTTTTTGAACTTATAAAACCATGCCCTCTACTGCTGTAACCAGAAACTTAACACTGCTAAAATAAAAATGTGATCCAAGTCTAGCTAAGGCTTAAATAACCTACTACTAGTACAGAACTTATAAAATTCATATACCCTAAAATACAAGTGATAAAATAGAAATTCCTTCAACATAAAATCATATTTAGTCATTACCTATCTACTATGATAAATTCATGCATATTAGAAGCATTTTTGGATTTTTGTATGATTTGGTGTTTTATACGCTACCGTCATTTCGTATAGTGAACGGCATCGCTTTCGGTGAGAAGTTTGGGTTTTATTCTTGGAAGTTTGGGTTTTATTGCTGACCAAGATGGAAATTCAAACTAAGGCAAGTTGCCCTCCTCCTTTGAACACTTTGATCCTATGTTTTTATTGGGCAAACGTTTTCTATTGCAAAGTTGCACACGCTAGATAGTTATGTTTGGAAAAATTATTTGAAAATGATGGAATGGTAGTTATGACCTATTTATTGCATAATCCACCTTGAGATTTGTTATCCTTGATGTTTGTAACCTTAGAATGGTTTAGAGTACTCTTCATGTGCTCAACTGGGCTTATAATTGCTAGTTCTAATGTCATATACTTAGCCATGCCAAGTGAGATGGTTTTAAACATTGTGATCACCTTAAATATTTGGAAATGGGCAATTTACGATTTCTGGATAGAGGTGAAGCCTCAGGTTATTTGTGAAATAAAATGGAGTAAAACATATTTCTAGACTTGGGCGGCGAGTGGTGTACAAATGGTAGTAGTTGTACACCGATAGGGGGAGCGTTCGCCTGAGTCGATTAAGAACCGAACTCTATGTTACCAACTAAGTATACAGTACTGCCACATGTGTTAGTATGGGATGACCTTAGCTTATTAAGTTGTTTAGTGTTTAGCCTTGCATATTGGTAGGCCGGATTAGAATGAATTAGTCTGAGCGATGATTCATAGGAACTACCCATGTGCGTGTTGAATTAATTGCTAGCGAATATTACTAGCTGTGTGTGTTCTGTGAGGAGATGGATGGTCTACCTCACAGCATGGGCGTCTAAGTCTGTCCAATTCAACGGTACAGTGCCTCGTGGGGAAAAGGATGTGTTCGCTGCCACGGCGTTAGGTTTAAGGCGTGGGCCTGCCACCTAACGGCTCTGGGTCATTCCTAGGGTGGATTCACACTTGCCGTCGCTGATGCAAGGCTAGACACTAGGCAATGTAACGGCTAAGTAGTGACCTCTAGTCCGCACTCAATGTGTAGAGTGTGGGGTGCTAGGCCAGCATCGAACCAACTAGAGTGTAACCTCCGGGCTTTTATCGCATCATGTGGATTTGTACGAACTCTGCAGAGTTAAAACTAACTGGTTAGCCGTGCTCACGGTCAAGAGCGACTTGGGGAAATGACATGAGTGTAATTTTATCATTTCTAAATTGTTTTATAAAAATGGTTGAGGAATGGGAATATGATGATGATTTTGATGATAATGATGACTTGTTACCAGGGAAGGTGAAAGTTGATGTTTATGGTTTATGATAATGATGATGAGGATAAATGATGATTATATTTCTATATTTACTTATATGAATCACCATGCTTTACTACATACTTTACAAAATTGACCGTTTGTGAAATATTGTGAAACAACTTAGCTTTATGCAAATGAACCTACAAATAGCCATTCTTTGATATTTAGAGCTTGCATGTATATAGGATTGTATTGCCTTGCCAATACATTAACATGGATAATGTACTGACACTTGTATCTTTTGTGGGTTGTTTGTCTAAATTGTTTTGCAGGATTAAGTTGAGTGCTACAGGTTCCGTTGATCTCTTCAGGATGGTTCATTAGGGGTCTACCCCTAGTCGGATTGCTTAAGGGTGTTGGGTAATTAAGCTTCCATGCGAACCTTTAATTATAAGGCCGTTTGGCCATATATCTTGTAGACTTAGTTTCTAAATTAATAGTGTGCTAGTACTCTGTGTTTATGATATGAATATCATTTGCTTTGATGAAAGTGTTTTGGTATGTTCTAGTTTATAGAACTATCTAGACATGAGTATGGATGTTGAACAAACGAGATGTTGTAGAGCTTAGCAAATTGTCAAGTCTCCTGGGATGTGTAACACATCTGGTCGCTGCCTTCGTGTGGTTTGACGGGCACGTCTCAGGCTGAAGTTGACTGGCACGCTAAGTCCCAGCAATGTCTCTTTTGCTCAATATTCGGCACTTCGTTATTTATATTGAATGGTGATTAGTTGTGATCATGGGGCATATTGAGGCTTGAGTGGCTATAATGCGTGTATGAATCCCACTCTCCCAAAATCATGTGGTGATCACAAATGACACCGGACAATATAATTTTCGGGTGCTCGACAAAAACACATACTGGAAATACTGCCCATTGCCCCAAATACAAAAGAAATGCACATAGCAGATTTTAGCATGGTGCCGTACAGTCAGATTGTTCCAGGGCATGTTTGCATCCTACATTTATACAAAAGCCAATAGAATGTCATTAAACTTTAGTTGCCACTAGCATCAACATCCAAATTGAGAGCTCTAGCCCTGCTCCTTGTTATTGGGCTTGTTTGAGTGACTCCAGATGCTCTTGATCTTGAAGGTACGGACCTACAAAAAGTGAAAATGGACATAAATATATAGAACAAAGATAGCAAATGTATGACATAAAAAGCACAACTTTGAACATACACATTTGCTGATGAGACTTGTATAACAGGATCTTGCACAGGAAGCACAACTTTCTTTACTCTTTTTCTCTTGGGCTTTGGTGGGGCTAGTGGTGGGGCAGATGGGTCAGCAACTGGCTCATTGCAAGTCTTCTTAATATGGCCAAATTGACCACACCTCTTGCATCTGTACTTTCTTTTTCCCGAACCTCCTTCTTCCACTCCTTTAATTCTTCTGCTTCTAGGTCTGCCAGCTGACCTATTCAACAGAGGTGGATATAACTTGAATCCAACATTAATCTTAGCCCATTGAGACTTGTCTGTCATTGGAATCACATGTCCTGTATATGCCTTCTTGAATGTTGCAACAGAGTAATACTCATTCACAGATTGTTCCAATTCTAGCCCCCTCCTTGAAATGATTAGAAAAATGGCATGTGTGCAAGGTATGCCTATTATCTGCCATTGCCTACAATTGCATTCTTGAGTGTTCAAGTCAACAGTGTGCCTTCATGTCTTCAAGTCCCTACCAGTGCCTCCTATTTCTCCTAGGTGCTTGTGGGCTGAGTATAGTTCGTATCCAAGGTCAATTTATCTGAAAAGAAATAGCAAACAATTTAGAACTTGCATAAAACAAAATTACTAAACAAAAAATAACAAATCAAGTAGGCATACTTACTTGCCAAGTTCTCTCATCCTATAGTCTAGAAGCATGTATCCTCCACTTGCACCGCTTAGCCTTACAGTATGCTCTATTCCTCCTTGATTCGTTATATGGCACTGCAAGTTCAACCTCTTTCAGTATTGCATACTGTCTGATGCACCTTTTAAAGCAATTGTCATCTTCAAAAGTACCATAAACAGCTATCTTAGGATTGTCTACATCAGTTACATGAGCCACTGACTCACAACCCTCCTCATCGTCAACGGCTAAATCATCTTGATCTTCGTCAGAACCAGGGTCATAATCATCATCAACTGCCTCATCATCTGACACCAAATCATTGTACTTCTCTTTCTCATCATCTACACCAACATACTCAACCTCATCACTCTCACCCCAATCATCAACCTTTTTCAAGCTAGTAGGCTTCCTAGGTTTGCTAGGTTTAAAAACAATGACTTGGCTCTCTTGAGTTGCCAATTCAATGTCAATACAAGCAACTTGTCCATTTTCTGCCTCATTACTAGCTGGCCCATGAATGTTGCCTAGTTCCATACAAGGCCCGGTCCTATTTCATGGGTCATCGCTCACATGAACAACCAAAGGGAGCCTCCTCGTCTCCCAGTACATGCCAAATGCATCAAGCAATGAACTATCAGAAGCTATCTCTGCATACATCTTATCATTTTTGTCCCAAAAGGTTACAGTTATCTCTTGTTGACAACTATGTGTCACCTCATCATCAAGATCATTAATAAGGTCAATCCAACAAACGATATCCTAGTCTAGTACCCAATTAATATCAAGAGACACATGAAAATCCGGTCTACCATTCTCATCAAACTCAACATATGGACCAACCCGAACAACAACTCTGCAAGCTAAGCTAGCATCCATCCTACACGGCAAAAAAAAAATAAAAAATCCACACATTTCAATCAAATCCCAATGAAACTCGCAAGACATATCACTGCAAATCATCACTATTGGGGCCCTATTTTTGTAACAAAAAATCACGAAGCTTACCATTGAGGAACCCAAGACATGTCTAATGGCTTCACTGGAACCTCAGTGCTCGTCAGCCATAGCAAGTCTTTCTTCCCTGCTAACTTCTTCCTCGGCGACATCATCCTAGCTGTCGCTCGACCGCTTACCAATATCACTGCTCCATTGACCATCGTCGCCGCCGCTGTCGCCACCGTCTTCATCGCAGTCGTCGCCGAAGCCGAAGCCGTTGTTGCCTCCTCTGCCATCATCGTCGCCACCACCGTCGTTGCAACCTAGGGTTAGGTTTTGGGGATTTCGGGTGATGTGGGGGATGGCGACGACTCCAACTGGGTCTGGTTCAACCGGACCTAGTCAGGGTTACATGGTGCGGCGCCAGGGGCACTCTCGCCATTTCGAAAAATCCCTCCCCTCTTTTGGTCCGGAAATTATAAAAAATTGTCTCTGGTGTCCTACAGCCAATTACACAACTTTTGTAGTGTCCATCAACAATGTCATGTTTTTGCGTTGTCTCTCAGCCAATTACACGATTTTTCAGTGTCATGTAGCAATTTGCTCCAAGAATATAAGGACATCTAGAGATTAAAATTATCCAAGAATATAAGGACATCCCTACATACTTTCTAATCCCACCCAATAATAACCATCCATCATTTAGTTTCTCTACATACTTTTCCATCTCAACCCCTCACAATTATTTCTCACCTCAACCTTAAACTCTTAAGAAAAAACTCCAAACATTCTTATATACTTGAACAAAAGGAGTAGCAGATAAAATATACTATCTACTATATCCATTTTGAAATCGTGCTCACACAGTTTTGGCCCAATAAAAGTAATGCAGCCCAAAAAAAATTATACAACTTTATGTGTAAAAACTTTATCATGAAAACTTTATCGATAGAAAATTCAAATATATAAATTTTATATATAGAAACAAGCCTATACATATATAGAACCATCTTGTATATAAAAACTTTATAAATATAATTTAGAAACTAATACATAGACACATTTGGTAAAAAACTTTATACATACAAAAGTTTAGCATAGAAATTTTATACGTCTAAACTTTCGATATAGAAACTCTATACATTTAAATTAAATAAAGAAGAAAAAATACACAAACGCTCCATTGGGCCTATGTTTACTCAAGTCAAATTTGGCCCGACATATGCTAGAAAAAGGTAGCGGGCCGATGCCACGAAAGAAATTTCCTTGCATTTAACCTATGAAAGCCACAAACCAGGCCCCACATGTAGCCTCGTATTGCTAAAAGAGAAAAGAAGAACATGCAAAAGAAAACACCCCCAGGGAAAAGAAAAGGAAGCTAATAGGATCAAGCTGTGCTCGGACGCGCAGACGTTCGTGTGTTAGCTTTTTCGTTTGATTGACTATGATAGAGTACATACTAGACAATAATATGTGAAATTACTATTCGGCGCACACACGTGAACTTCGTTGCTAGTGTACACTTTTGGCCCACCAAACCCAGGCCCATGTGCGCTTCCCTTTTTTTTCGACATGTAGTGAAGCGTTACCTTATTCTCTCATCTCCCGTCCAGATCAAAACTAATTGGTCAAAATTGGCTTCAATTCTCTTCTCTTAAGAATTCTTGATGCGGCAAGCAAGATGGCTCCTCCCGGTGAGCTGCCACTGCCAACCTATTCCTCCTCCATGGCAAGCCCCTTGCCTTCTTCCTTCTCTCCAGCCTCCATAGCAAACTCCCCTAACCCTTTCTTTCTTCTTTCTAGCCTCCATGGCAAGATCCCCTAACTCCTTTCTTCTAAAGTGTTACAGTGAAAACCTTAATTATTTCTCCTTTTCTCTGGGCGACATGGCAAGTGGATTGGTCTTATTTTCATCCGCACTTGTTAAGATGCCAGTGAATCTGATTTTTCCCTTCATGTTCTTTGTGTTGAGCCCTATGTCTTCTCCGAATTGAAAGTTATTCATTGGGAAATGATTTTTTTTGGAGGGGTTAAAAGTTTGGTGTCAAGAGTGAACGGTAGAAATTTTTTGATTTTTGTGTTCAATTTTTTTAGCGAAAGTTTGATTCAAAAGTTCAAAGATTTTGGTATAAAGTTTTGAGTTTACAGTTGAAGGTTTCAGATTATGAATTGAAAGTTTTGTTGTTTTGGACTATGAATTAATTTTCCGGGATTGCTAATTGGGTTGAAAGTTTCAGATTATGGATTTAAAGTTTTTGGACTATGAATTGAAAGTTTTGCAAATAGGGTTGAAAGTTTTAGATTACAAATTGAAAGTTTTGCAGATCAAGTTTGAAAGTTTCGGACTATGCATTGAAAGTTTTTCAAATCGGGTAGAAAGTTTTAGATTATGAATTGAAAGTTTTGCAAATTGAGTTTGAAAGTTTTGGACTATGAATTGAAAGTTTTGCAAATTAAGTGAAAATTTTAAATTAAGAATTGAAAGATTTGCAAATCAGTTCTAAAGTTTCATGTTTTCAATCTGAGTTTGAGAAGGGGAGGTGCGAACTTGGGTTTTACGCGTACTGGACCTTGTGTGAACATATGGATTTTTTTTAACAAATTGGTGTGCGAACATATGGATTTTTTTAACAAATTGGTGTTAGCACACAGAAAACAAGAAAATATTGTTTTGTTTGATTGAGCGCGACTTATATTTATGACGCACATACGCATAATAGTACATCTCCAATAAACAATATCTCCAATAAATAATCGGATTAAAATTTATCTCCAAGTGACACTACACCTTACACACTCTTGCACGAATGACACTGCCTATCGCCCACCGATATTATGCGATCAGAGAGAACATCTATTATCCTCTAAGGGAATGATAAAATACTCAAATTATATTTGCTCAATCACAGGTAGCCCAGTGCCCGACAAATTACCATGGCTCGAAATCATGCATAGCCACAGGAGGCCTGCAGGTCCTCGAGGAACTTGACAAACGCGGCATGAGACGAGCCCCCTTCCTTGATCGCCTCGGCGGCAGCATCCTTCACCGCGGCCGCACGCTGCCTGAGCGTCTTGCCGCCCTCGGACTCTATCACCCACCTGACCTTCGCTTCCACCTCCTCCGCCGCCACCACCTCCTCGTCGTAGCCCCTCATCTCCACGCCAAGCTTCATCTCATCCACGACGAGCACCTTGTTCATCCTCTGCTCCGCGTACAGCGGCCAGCACAGCAGCGGCAGCCCCGCCGTGATCCCCTCCAGCGTCGAGTTCCACCCGCAATGCGTCACGAACGCGCCGGTCGCCCTGTGGCGGAGAACCTCCACCTGCGGCGCCCATAGCTTCACCACGAGCCCTCTTCCCCTTGTCGCTTCCATGAACCCGGCCGGCAGGAGTGCGTCGAGATCTGGCTCCGCCAGCGGCTCGTAGACATTCCTTTCGTCGACGCGCGGGCTCCGCACGACCCACAGGAACCTCTGCTCCGACTTCTGCAGGCCAATGGCGATCTCCTCGAGCTGCTTCTTGCCGAACCTTCCCAGGCTCCCGAACGCGAGGAACACCACGCTGTTGTCCGGCTGCGCGTCCAGCCACCGTAGGCAGTCGTGATCCTTGTCGCTGCCACCGCCTCCCGAGACCAAGGGCCCGATGGAGTAGACCGGCGGCGTGGCACGGCCGGGGACGCAGAGCCCGTCCTCCAGAGTGCGCAATGCCCGCGTCTCCAGCGACTCGAATGTATTGACAAGAATTCCTCTAGACTCTGGATGCCGACGGAACGTCAGTAAGATAAGCCTGGATGCTTCGTTGTTATTGAGAATATCCGATGGTAACTCTGAAGCTTTGAACGGAGGAGAGCCGGGAAAGTGGATGATGGAGTCACCGAGCTCCGCGAAGCTTGTGTTGATGCTATCTCGCATGCTGGGTAGGTGGAGGAAGACGGCGAGGTCGCTGGCGGCCGAGGGGTAGAAAACGTAGACCGGTAACCTGAGCTCGGAGGCGACGTCGAGAGCGTCCGTGCAGAACATGTCGACGATGAGCGCGTACACGGAGGGCAGCGAGCGGAGGAAGTCGCGGAGCGGCGCGTTCATGGCGTTGAGGAACCCGAGCATACCGACGATCGGGGGGGCGGACGTGCCGTCGGAGCCGGAGCCCGCGGGTGCGGGCGGTGGCGGCGGCAGCACGTGGAAGTTGATGGCGGGGTTGGACGCCGCGAAGCGCGCGACGGCGGCGGAGAAATCGGGCGAATCCAGTGGCGGCTTGACGACCGCCACGGTGACCACGAGGCCGTGGTGGAGGAACACCTTGGCCAGCTCAACCATCGGCACTAGGTGGCCGACGCCGAGGCCGGGGTACAGCACCACGGTTCTCTCCATGGCGTGGCGTGACGCCGCCGCGCGCTGAGTCTCCGGGCGACACGCGCGGGCGCGGCCGGGATGTGGTGTGCCGGAGATTCGAGTGCCAAACTGCCAATCGAGATCTTGAGGATGGAAGGCGCGATCTTATCCCCGAGCGATATAACGTGGTGACGAACTGACGACTGGGTACGTGTGTGCGAGTATCAATCAATGCACGTTTGGCTACGCGAGCCTGTTGGACTCGACACCACATACGGAACGAACGAACCAGCGCACACGGGAGACTTTGTTCTTCACTTCTTTCACATTTTTCAAACGGTTAAACGATATATTTTAAAAATTATATTAATTTATTTTTTAAATTTTTTAAGCTAATACTTAATTAATATCGTTCTCTTGTTTTTCGTGTCAGGAGAACACCGCCTAAATCAGTGACTTGATGAGATGGGATAGACACTGCTCCTTGAATGGCGTGCCTTTGGTCCTGACAGCCTGGCAACATCGTAGCAAACATGCAGGTGGATTTCCGTTCGAAATGATTTCTTTCTCATTTTATAGAGGGCAATAACAAAAACTATAAAATCATAAACTTGTATAGAAAAGATAGAAAGATAGAGCAATATAAACATACATGCTTAAATTTAACCGGTAGAGATAAAAAAAATACTAACAAATACGTGTGAATTTGGTGTTTACGAGTGAATTTGGTGTTGTCTTTTCATCATTCATTGACTGAAATTTAGTCTGTCATAATTGTAAATTGGTAAGTGGCGTGATAATCATCCGTATATTTGTCCTTCCATCTATAAACTGACGCCAGGGTATGCCTTAAAATCAATCTATCTTGATGGGCAGAGTGGAGTTGGAAGAAAGGTGGGAATAAGTCACTTTGACTCCCTTGAATATAACTAAAAATATACGTGTCATACGACGCGTTTGGATACGTAACCCGTTGGTTACTTTGTGTTAAATATTGTTTTTAGTATCTAAGAATAAAAAATAAGTTCAACGACGGTAGGTTTGATATATCTATCTGAAGTGAGCAGACAACTAAACTACTGGTTTGTACATGTAAAATTATTTTCAAACGTTGTTTTAAAGTCATTGAAAATTTTAATGTGATTATGGAATGCAGCAAATTCTGTAGTATTGGAGTAGTCTGTAATTGTAAATGATTTTATTGACCAAGATATTGAAACTATAGGTTAGAATTTTTCACCGAGATCAATTTTTGACATTTTATTACTATATATACCCCCTTGCTACTTCAAAAATAGCTAAACTTTAGGATTAAATTTGATAAAGTTTATCAAATTGTATGTTTTTTTGTCGTATTGAGTTTGCAAATTGACAATATAACTGAAAATTTATTATTCTATTTTTCCATCTTGATTTCTTTTTTTCCTTATTTCATTCGTTTTCTCACCATTCCATCTGTCACCACAGGAGAGGGAGCAGATAGCTTTTATTTTTCAATTATGTTCTTCTCTCTCTCTCTTCAGTCTATGTGAGATGGCCCAGCTATATCTTTCAGTATGAAGAGCAAGATATCCTTACCCTTTGAGCTTATGTAAGTGAGTGGTGAAAAGAAATAAGCCTATTTTGTCTCTCATTTTTTTTGTCCTCGATCGAATTGCATCCTTCGCAAAACCGAGTACAACACCTCCTAAACTTTAAAACTGATGCAAATCAACTCCTTGAATGATTTGGGAGGCGGTTTCTGCTGACGTGATAGATTGACTTAATCAAAATATGTTGACGTGACAGCCCAGTCATTAAAGAAATGGGAGATAAAAATGAGTCTCACATGTAAGTGACAATGATAAAAATCAAAAACTATGTGGCCCACATGTCAGCCCCCACTACTCCATCTTAATCTCGACACGTTGTCCTGGTGTCGCCGTCGCCAGAAAGAGAATGGTTGACTGGCAGAAAAGCGGACGGCAACGATGAGGACACGCAACGCCCGCGACAACAACCACCACCACCGTCGCATGCACCGCCCCTGCCATCTCTCCTCCAAGGCCGGCCACACAAATCCTGTCGACAGCGACCACAACTCCACAACCTTCCTTGCTGCCTCATCACCTACGCCACTGTTGGTCGTCCGTGCCACGCCACCATCGGCCGTCCACGAGCTACGACATGAAGCCCAGGTGCGCCACCGTGAATAATGATCCGGTATCTAAGAATGGCCTCCTCCACCATTATTCTAGACACTGGCCCAACCCAAAATGGCAGACAAACACCGGGATACATAGGTAGGTGATAATTCTATAAGAGTCAAACTGTGAGAAACTGAGATAGGTTGAGGGACTTGATTGGTCGATTTCTCTGTTATACACGTGGCCTCGAGTAATTTGATTACCTAGCTACTAATCAGTTGGCAGAAGATATTCTGATTTTTATTTTTTCTTCTTTCATAAGTTCGGAATTTATTTGTTAGATGAGAAAGGACACATGGTCCAATCAGCTTGGCGGTTTTGAAGGTGATTTTCGCTGATATGACACGTTGATGTGGTCTATCCGGTTTAATAAGCATGTGAGGCCCACGTGTCATTCTCTCTCCTTTTTCTTTCTTCCTCTTCCTCTCTTTCCTTTTATCTCTCTCCTTTCTCTTTCCCCTTCAGCCCTTCCTCCCTTGGCCGGCTCCTCTTGTTCCTCTTCTCCATAGCAGCGGCGACGGGACAACAAGTGGGAGCGGTGGCAGCCGGCGGTGAGCACTCTCCTCTCTCTCTCTCCCACACCAGCTTGTAGCACGTAGGCCCCCCTTCAGCACTAGTTTGCCATGGGGGAGATACTTCAGCCTCCTCTCCTTGACGATGTCGCCGACGAGGGACGGCAGTGGCGGAGGGACTCCGCTTGAAAGAAGCTGCTCCAGCCGACGGTATGGCCTCTGGCATCGGCAACGACAGGCATCGATCGGGCTCTCCCCGCAGAGCCATCTGTCATGCCCACGCATGTTGCTGCTGCGTAATCGACTTCGGCTGTGTTCGGGACTTAGTATTCCCAGCGCGCACAGTACTTTTCTCCACGCGCACGCTTTTCAAACTATTAAACGGTGTATTTTTTTGCAAAAAGTTTCTATACAAAAGTTGCTTAAAAAATCAAATTAATACATTTTTGAAAAAAAAATTAGCTAATACTTAATTAATCACGCGCTAATGGATCGTTCTGTTTTCCGTGCGCACTGTGCGCGCTGGGAAAACAGAGTTACGAACTCAGCCGAAGGGCCCCACTTAGGTGCCGACGGGAGAAGGAGCAAGGGCTGCTATTGCTAACGGGAAAGAAGGGATCCACTCGCTGTCGTCGTCCGGGATTTGGCTCCCAGGGCACTCAGGCGCACCTAGCAAGCGAGGCCATGCTGCGCTCACGGCCTCCACGTCATCTGCCATGGTGCCGCACCTCTTAGCTCCCGGCCAGCTCCAGGCCTCAACTCAGCGCCGCCGCCGCCGCCGCCTGGAGCCGAGCGTGGGTCGGCCGCCAACTAGGAGCATGAGCCGAGAGGGGAAGAGAGGAGGGAAAAGGGAAAGGTGGAGGTGGCGAAGGGGGACCACCTCCACCCTTAGCTACCACACCACACCTTCCTCGAGCTCCTCCGTCACCGCCACTCTACGGCTGCCTTGCCGCCGCCGAGACGAATTGGGTCGGAGAGAACAGAGGAGAGAAGTTAGGGAGTCACTAACATGTGAGCCCACATACTGACTCAGCGGATAAATCAGGTCAACGGTCACGTCAAAAAACCACCTTCAAAATCAATCATTTTGTAACGGCTTTAATAGTTTGGAGTCAAACACCCCCTTCTCCCCTCTAAGCCACCGCACCTCCCTCGTCCTCTCCGCGCCACAGTAGCTTCGTCCCCGCACAGCGCCGCGGCGCCGGCGCGTGCGGCCATGTACGCCGTCTCATCTTACCCTATCTCGTGTCCTGTGATTCTCTACTCTCTAGCAGGTACGTGGTTTACACCTCGCAGCTCATTTCATCGTGTACTGAATGCAGTATATGTCGGTATATGCTTATGCATGGACACATCACGATCCTTAGTTTCTTCCCCGATCAGCAGTGATCACAGCAATGGACACAGCCGAACGGATGTGGTTGGTGCGCCCAACCTGGAGCCAATAAAACTGCTAATGCACTGTATAAATTACAGATTACAAACACTCAATTCGAGTATACCTTCCCCCCTTTCACTTTTTTTTTCTTTTTCTGTATGTATAAATACAAACGTGAAACGTGCTTCTGGCCTTAGCCAGACACTCAGCTGCATGAATAATATACAGTTAATTAGCCTTGTGACCTTCCTATGTGCTATACCACCCTACTTATAATCTCAACTAAAATCAGGAGAAGCTCAAGGTCTTCAGGTGAGCTCTGTACATTCATGACTTCACAAGACATGCTGCAAAAGCCATGATGGACGTCGCATGAAATTATATGATTACCCCAAATCCCTCTTGTTGTTGCTCCTTTTATTTGTTGGTAGCAAGAACTGTTGGGCTAACTATGCTTGCTTCCTCACCTTGCTATCTCCTGTCCATTATAATGAAGAATATACGAAGACAAAAATGTTATACACATAACATAATCTATCCTTGTTTCCCCTCAAGTATTTACTTGATTTCAGAAATGCTCCTTATGGAATTCGAATTTGGTTGTGCATTTCCCGTTGAATTCATGGCAAAGTTTGCTTAGTTCTTGTGCAAGGACTGGAGCTCCACAGTAGAATACACCTGTATGCAACACAAATAAGTACTCAAACCATATATAATGTGTCTATGAAATCATTATATTAACTATATAGATCAATTGTTGATGAATAGGTAACTCAGCCCGAGGTGGTAACTTGTTTACAGTTCTGCTCATTTACAACAGAGCTGAAAGTGTAGAAGGCGTGGAATTTCAAGTTTTCTCCTTTCCCATTTTTATTTTCTCCTTTCCCATTTTTGATTATATATCATTGAAAGTTTTGCATTTCTTTTATGTAGTACTCAGTACATCTAATAAGTTCAACATAGATATATGCAGAGTTAGGTAGTAGGCCTGAATGACCAAAGGAAATCAAGATAATGATTAGTTAGACTTGAAGCATGTAAACTAACCTATTTTGGCATATGGATGCTTGGAGGCAATTTTAGAAAGGACCTTTCTCCAATTTGGTCGTGCAAAATGTGTCCGGACCTGAAAAACAAGTGCAGTAACAATTAAATGGACAAGGCAAATGTGATTTCTGTTAACTTTGAGTTCTTTACGATAATAGCCAGTGAGGTGAAAAACTTAATATCGAACAAAACGGCTTTACAGCATCCGTGTGGAGCTGTTAAACGTCCTGCCAGTACTTACTTTTGTCCCAGAGACAATGTCAACTCCATTCTTGGCATGGTTCAGAGCTTGGAGCATGGTGATGAGTGCTGACCTAGCATCCCCCTCCTCATAGACGCTTGTTAGGTAGTTGTGCATCTCAATGATATTCTAGCATGGATCAAAAGCAACCGTAATTACAAGTTCACAAGGAAATGCATGGCAAATTTCTGAAGACAAACAAACTGCACTGCAAAAAAAATCAATTGGTCTATTTACCCTTTGATCCAAGTCAGCAATTTCATTCATAACTCCTTTGAACCAATCAAAAGAGCCTTGTTCACGTGTCACCCAGTAAAAGTAAGCATTTGTGGTCTTCAAGATCTTCTTTGGTCTTGAGGTAATCGTCATAAGTGTGCCCAGATCAACATGTGGCTTATTCCGACCAATTGGTGGATAAAGATCAGTAGAAGCATCCTGCAAATACGGAGAAATAGAGGACACCGAAAACGTAAGCCACAGCTAAAAACGTAAATGGTTACTATACTATACAAAGAAGATAAGCATGGCAAGGAAAGAGTAATATTTTATTTACTTGCAATACTAGGAAGACAACTGCAAAAAACATACCTCCTCTTCCTCCATTTTGATGATGTTATTTAGAAGATCTTTTAATATGCTAATAAAGGGTGTCGCACCAATTCCTAATCCAACAAGTAATAAAACATCATACTTGCTGTAATCCTGAGCAGGAGAACCATACGGTCCATCAATCAGAAGCTTGGGTAAGCTGCATTGCCAAAAGACAAAATTATAAATGTTAGTGCACACAAAGCACAAGATTTCGTTGTGGTAAACATAGGGAGTGTTCATACGTTTTCTTAGTTGTCTCATCTGCTCTAAGAAGGCCGCTTTTACCACCTGCTGGGGGCTCACAAGCTGCAGCAAATACTCTCTTGAGTTCTCGTGTCCAGTCACCAAGTTGTCGAACATGAATGCTGAGGTAGTCGTCCCCAGGTGCTGAAGTAATTGAGAAGGGATGCCTACAAGAGACGATAAGTGTTAATGTTAGATTAATTGCCCTGAGTTTGCCTTTCGTACATATGCACTACACATGAAAATTAGAAGTAATCTATCTTAGCAATGTTATCTGGTGTACATAATTCAATTAAATTTCAGCTGAAAAGCACCGAGTACCATTCAAAGGGAGACACTGCTGGACATTGAACAAACATATATTGTCCGCTCTTGTAACGGAACGTGGGAGGCTTGGACATTTGCAGTGTCAAAACATTACCTGGATATATGGCCACCTGCTAAGAAAGTTACTGAATTAGTACAAGGCACAAAGTATCAATGCTCAATTTTGTAATGTCTTTGGATTGACCTTCAATAGCCGGACAGAATAACTGCCAGACCTGAAGAACCTTAGAATCCTCTCCCCTACATACAAGCAAACAGGCACTGAAAGATACATCCATGTCTGCATTGAAATAAAAACATAAGGACATTAGAAATTCGAATTATCTTAGACCAATGAATGAAGGTAAATTCAAAAATATCTCACCGTTCTTCTGTACCAGACATGAATAAGGTATAGACACTCTCCATGAACAATGAGCGCGATATACACAATGATGAACAGATGATGAGAATACCAAAAGGCATTGAAGCCAGTCAGTTTGTCAAATGGCCTTGGAAGCTTCACCAAGCTACGGCGGAACCACCGGGTTGCTAGAGTAAAAGCAATTATCATGCATACAACCATGATTACCCCAGTGATGCCCTCCACTCCTTTGACCAGTGTAAAATATGTTGGCTTTATTTCCCCAAAATACTGGCCCAAAGGAGCATACTTCTCATCTGATGACTTTATTAATCGTGGAAAATCGCATACAAGGTGGTTCCCTGCATGGAGGATTATACCAACCACAATTGCTGCTGCAATAGTCTGCCGTTACAACAAAAACACAAGTTGTTGTTAGTTTCTTTTTCGAGTTTGTCAGCACAAGAATGTTCAATGTGTTCCACTATATCTATTTATATTATAAGGTTTCCAGTTGTGTCATGACCCTGTTACTTGTGTTTGTATCTCAAATGCTGCATCTACATTCTAGAGTACTGGGTTACCCCCTTTAGTTTCCTTTATTCTGTCATAGACATATGGCAGATCAATGTCACATGCGAGCAACCGTGCAATGCACAACAGCGACTATTTGACTAACAATTTTCAGGTTTCAGACGTTAATAACATGTAACAGCCGACCTCTACATTTGTTTTAGATAATGGATAGAAATCCGGCCTCATAACCTCTTTTTTGGGATAGCATTTAACAGCCTACCTCAGTACCTCTACATGAACGGATGGTGCAAATCTACAGTCATATATTTCAAGGTCGAAATTCATTGGTTTCAATACAGATCACTGTGCTAGATTGTATATTTAAGGGGATAACAGAGGCAATGACAGACTATTTGCTAACCTTGTGAAAGTTGATGTTGTCATCAAAAGGTAATACCCGTGCAGCCCTTGTACTTCGCAACCAAGTAATGGTGTTACGGCATACTGGCAGAAGGATAATTGCCATATTCAGCTTCAGGGTTTCAGCAGCTCCTTTTGCAGTTGTGACACAGTAGCCCATCACATCAAAGACATATCGGTTATGATACTGCATGAATTTCCAGGCGAACAGTCCAGCCATTATCCCAATCCACAATGCAAGCACCCATAAACGTTTCCAGTTGTCCTCAAAATAGTAGCTTAAAGTGGTGCTTATTTTGCGGATTGGACTCTTCTTCCTTAGCCCTGCAAGATTCTGGCTCAGTGCTTGGCTTGTGTAACTAAGGGCCTGACTATAGTTCATATAGGTATCTTTCTGCAACAGAAGTGTCTCCAATTGCCATAGCTGTAACATAAACAACAAGCAGTGTGTTTTTCAGAACTCATGTCATTTGCATTTCATTGATGCAAAACCATAAGCACATTTAGTTGATTTAAGGATAATATTCTATGAACAAAAGATAGATTACTCTCTCAGAACTGATTCCTAAAGCAGGAAATTGTAATATGAAGGCCCATAAGCTCAATCCCTGGGCAGTGCATGTACTACAAATGGAGGATACTGAATACATAACATAAGATTGCCTAAATTTTTATATATATATATATATATATATAGTTCTGTGATATTAGAAAAGAAAATTGGTCCCTTCCATTAGCTCATTAATTTGTTCTCAAGAAACACATGAGCATGTCAACAACAGCACATCAACTTTCACCATCCAATACATAATAAAATCAAGCTTATATAACAACAGAATTGTGCTGCAATGGTGAAAAAATAAAATGCTGCCCTACTAGTAGAGACCATTGTAAAACACCTCTTTTTTTTTTGCAAAAGAACTTTCATGTAGAAAGTTGTGCAGTCATACCAGATGCAGCACATGGTATTTGTGAATAGATGGAACGCTTCTCCTTAAGAAGATATCAAATATTTTTTTCAGAAGTCTATAATTCATACTCCCTCCGTTTCATATTATAAGTCGCTTTGACTTTTTCCAAGTCAAATTTCGTTAGGTTTGACCAAATTTATAAAAAAAATTAGCAACATTTATAATACCAAATTAGTTTCATTAAATATAAATGTAAATGTTATCAATAAGGCATACCCCTTATACATGGGTTCGTGGTATACGCAAATACCATATACCTAATAGTATACGAGAAGGTATCCTTTGATTAAGGAAATACGACGAATAAATAAGGAAATTACCTTCCCGGAATAGAAGATGTTACGAATAAGGAAGGAGAAGCGGAGTACTACTCGGACACTACAAAGACTACTCGGATCGTATCCATACTTGTCTTCCTAATTCTACTTGGACAATAGGAAATTCGAGGGTATAAACACAAGATCTCTTAGGAGGAGAGGGAACAAGCGCTAACAGAGGCCACACACGTCAAGTCAGAATATAAGCCTAGACAGATCCAATCTAAAGCCACAAAGGCCGACATGAGGGATCTAGAGCTACCTCCAATCTCGCCGAGTTCATGTTGGAGGAAAAAGAGCTAGCGGTCGACTACGTGTTCGAGCTTCATGCCGCCAAGCCGACGTCGACTAGATCAGGTTATCCAAAATATTTTACTCGTGTGATACTTATAGATAAAGGCAACATCGGCTTCGGCCAACAGGAGTAGGATTATTGCCTGTCAGTTAAGGGGACTAAACCTGTATAAAAATCCCTATCTCCCGTCTGTTTACCTCAATCTCACGTATACCCTGGTTCCAACGATCCCCATACTCTACAAATACCTTGGTCAGCGTACAATCCATTGACATTAGCATTGAATAAATTTTGATAAATGTTTGTTTTGTGTTGAAATATTTTTCTATAAACTTGGTCAAACTTAAAAGAGTTTGATTAGGAAAAAAGTCAAAACGACTTATAATATGAAATGGAGGTAGTAGTTCAATAATTTATTTAGGACAAACTCGAATTTGCAGTTATCTACTTTACTAATATTGCCAAATGTGTCCTAAAATTCCTCTCTTAAATATGTATATGAACTTTCTCAAGCTTAACTAACCATTTTGGACAAACAAATATGAAATCAGTGTTGACTCAATGATAGGGCATAAGAAAAAATTGTGTCAACTAGTTCTTTCTTGCTATCTTTGAAAAAAGAAGCGTCAACTTATCGAATGTGTAAAGTTAATTTACTTCAAGAGGGGAAAAAAGTACGAGACAAGTTAACACTACATGCCGATCTAATGCGCACGGTTGCACAAAAATATGAATCCCCACCAAACTGAAGTTGTAGCTATCTCACTGGTAGAAAAGGTGGCGCTTGAATCACCTGGTGAACTAAAAACCAAAACAAATGAGGCCTAACATGGATGGCAATCACCAAAGCCACTGGCCGCATGGTCCAGGAAAACGCCCTTGATCGATCTTCCTACTAGTAAACGAGTGCATGGGTTAATCCTGGTTCCTGAACCCCTAGTACTTGCTACCCTGCTTATTAGTAACTACTTCAGCTTCCCAACCCTTGCACCTGCGCAAGGCAGAGCAATGCACGACCAAGAGCCATGGAACCGTGATGGAACATTTCTGGCATTGTAAATGATTCCCTTGAAAATGGTGCGGCAACAAGCTGTGGGCAGCAAGGATGGCATTGAATTAGGCAGGGGAGCGAAGCGAAACTGTTTCCAAACTGAAATGGATGCTACACAGCCACACTGGTCTACGTCTGCTCAACAACTTCGATATAAATGATGATGGGCGGGCAAGAAGTTCGTGGGTACCAACATCATCTTTTTGTTATGAATGATGCGTCCCTTTGCAAGTAGTTGGCCTTGACGCTGTGACGGGCAAATTTTTGTTTAATTATCATAACAAGCGCGATTGGCCGGTTGGGGGGCACCCATCACCGGAGCAATGTGACGGATAAAATAGAACTGCACGAAGTCATCAATTAGGCTCTACTGGTACTACCCCACTACGGCACTACCATGCCAAAACAGACAGCTTCAGTCAACTATTCCTAAAGGTTTGGTGGAAGTAAATAGTGAGGGTTTACAGTGCATGAGTACAACTATTACAGATATAAGCGCATTATGTTGGTCAGTGAACTACCTGGTTTTTTACTGCAAGAAATTATTGCAGTTTGCAGCATAAGTATAATGTACACCAGCTTAAGAACATCGAGCATACCTCAATGTAGCCGAGTTCTTCAGGATCAAGCTCCTCCATGATCAAAGCGGCGTACTCTTCTGCTTGCTCCTTAAGCCTCGACAGCTTATTGGCAGACGCGCTCAACATAATAATCTGTGCGTAGGTGAAAGGAAAAACACGAGCTGAGTCAACATGATCCAACATTTTCCAAACTTCAAGAAAGCAACCCAGAACAGCCAAAAAACCCAACTAACTCAACTTGCTCCTCAACACTGTTAGTGACATCAGCGATCAATCAGCGAGAGGCAAAAATTAGCGAGTCGTTTTTCTAAAAAGCTGCTTTATACCTCATCTTGTCAACGCATCGTTTGAGCTGATCAGAGAGCATTAGTGGGCTTGACAGAAATGCCCCTCACCTACTGCCGCTTCACAGGGCTTCTGCAAGCCACGAGGCCCACAGGATTACCGAAACTGCCCTCACACGTTCTAGAAAGGGTACCCTTTTCGGCTTTTCCTAAAAGTTAAAGAAAATGAGTGTCCCAAAACTGGCAGGTAGGAGTTGGTGTCGCCGTGATGCTTTCCCCGCCGGTTTCGCTCACCGACTCCGATTGGAAGCCAAGCATTTTTTTCTTCTTTCCCTGTACCTTTGTACTGCATGCCTCTCTCCGTTCCCTGCGTAGTACGCTACTGATCTAAAATGTCCTCTCTTATCGGATTGTTACTTGTTAATTAAGAACTGTTCTTCCCTCCAATCAGAATTAAGAAGTAATCCTATCCGGTAAGGTTGCGAGTCGCGACTTAGAGGTGTGCATATTTTGGAGAGAAAAAACAAATATTGGTGTGGCCGAAGCAAGGAGATGGACAGCTCAATCGACCAAATATACAACTCCGGTTATCAAAACAAGGCCTAAATTATTCGATTTGGTATCCCGAAATAGCAAATTTAAAAAGAATGGAAAAAAAGGCACAGAAGAACTCGTACTGCTGGACCACCAAGCGAAGGAACAGCATAGACATGGGCGTGGATTATGTTTTGCTCACCTCTTTCACCTCCGCCTCCGTAATCCGGCCGTCCGCGTTCTTATCCACCCTGGTAAAAATGCAGACGAAAATCGCGACAAAATTTAGCAGAGTTGATACTCTGTTTATCTAGTACTAGTAATAATGGAAAAATTGCAGAGATAGTGGATTGGGTAGCTAATTACATTTCGAAGAAGATTTGGAGACGGGAGTCGAAGCTGTTATCGGTGATCTGCTGCCAGATCTCGCGGAGCTCCTCCTTGTTAATCGTGTCCACCTTCATCCGTCGTCGCCGGCTCAGCGTGTCGAACAGCTCGAGCGCGAACTCCTTCGATTCCGTCATCCCTGCACGACGACAATGCCGCGGATGTTGCTTGAGAAAGCAATTCGGTGGGGGAAAAATGGTGGGGCAATCGTGGATAGGAATACCGATGCATTCGGCGAAGTCTGAGCGGGAGAGGTAGCCGTCGCGGGCGAGGCGGTCGAAGTTGGCCTGCACCTCCATCCAGGCGTTGTTGGCCTTGTTGCTGCTGATGAAGCGGAGGCCGCGGAGCGCCTTGTGCGCGCCGGAGCGGGTGCGGTCGAGCTGCGCGCGCTGCCGGCGCGCGGCGCGGGCGGCGAGCGCGGACTCGAGGCCCGACGAGTGCTGCTGCCCGGGCGGCGGCGGCGCTTGCGCTTCGCTGCGGCTGTGGCTGCGGCCGAACCGCTTGGTCAGGTCCTGCGAGAACTGCCGCGCCCTGGCCATGGCCTCCGCCTTGAGCTCCTGCGAGAACTGCAGTAGCCGATGCGACGAGCTCCTTCGGATGGACGGCGACCGCGACCGCGACGACGACGACGACGGGCCACCCGTGAGCTCCCCCGCGCCGACGCGGCCCCCGCCCCCGCCCCCGCCGCAGCAGGCTCGACGCTCCGAAGCACAATGGTGTCGTCGTCCTGCAGGTCGAGCGTGACCTCAACCAGCTCCTCCCCGTCGTCGGAGCTCCGGTCGTCGGACCCGCGCGGCGACGAGCCCGTGCTCAGCGACCGCGGCGTCGTCCCCGCCGAGCCCCATCGCTGGGGCCCCGAGGAGGTGCCGCCCCTCATCGCCGCCGCCGCCGCCGGACCAACCTCTCCAGCTCGCGAGATGGCCCAATGCTCGCCGGCCGCGGGCTGGATGGGTGTGGAACCCTCTGGGGAAAGGCGCCCTCGCGACGCGTCCGAGCGGGGGACGAGCCGAGCCGAGGAAAGAGGAAGAGCAGCGGGAGAGCAATATATGGGTGACAGACAGGTCGACCAAAAGCACAAACAATATATAATAATTAACAAAAGTGAGTTGAGTTAAGTTGAGTACGCTTAGCTTAAGTACTGGGATTAGGCTCGGATAAAACTAGTGGGGGGAGAAAGGGAAGACGAGGGAAGTCGTGTGCTGGAGAAAATGACAACCGCCTTTTTTTCCCCTCTTTTCTGCTTCGATTCGTTCATACAACAATCTCATTTACTAGTACGCTTCTATCTAGCGGTAGTTTCTTTTTTTTTCTTTTTTCTTTTTTCTCTTTCTACATGCATTATAACCCACTAGATTTTTTTAATCACGCAGTAAGTTACAATTACACCCTTCAAGGTGGCACAATAAAATACGCCCCAATATTACCTTCTTAAAAAAATAAAATATAAAAAAAAGACTAATTTACTCTTTTAAACTAATTTATTGGATCACTTTATCTCAAAACTATTTTTACCTCATTTTATCCTCTAAAACTATTAAAAATGGTTCACTTTATTTTTTAATAATATTTCTCTTTTTTTACTTTTTATACAAGGTGTATTTTAAGATGAAACTTTTTTAGACCCATAAATAACACGATTATCAAAGTTCAAAAATATTTTTAAATTTTATCATGACTGTTGCTCGAACTTTAAAATCTTGATATTTTAAATTAGTCTTAAGTACTCCAACCTACGTAAGTTGTGAGAAAAAATCATTAAAAAAATAGAGGCTGAAGTTGTAATACATCTATTACCCTACCAAAACTCTAATGCAAAATATGACTTATTTAGAGAGAAAAAAGAAAGAGAGATAACATTAGGGAGTAAATTGAACCGTTTTTAATAATTTGGGTTGTAAATGAGCTTAAAATAGTTCATGGTGTTAAGTGCTTCGATGAAATAGTTTCCTGGGGTGTAAGGGACTTTTTTCAATAATATATCATGGTATATTAGTTATATTGTGAATATATGTCCCCAAACATAATTTACGGTACATAACATTACTCTTTCACCAAATTTTAAATCGTCAACAACGAAAAGATAACAAGACATTAGTACCAAACAATCTCAATATATAATTAGTATAGTATCTTTTTTAGAAGGATTAAAGCTACCTACAAGGCTACAACTTTAGGCCACCAACTGCCTATCCAAAAACCTGATTCTAAAGTGCATGAGTTTCCCATCATCTGCATGTAATCTTATCAAACACGAAAAAAAAAAGACTTTGAAACTTAATAGAGATTATTTTGGATTTTTATCATCATAGTCTATTTTTCAGCATCAACTTTTAAACCACAATGCATATATATAAACGTTTTATAACCCATAATATTTTTTGTTGTTTGGTTTTTTTCCACAGCTTATCAGCCATATCTATGCTTATCTGTAAACTAGTCATCCAAATTTTACTTATGCATAATCTCTAGCTCCCTCCAACAATACATCAACAGACAGATGCAATACATTGATATAGTTTTCGATTTGGAGACTTTTTTTTTCTTTCTATCTACCCCTCCTTGTACAACCTGTCTTGTTTACACACGTTGTGCCTTTCCAACCATACGCAAATACTAATTTTTTTCCCTTAGAAAACAACAATACATACTTGGGTAGAGCAAGCGTAGAAGGCAGTAAAGCGCGTATGTCAGGGGTGCAGTTTGGGCCTCTTGGGCCACATATAAACAACAGTTATGTCGTTGTAGCCGAGTCAACTGTTGCCCTTCTCCTAACACTCGATCGTTGTCTCTTGCCTGCGTCGTAGGGGAGCCGGTTGTGTGCTGCCAGAAAAGTTCACAAATTAAACATTCTTATGCATAAACCCATTGACTCCAATCGAAGTTTTTTCCTCAAGGAAACCACTCCATGTATCGTGTTTGATGTGTATCACTTCACCTACCAGATCAACGGAAACTTGGATGAGTGTACGTAGGATCTAGGGGATCATACGTGTGCTCGTGTACCGGAAGATTATCAATGCAGCATTCTGTCGCCAAGTTGAAGGAAGCCGTCGTCACTGGAGAGAGAGTTTTAATTTGGCTCGAAAGGCAAGGAACAATTTAAGGTGCATGTTTTAGCCATACTAGCTTGCAGTGTCGACCTGCCTTAATTTGAGACATGTGAGAGCGAAAAGACATGGCACCAACGCCGTGTTCAGGGCAGCCGTCGCTTTGTTTCATGCACACACGTGCATATCGATCCTACTACCTGCTCGGTGTGCGTACGTACGGCAGTAGCTTAGCTTCGCCTCCTCCGATAATAAGACATATTTTAATACTATAAATTTAAATTATTCACTTAAAATTTTTTATATTTTAAACGAAAAAATAGATGAATTAAACAATAGTACGTATTCGTGTCAATTGTCAATCCATATATATGCAACTTTTCCGTTGATTGATCTCGGTGGATGGGGCCAATTGAATAACCCGAATACGGCACGTTTAGTACGATGATCAACAACGACCCATTTTGCAATATACTCCTACTATTTTATATTATAAGTCATTGTAACTTTTTAAAGTTAAATTCTCTAAATTTAATTGAGGTTATAAACAAATTTAACAACATCTACAACACCGTAGTTTCAATAAAACTAAAATTTATTATGGTTTTTAATATGGTTTGATAATATGTTTGTTTTATGTTAGAGATGTTGTTATATATATTTTATAAACTTGGTTAAACTGAAAAAATTGACTAAGAAAAAACCAAAATCATTTATAATATGAAATAAACGAAGGTAATATATGCAGTGATTAAACCAGTTAATTGCTATTAAGCTGGTAATGATGATTGATGCAGCAGTATTATATCTAATCGGCTCATGCGTGCAGACGCAATGCACCGATCGTGTGTATATATCACTGTACCCTGCCGTACGTAGCTGGACAACAGCACGTACGGTGCAAATTTCCAAATTGTGCTGCATGGCGCGGACGTGACAAAGAAATATATATATATATATATACTGCTCGTTTATTGAGCGTTGACTGCATGCACATGTCCATTAAAAATTAAAAATGTAGTAGTACTTAAAAAAAATGTCAAATGTGCATCTATATGTACGGTGAAGTTGCTTTCACGTATGTGCCGAGAAATTGTATCCTTTTCAATTTTCAGCGCGGCAAACTCGTTCAAATTAAACCAAAACGATTTTCTATTGAAGAAATGCATGTGCATGTCATATATTCATATTGTCATCGGTACTACCTGCTCAACGCCTCAACTAACTGTTCAAAGTATGGGGGATTAGGGGACATTGGCCACTTAAAATATTAGAAGCTGACTTTATAAGGAATTCTATATGATACTATTCCCATTTATTTCCGGCATTTGCTTACAGGTTACAAGTACCAGCATATTTTGGCCATTTTATTCTAACATCACATTGAACCAATCCAATAAGTGAATGAAGAGTTGGTAGTAAACTATGTGCGCATCAATAACTAATTATCGCTGAAAATCAGCGGGTACTGGCTGTCATAGTAAACCGCTGGTTCCCCCGGATTTACGAGTTCAATTAGGTTAACTACTCAGCTTCAAATCTAGCGATAACAGAAAAAGAATGGAACAAAATCCCAACCGATTCCCAGGGGAAAATAAAATGGAATCGCAACCTACTCCAAACCTTAAAGCCAGCTCGAATCGAGAAAAATCCAAACGCAAACGACAGTCCTTATCTCCAGCCGAAAGGGGAGAAAGAACTGAAAGAAACGACTGGACCATGCCTCCGTTGCTATGCGACAGTGCGACACCATGAAATCCAAGCAGTGGGAATGATTGATACTAACAATCAGTACTGCTGCCTTGGGCACGAGTGTACTTCAACCATTTCTTGTCGTGCAATAGTATTATTGTGTAATCCTAAAGAGCAATGTCAAATGCAATTTTTTTAAGAAAATATTATTCATAAATATAAACAGTATAAACATTTATAGATTGTTTAGCCAAATATTAAGTTTAAGAGGGAAAGGTACCTTTCAATCACCTCGTTTGTTAAATTTTTAAATTTTGAATTGCTTGGATCCCCAAAAATGTTTATATTATATATATAATTTAAATCCTAAAAATAATTATATTTAGGAATAGATGGATTGTCAGAGTTACTTTTTGGTTTTTTAGAAACACATTACAAACGTAGACGTTCACAACACGCCCACGCTCACCCTATAAACGCACACACGCACATCCTACCTTTATGATCATCTTTAAAAGACTGGGTCGACATATCTTGAGATTGATAAAGTCATCATTGGCGTCTCGCTGTTGACGGGTACATCGCCTACCACTGAAAGTATAATTAGTCATAAATACGAGCATCCGTGTTAAATCTAGAATTTAAACCCATATAGGTTGGTTTCACCATAAGAAACCTAACTAGTTGAGCTACGTTCACTTTGCTACTTTTGATTTTTAAGGAGGTATATCACGACTTAAAATGTTCTATCTCTATTTTTCAATATACGACGTTGTTGATTTTTTGGCATACATTTGATTACTCGTTTTATTCAATTCTTCTACAAACAAAAATAATATAAACCATGCTTAAAAAACTTTTAGTGATAAATTAAATTATTAATAAAATAAATAATAATTATATAATTTTTTTAATAAAACAAACTATCAAAATTATTTTAAAATTTTAACTACGTCCATATATTAAAAAAGGGTTTAAGTAGCAGCAGCCGCACTGCAGCGATAGACGTTGGCACGGACCGGTGACCAGCTCGCGTCGGCTGGAGACGGAGTGGACGCGCACTTTGTGTGATGGCCAAGGGTGACACCGGGAGGGCATACGGCGAGCGCGCGCGAGGGGGTTAGCAAGCAAAGCAACTCTGCTTTTGCATTTGCGGCTCTGAAATCGGCGACACCTGTTGCTCCTTGTGGCACCTCCTCTGGCAGGTTTGGTGCCCGTGATAATCCAAGGATCTTACGTGACTAAACTGGCCCAAAAGCTCAGCATCGCATGATCTTTTTTGTACGCAAAGTGTGTGCATGCCATGAGCTCGTACAGACGTACAGTACACCCATCGATCATCAGCTCAGTATAAAAAGGGATATTATTGGTATTAGTGGCCACAGCATTACGGGGGCCTTTTAAATCAGTGATTGGTCTGGAGCTGGTTGACTAGAGAGACTAGGTAGTGATTTCATCATTAGAGTACTGCACAGGAACAGGAATGGCGATGCATGCGCGTTTGACTTGCAGTTCAGTAGTTAGTAGAAGGAGTAGTATCTTCACCAGGCAGATGATTTATGGCCTATTTCAGGCACAGATCAATAAACAATCTTCTCTTGCCTTCCATTTAGCGAAGCGCGTCATGCTGATTACTGTCGTAGGTCAAATCAGACAGAGTTAACTATGCACTGAGCTAAATTATACCAGTAGTCATTTAAATGAAGGAATGCAATGTAATTGATAGATTCAGTGGTGGAAAACTGAAATCTGTTCATCTCTCCGGCATATGGCTCACTTTACTATTGGATACTAGTCCTCCCCATGTATAACAATAGTCAAAATGGATGTTTTCAGAGTATAAATGGTGGGGAAAGAATGATCAAGTTGGCTATCTGACGATCAGAAAAGCCAAAGGGAGTAATGAATAAAGCAAAATCTGTACTAATTGACTAAGCTGTCATACATGTGTTCCCATCTGACTTTGCAACGAAAAGTAGGGAAGACCATGAATAAGCTAAATATGCACTGTAAACTCGATTACAACGCAATATGCTATGTCGTCTTCTTCTTTTTTTTTGAAAAGAATATGCTAGGTCTTCATAAGATCCTATGTATACATTCTTGAAAAGTTGGCTTTTTCCGAGAGCAGGTAATGATCTGACAGCACGGATTCTTTCATATTTGTCATTGTAATAACAATCTGTGAAACACGGAAATTAAACTTCTTTCAACGAGATGAACACTTGTTTCAATTTATTTTGTACGGTTTGAATGAGGTCCAAGAAGAGAAAAATAAAAAGGCAAACATGGTTGAAAAGAGAGAAAAACCAAAAGGTAATACCTGTTGTCAATAGAGTATAATTGCTTTGGAAGGCAGCTATAGCTAACTTGCACATGAAGAAGCATTTTTTCCCCTGAAAGGATCTCTTCGACAGCCAATCTAACAACATAATTGTTTCATTGAAATACAACCTCTGTTATTTTTCTAATAAAACGGTACATTTTCAAAGTATCAATGCATTCTATGTGGATTCCTTTGACGAGTTTTGCATGTCACTTTCTCTATGATCTCACGATTTCCCCTTAGTTCCAGGGATACCTTATTAGTCAATAAAATGAATAAGCTACCTGCCCCTTTTCTCAGCCAGCCTTTTCAGGAACGACCTGCCCTAAAGAAACACAAAAAATATTGCAACTAGTTGGAGCTTGGAGAGATGAAAATTTGACAAAACATGGACGACTTCAACGGCCAAGTCCAAGGCTAATTAAGGCTTTGTTCGGCATTAACGCGCACAGCAAACACGGAAAACGGAGCGGTCATTAGCACGTGATTAATTAAGTATTAGCTATTTTTTTTTTCAAAAATGGATTAATTTGATTTTTTTAAGCAACTTTTGTATAGAAACTTTTTGCAAAAAAGTTCACCGTGTAGTAGTTTGAAAAGCGTGCGCGGGAGAAAAACACTGTGCACGTTCTGAAAGCAGCTTCCGAACGCAGGTCTGGTCGGCAAACGCGTACAGTAAACACGGAAAACGGAGCGATCATTAGCGCGTGATTAATTAAGTATTAGTTAAATTTTTTTTCAAAAATGGATTAATTTGATTTTTTTTAAGCAACTTTTGTATAGAAACCTTTTGCAAAAAAGTTCACCGTGTAGTAGTTTGAAAAGCGTGCGCGGGAGGAAAAACATCGTGTGGCACTGTGCGCGTTCCGAACGCTGAGCGCCGAACAAAGCCTAAGCTGCGTATCCTAACTCCCTCGAAGAAGCGATCACTGTGCGCGTTCCGAACGCTGAGCGCCGAACAAAGCCTAAGCTGCTTATCCGGCACTGTGCGCGTTCCGAACGCTGAGCGCCGAACAAAGCCTAAGCTGCGTATCCTAACTCCCTCGAAGAAGCGATCACTGTGCGCGTTCCGAACGCTGAGCGCCGAACAAAGCCTAAGCTGCTTATCCTAACTCCCTCGAAGAAGCGATCACAATCGAACAACGCAAGGGAGAAGATCAACCACACTCAAGTAAGAAAATGAAATGCTACAACGAATTCTAAAGGAGATGCCTGGTTCTTCCTGAGATGTCAATTTGCCATGTCATCGACCTACCTCCTAACACTAGACTAACCTCAGATGTTCAGTGAACTCATTGTCTCGGTCTGGTGATTGAGATAATTAACCAAGGATAAGGCACGAGTGGACCGTGACAAATTGACAGTGTAGTACAATAAATGACGAAATTATATATGGCTGATTTGTAACGCGTCTCACCAAGGGCCGAGCAAAAGCATCAGGAAGTAAAATAGGTGTCAACTACTTAATGAATAACACCGAATGACTTATTTTTGAAAGATCAACACGAATGACTTCATAACATGAGATCTTGAACTGGACGGTACAGAGAGAACTGTACCATGAAAACTCGAAAAGCAACATTCGAAGCAAGACTGCAAAAAATGTGGAACATATTGCTGCAATGCTCTAACGTTTGAGCTGTGCTTCTAGAGGGAAGGTGATGCAGCGAGGGCACCAACTATTAGTAGGAGTAGGTCACAACCTGCAAAGTCAGGAGCAAAAAGGTCAAATCTCTCTTTGTCAAGCCTCTCGAGTAGACGTGCTCAGATGAGCATGACCATTATTTTTCCAGAGATGGCCACCAGTCATAAAGACTCCATGACAAGCAGGTCGTCTTGATCATCTTAAGCTTACATCCGTGATTGTAACCTTGGGTTGGTATATTTAATGAAATGATTCGGTGGTGAAACTTTCTGCGGGTTGAAACAGTGATCACTTCTCTGCAGGTAGCTGAAAGTTTCAAAATGTATCTTTCAAAAGGAAGGTTTCAAAATCTACTACTATATCCCATTATGTTGGGAAAATATTTTTATCTCTCAAGAGGATATCTCCTCGAGACTTGCATGTCACCTAAATAATCACAAAAAAATTAAAAAAAATTAACAAGATAGATTTATATGAAACATATCACTCCATGTAAATTCAAATTCAACTTCTACAAATTATAACAAATATACATTAACTATTTTTAATTTAATTTAATTTTTTGTTGTAACTTGTAGAACTCGAATTTGACCTTTATGAAGTGATATATTTTATATTAATCTATGTTATTATTTTTTAAAAAAAATTATAACTATTTAGGTGACATACAAAAAATAAGTGGATGTCCTTTTGAGAGATGAAAATTCATCTTCCATATGGTGTTTGAATCTTCTAAAGATGAAGATAAAGTGTTTTACGTAAAACAAGGTGACATTAACGTGCGATTAATTAAGTTTTAATTATTACAAACTTAAAAAATGGATTTATCTGATATTTTAGAACAAAATTTTTACACGAAACACACCGTTTAGCTGTTTGAAAAACGTGCCACGATAATTTTATCAAGTTTAGAACTTCCGAACGAGGCTATGTTGAACAGTCTGTTCCTTCACTATAAAGTTGTCTAGCTACAATATGCAAAAGTGAAGATCCTGGCTACGACCCTATTACCTGCTATACAGCTATGTACTCCAATGGAAGGAATATCGATACTCCAATGGAACATCGATGGAATGATGGGAA
The DNA here is from genome assembly GCA_008326285.1 of Oryza officinalis. Classification (NCBI taxonomy): domain Eukaryota; kingdom Viridiplantae; phylum Streptophyta; class Magnoliopsida; order Poales; family Poaceae; genus Oryza; species Oryza officinalis. The sequence continues at coordinate 48,419,119 of BDMV01000001.1, read as the reverse complement.
CATCTTTGACAATTGTGGGCCTCATTGTTTGCCCTACGACTTATAATCAAAACCAAAATTTAAATTTTAAAACTTAATTTTAAAATTGATTTTAATGTTTTTTAAACATAGTTTTTTTTAAATTTGATTTTTAAGTCGCTAAATACATATATACAAAAGTTTTAATCATAAATCATTTTTTAATTGATAATAAGCCGTGACCAACCGCGATGAGACCTTTGCTTCATGCAAATGCTTCCGTGGGAAGCTTGTCGATGTCCTCAGATACTAATTCTTCACGAATGTTCTGTGGAAGATTTTCCCTACTGCGAACTTTGTGTCGTTCACCTACTGATGTCTCCGTCATAAAACTGCAAGTTCGTAGCAATCCCAACTGAAAACATCCAAGCACTCTAGTGAAAACTCGTTATCTAAGCAGTGCCGTGTGAACATCGGAGCTTTCAGAGGCAGCACATCTGACAGCGAATTGGTTCCACGTTCACAGCGTGTCAAAAAGACAAAGTGTCAAGGGAGCAATTACGATTTTATAGACAGCAATATAAACTACAAGAATGTATCGTGTAAAATGTCTTAATCAAAAACAAAGGAAATAAAAATCAAATCTTACGATGATGAATGGTAGGACAAGAGGAGCACGAATAAAGCGAATAGAGAATTCCATCCAAAGCTCACACAATCTTCGGTTCCAGTTCAGACATTAATATGGTCCTTTTCTATAACCTGTAAAGAAGATGAAAAGTTGAGTTTTTCAGAAATGCATTGTTGATAATGCAACCACGCACTGCTACTTTATTCTCTCAGTTGATAAATACTACTCTACCATTAGTGCAATCCAGCGAAGAGAAAATAGAGACCCAAAGCGCAACAGCTGCATGGCTTTGGTTGCTCCAATCAACAAACTGTGTTCACACTTGCATGGAGACAAAAGTGATGTGCGGATTTGCTGTGCATTTCGTTAGACTTGAAAAGGGAACCAACATAATCTTTGTGCAGAAGTAAATTCCTCGAACCAAGAATAAATGTCTTCGCTTTCTTCTTATTCTGTTCAGAAAAAAAGGATAGCTCTAGACCAAGTGGCCAACACCAAAAAGTTTGCCTACAATTTATGTATACACCATAGCATTGTGACTTCTATCCGTAGGTTAGAAATCATTGGCCAGAGGACATACCTTCGGAAAATGTCTTACCTTGTCATAAAACATCTATTAGCTAGTCCTGATAGCTAACCAGTGCACTGGTAATCACATATAACATGCATCAGAAACATAGTTCTTATTTTCTGGATAAGCCTTAAGCCAACTATTGCTATATTTTCTCTACTTTAGCAGAACTTGAAGCTCAGCACAAAACATGTATCAGATAATCTGAATCCAATAATGCACATACATACACTTCATAAGGATAAAAAAGATGCTTCTCAAAAAAGGAGGACGAAAAGGATAGCTCTCAGGAACACACAGTTATTCCAATACATGATGAAAAGTAAAAGCCGAAATGGACTCTGAATAATTAACTTGAGATTTGGAGGATTGAAGAATTAGAGCTTCTGATCTGAATCAATAAAAATGTAGTTTTCTAGACCGATTTGCATGAGTGGTAGGAAACCTGAATCAGAATAAGGGTAATGCACTAGGCCATGAACTTACTGTGATCGAGCTGGAAGGTACCATGATCCTTTAAGTGGGGAAGTGGGGAACTTTGACTGTCATCCTAAAGGAATTGTCTGTGCACTATTCTTTTCTTTTCTTCTGCAAATCAAAGCACTGTAGAAGTATATGCATTTCGAAGCACAGTTGCTTTGCTAACTATAAATCCTGCAAAGTAATTGCAAAGAACTACGCAAACATAATAAGAAACCAAACTTGCAAAGTTTGATAGGCAGCATGGCCACCATTATAAGGGAACAAATAACAACAAAGTCATGACTCTTTGCATATATTATGACTGAATCAAAAGTACTGTTGCTGAAATTGTCAACAGTAAAGGAAGAACACTCTCCATAAGACTAACAGAAAGGGACCAAAAGAACAATAATGCAATTAGATGTTTCCTGCTACAGAGAACACCACATAAAATAACAGAAATATTTAATATAGGTAAGGGAGAATTACATGAGTCACCTTTGAGCTAAAAGACAATAATAGTAGTAACTTTCAGTTGCAACGGCCATCATGAGTGCCGTGTGCAACTGAACAAAATCATTTCACAGGATGGCTGCTAGACCCTCCTTTTTAACAGGCGGCCTGTTCCCTGGAAATGCACTGCGAGATACATCAACAAGTGCCTTGAAGCTGTATGGCTCATGCATAGAAAGCTCTGAGAGCACCTTCCGGTTGAGCTGGATGTTCTCCTTCATCAATCCATGCATGAAATTTCCATAGTTCACCTGGTAGTCAAATGCAAGAAAAGAGCTACTTAAACATCAAGATGTAAGTCTAGTAGTGTTATCTTGAATTGTTTGTTTTGAAATGATCAAGCACAGGATGGAAGGATGTATGATTAGATCTTTCCTAGCAACTACCAAAAATATTTCCTTTTTGACAGATTGAGTGCAATGGATACATACCCCATGAATTCGTGTACCAGCATTGATACGCTCTATCCAAAGGGATCGCATATCTCTCTTCTTGTTACGTCTATCCCTGTAGGAATATTGCAAGGCTTTCTCAACCCTCTCCCTTGCTATCCTTATGCAATTTTTCGCCCTGCCTCTAAATCCCTTTGCCAACTTGAAAATCTTGCCCTTGTTCATTTTCTAATAATAGAAGATTCACTCAGAAGCCTTTTCTCCCTTCCTGGGATGTTAAACAAAAGTTAAAAATATAGATATTTCCTTCGTCCCAAAATAGAAGGCATCCATATTTTCAGGAAAATCGATGTTTGTAACATTTGAAACTAGCAATTAAACTAAAAAACTAACAATATATGTGTTCAGCATCATGCATGTGAGTTAAGATCTGTATTTGAAAGTACTTTCATATGTTGTTCATAATATATTATGAAGGAAATTAATGGTCAAAGCATAATGTTGGAGACTGTAAAAGGCTAATGTGCCTTGTATTCTAGGACCTAAGGAGTAATGCTTAGCTAGAAGCAATATTCAAGTACGGATCCCCCCTCCTGTTCTCGAAAAATTAACTACGACTCTAGAAGCAAGCTCATGTCCCTTTATCCCTACACTAGAAAACGAACATTGAACTAATTGTGTAGTCACACAAATTAATTTATGAACTGCGGTCATGCAATGTGGGAAAGTAAAACTATTAATCAAATTGACAGAGCTAACATAAACAGGCTACTGTAAGATAGAGAAACATGACACATCCAGAACCCTGCTAAAACAGTCCTGAGTATGAACTCGCGAAAATCACACTGGATCATATACTGAAATTAAGAGGATAGAATGCAATTAACAGAGACAAGGGCAACACATAAAAATCACATATTAAAATTGAGTAATAGCGAAGAGATTTGGGGGGGGGGGGTTGAGAAGAATACTGAATAGAAATCGATCGAGAACAACGAGAACAAAGGAAATGGGGTCCGAAGAAGAACAACATGAGTCGCCGGTGTTGCAGAAGTCGAGAAATCGAGAACGGTGAAGGGCTTGCCGAGGTGCAACAACGCAGGTCCCCGTCGATCCACTCGGCGGCAGTGCAGGCTCCAGAGTCCGGGGGACGTGGGAGAGGTTTCAACGTAGGGGCGCTGCAGAAGGTGCCCTCGAGCGAGTAAGGCCCGACCTCGCCGCTGCCGGAGTGGTGAGAGGAGAGAGGAAGGGCGGATCGGTGGACGGAGCCGCCTCCGGCGATTGGGATAAGAAAAAAAAACACACAAGGAAAGGGGAGCAACGGAGAAGTGCGTACCCGGCCGTCGACGAGTCACTGCGTCTGCGTGGTGGACCGGCCGCCGGGTGGCTGCTGCTCGCCGGAACGAGGCGGCAAGGCTAAGGCGAGACGGCGGCGGCGGCGGCGGCGGATGGTCGTGCTGTGGCACGTGTGCCTGTGAGTCGTAGGCTTTTTCTCCTCCACGTCTTAGTGGGCTCATGTATGGACTGAGCTTTTTCTCTACTTCTTGGGCCTTTTTCTCTGCGTTCTTAGTAGGCTCAAATGGGCTGGATCAGCAAATAGCCTGCAGGCTGCAGCTATGAGCTGGTTTACTCCTGTTTACTGAATTTACTGTGAGCTTATGTACAACAAGCGTGGCCAGCTTGAACTTTCTCATGAGAAATTAAAAACTTGCATAGCTTTGAAACTAAAAAAATTAAATTACATCAGCGGTCCTTAAACTTGTAATAAGATTTCACATAGGTCCACAAACTTGCAAAGCACGCATCGCGACTTTTAAACTTGGTTTATTGTATCATCTCGGTTCAAAGCCTTGTTTAATTTACTCGTGGTCTTGCCTAAGTGATATGCCATGTGGACGGTGACATGACATATTTTTTTTCCTTTTTAGGTGCATATCCAAAAATGGGCCATGGCACATACCTACCGAAGAGACCACTTGTCGGAGAGAGAAGGAAAAAGGAAGAAAAAAAAAGGAGGAATAATGAGGAAAAAAAGAATAAAAGAAAGAATAAAAAATGTGTCATGTCATCATCCACGTGGCATGCCACGTAAACAAGACCATGGCCAAATGACGTTTTGGATCAGGATGATACAATAAACTATTTTCAAGACCACATCTTGCAAAGCTCTTTATGCGCTTTGCAAGATCGTAAACCCAGATGAAACCTTTCTACAAGTTTAAATATCACTGGTGCAATTTACTCAAACTAAAATACCCATACTGTTAATCATGAGCTGATAGTAATACGCAATGTTTGAAATAAATAACAGCGACATATCTTAACTTTCCGGGGGCATTATTTGTGTCACATATACAATATGCGTAAGCTTAGCATACATATTAAAATATACAAGGATACACGTACCGGAAGTGCGTATATATGACATACATGATCACCTAGCAGTACATTGTACTGTATTGACGGGGGAGGTAGGCCACATTGTTCTCCTTTTCTTCCCCCCAAGCTAAGACAGAGTTTAATTTGTTGCAGGTATATATGTACACGTGCATGTGTGTGTTATTGTGTTTGCGTAGTAGCTTGCAAGATCGATCATTTCAGAGTTTGAGATCGACCGATCGATCGATGGGTCGTTAGAACTGGGAGAGGAACTGGAGCTGCTTGAGGATGGGGGTGAGGGCCTCCATGAGCTTCTCGCAGGGGTGGTTGTGCACGCCCTCGTACGTAGTCACCACGATGCTCGTGTCCTTGGCAAGCCGCTGCACTTGCTTCTTCACGTTGCACGTGTGGTGCGTGCACCGGTAGTAGCTCCTGCATATATGTTGTAATACGTGCACTTATGCGACAGGAAATGAGTATATTACGGAAAAGTCTTTTTTATCCCTAAGATGATGTCTACTCATATATTACATGCCATCTAAATAGTTGCAAAAAATTATATAGAAATTTGACAATATATATCAATATGTGATATATAAGTTCACAAACAAGAAAGTTCAAATTCAACTTATTATAGTAAATTACAAAAAGAACAACAAATATGACTGTAAATAGTACATATAATTTTTTTATAATGAAAATAGATTATATATATATATATATCTTCAGCCTTTGCTGTTAACCATATATTACTCGTTAGAGTTTAATTTGTTTTTATAGATTATTTTTTTTCTTGCAAAGTAAGATATCATATATTGATATACTTTTTTAAGTATTTTATAACAATTTAGATGACATACAATGTCATTAAAAAATAAGAGGACATTTCCATATGGGACAAATATTCATCTCTGTCTTAGTACTACTGAGTGTGTGGGTTGCATAATTCAAGAATTTTTGCCCTGTTAATCAACAAGGGCAAAATTTTGTTGTTTTTAAACAAACCGCACAGAGTTGTTTGATGTCGTTGAACCTATGAATTAACCGTTTGCTACAACAACATTTGACTATGAATGCTCCACACTACTCCTGCACTGTAATCATCTACATATATACATTTATGTATGCTTGCTGTACCATGAAATGAACTGTCCATGGACCATGGTCTTATACATGTTCAAAATAAATATTGTAGTTTTTCCTTGAATATGTCCCATTGTTTTTTTTTAAGAACACTTGATAGTGTGTAACACATATATGTGTTATTTGTGAAATCAACTCATACACGCATATGCACATGGCAATTTGCATATCATATGAAATATTTAGTTTTTCTACGCCGCTATCAACAGTGAATATATAGGCTCTCGAGAGGCTCCCAATTTGCTATGGTATGTAACAGTGCTGGTCTCACCCTCGCACTTCACGCTAAGTATCTGATCTGGCATACTTAGCCAATCGCAACCTTCCACAAGTTCTCACTCGCTCGCACCCTAACCCACCCCCCTTCCCACACGCCAACACCTTGTTATATAAATATGTAAGTTCATCACAAATTAAATATCTTAACATATGTATGGTTACTATTCTAGTTTTACGAAAACTAGATTTATTAAATATATTTTAGAACTAACAAACTATAACTTTGTTTGAATCTCGACAATATGTAATGGAGGTGGTAGGAGGTAGATTCTAGTCACTGCATTTCTTTCTATATGTTTTTGCATTTCTGGTTGAAAGAGTACCGAGATGAACATGTAGAAAAATATGAAATGTCATTTGTTCGAAGCGATGGCCTTCTTGGATTTTTAATTTCACAGAAATCAATATTCATTAAAACATAGTTCAAACATTCATATTTTAAAATATCTTGAATCTAAATTTAAAATATTAATTTGATCCTTAACATTTTAAAATATGAATTGTACATTTCATAGTGTCAATTTCCTTATTTTACAATTCTAACTTTTTATTTTATTAATTAATATTAAATTGCATCCTAAAGTGTAAATTAAATATTAGGCCATGACTTTGTTATATTTTACAATTTGATTCAAATTTTGTAAGTTCTTAAGAAACAACATTTATATCACTACATATCTATATATACTTATTTTTAATCTAAAAGGACATGAAATTACCAAAACCCGAAAGACAATATATACAAAGTCATTTTAGGGACTGTCTTGGCCAAGGAAACATATGAGAGAGGGGAGGTCCTAAATTCCAAAATGTTGACTTTTAAAATCTGTTCTAATTGTAAGTTGTAAGCATGAAAATACAAAAATCTACCTGAAAGTTCTTTGTAGTTAAATTAATTAAAATGCATAATTTTTCATTGAATATTCCTAAAAATTAAAGTTCAAACATTAATTTTTATTCATTTAAAAATCGTGAACATTGGATGAAACTGGTTCATCATCTTAATAGTTGAAGCTTTCAGATCATTAATTGTTTGAGTTGACTATTTCCTTTTTGAATGGTGATTTTGTTCAATATGATTTTTTTGCGAGGAATATAAAGTCTTTAATTTTTTTCAAAAGCTTGACGTTAATTGTGGGCAGTTATTAGAATATAAACTTGGATTTAATAACGAGATAAGTTATGTGTTGTCACTGTAGGAGAAGAGAGATTTGGCGAACAAGAATAGAACGTAGCTCTCCTAACACAACCTGCGTATATAACCCGATCGAGCTATATATCCAAACATAGGCACGTCATGCATCCATGCATGTTGGCTCATGCATTAGTTAGGGAGCGTTGAACCTCCTATCTGTTCTCAATCCACGGTCAAAATTACATGCCCAAACGTATATATATAGATTCAATTTTCAAGTTTTGATTTTGGGTATACATAGATGCTCTTCTTTGAATTATATATTGTAATTAATTTAAATTTAAACGAAATCTCAACACTCTCAACACATGCATTCAGACAATAAAAAGTTAGAATTGTTAGCATGAATTAACCTAGCCGATCGAAATCGAAAATATGTAGAGAGAAGTACTTAGCCGATCGAACCTGGGGTGCTTGCTGTTCTTGACGGCCTTCTGCCCGTACTTCCTCCATCGGTAGCCGTCGTCCAGGATGTCGTTGTCGCTCCTCGTCTGGAACGCGAACCGCGGCCGGCTCGCCTTCTTCTTCCCCGACGACCTCCCCGCGCCGCCCTTCGCCATCACCTGCTTCTCCTTGTTACCTGCTCCGCTGCTCTCGGTCGCCTGCAGATCGCCGTGATCGTTCTCCCCGCTGTACTGATCCGCCGCCGCCTGTTGCTGCTCCAACACCGGAGGAGGCACCTGCGGCAGGCACGTCTGCAGGAGCGTCTGCCAGTCCAACGACGTCATCGTCGGCAGCATCATCGGCACCGCAGTCGTCGCCGCCGTCGTCGTCGCTAGCTGAGGGCCGTCGACCAGGCCATCGGGATGGTTACACGGCGGCGGCTCGAGCGCCTCGAGTGGGCCGTGCTGATGATCGTCTGTCGACGTCGCCGATGCCGACGGCGCCACGGCGAGCGGCGGCGGCGGCGGCACTGCGAAGTAGGGGACGTGAGGGAGCGCAGTGGCAGCGTGCGCTTCGTTGGCGTGATCATCTCCCTGGAGCTGGAGGTTCTCCATATCTCGATCGGCGCAGGCGCAGGGCGGCCGGACGTGCGCCACGTACCGGCGATTTTATACCTGTTGATCGATCGAACTGGAGTGCGCGTGTGGAATAAGACACTAGAAGCCAAGGGGAAGTTGGGCAAGCGTGCACGCTCAAAGCCAGGGAAAAGATTACAAATCAGACAGAGAGAGGAAGAGAGGGCGAGAGATAGAGCACAACCAGATCACAACCACCTGTATCTAAGGTCGCTCACCTGCCCGTCGTCTCGTCCCTCAACGAGTCATAGAAATTTTAACTTCGCCGATCCATGCATGCATGCATGGAAGCTTGTGGAATACGTTGTTGTCCCCTCTGTGTTAATTAGCCTGTGTGATGTCTCCGTGATAATATATTCTACTGTGTAGCCCAGATTTGACTAAGCTCTCCCCCCGCGTCGTCTCTCGGGCGGGCGGCACGGGGGACGAACCCTAGCCCCCCTCCCTTTCTCTCTCTTCTCTCTCGCCGTCGCCGGAGAACCGAGCGACCAGCCAGGAGAACGATGGCAAGACCGATCCCTGGCAGTGCCTCGCCTCAACGCGAGGAGGGCGGGGAAGACGACATGGGATGGGGACGGCGGATCCGGCACCGCCTTGGTCGGATCCGGTCACCGCACGGGTGGATCTGTCGCTGCCGCACCAGATTTGGTCGAAAGCAAGGATGTCTACGCGGCGACGAGGCCGCGAGGGCGAGGGTGGCGGGAAACCTGTGTAGCGATGGCAGCGGGAGGCGACCGCTGGTTAGCGGGGGAAGCTTAGGCTACCAAAGCGACGCTGTCTAGTCTCAGGTTCTCCTTTGGCAGAACATGACGAGAAGGCCGACGGGTGATGGGACGAAGAAGGCCTGGGCTAGCTCTCAGGGGAGGAGCGATGAGATGAAGCGAGCTAGCGGCAAGGTACTGCGGCAAGTTCAGAAGTCAGTCGGCAGAGGGGTGTTAGTGCGGTATGGTGGAGGCCACGCGCTGCCAATGCTTATGTGGTGGTTACTGAGCTGGTGGGCGGCAAACTACTTGAAAGGCTATAGGGGTTCCAGACGAAAGCCTTGTCTAGGGGATCACTGGGCCGGCAACGACTACAGCTTCGGACGTCGTAACCCTCTTGGAGACGCTGTCGAGGGTGCATCTCTCCCTTTCTTGACGAGTTTTTTAGGTGAAAACTACATCTTTCTTACATGGGCAATGACGACGTCTTTGATGTCATGACCTTCATGGTGGCATCATTTTCAAACTCTCGTCTTTGTGATGTTGTTGTAGGCCGAGCGACGATCGACCATGCTTAGTAAGGGTTGTCTTGGTGCTTGGCTCCACTCTCAATGGTCTGTGCTTGTGTGGTTAGCATGTGTTTCTTGGATGTGCTTGGCACATCCGACCTAGACAGCTTCTATTATTTTTTTTCTTGTATTTTTTCTCTTTTTTAATATATTTGGATGGACTCTACAGTTTTTCAAAAAAAATAATAATATATACTACTCGTGGATTAATAATAAAGAGCTATCGCCTCGTTGTTGGAGACGAAGTCAAAAATTTTCCTGTCTGTAAAAGTTACGTACGTACTCCTACTGGTACGTAAAGTTAACTAGAAAAAAGTTCTGATCCACGGCAGTACGGCACGGTTCGTTCTAGATCGTTCGTTTCTTTTTGGTCGTCTTTTGCAGTTTTTTGCTGATGACCGGTCGAGCGCCTTCAAGTTGCAATGGCCGATGGAGGCGATCGATGCAATGGTAGCTTTGCGTTTGGGGGGTCAGGTGCATGCTCACGTTCGTACGTGCAAAATGCCAGCAGCAGGTTAATTAATATATCCGACTGTTCATGCACGTTTATTTACGAGAGATTATGTGTGCATCGTCATTTACTAGAAATTAATCCGGTCTCTACATTAAATTAATCGTGATATTTAATTTCAGTATGAAGAATAAGTGCGTACTCCCTGATTACAACGAGAAGCTAGCTTAACGCAGAAACCTCTCGATGATGATGTCAGACATGGATTCATCATCTTTAATTTAGGATCGGCGTCTATCATCGATTCATCAGCGTGGACAGCGATTGATCCATATATAACCACACAGCTTGTCCGACACTTCGTTGCTAGGGCATATAAATTAACGCAGATTACGTGTCGCAATTCGATCGCCACTAATTAATAGGCGCTTCCTCGTTACGCGACGTCTCCGACATATATGAAAATTGCATATACAGAAAAACTTCGTGATGATATTCTCATGCAACCAGATATGCAAACTTTTTTCACGACTAACGTATAAGATCTGTGACGCTTTTTTGTGCATTTGTGATTTCCTAAGTAAAAAAAAAATTTCACTTTAAGCCTGTTCACTTAACACCAGGTATGATTACCTGTTTTGCAGTTTGAACGGGGTTTTAATAAGACTTTGGGACACCACGTTGGCTTGAGCCTGGTGAACTCAGTTCAGGGAAGAGGAATGTTTGTGTGAGACGAGGGATACTAGCGCACCGGGGAGGAGGTAGATAATGCCGTGGAGGCGGACTTGCTTAACGCCTCGGTCTCCACTCTCCACCCTCGCCGCCGACGTCTCCCGCACCTACGGAGCGGCACGGCGCGGTGGCGGCATGCTCTCTCCGGCTCCGGCGCAGCACAACGCGGCAGCCCCGTGCTCTTCTTCGGCTTCGGTGCGGCATGGCAGCGGCAAGGGTGGAGACCGAGGCGTTGAGCAAATCCGCATCCACGGCACTATCTACCTCCTCCCCGGTGTGCTAGTCCCTCTCGTCTCGCACAATCATTCATCTTCCGTAAAGTGAGTTCATCAGGCTCAAGCCAACGTGGTGCCCCAAAGTCTTAAAACCCGGTCCAAACTGCAAAATAGGGTAATCATACCTGGTGTTAAGTGAAAGGGTAGAGTTAGACCTGTTTCATGGTGAAACTTTAGCCAATAAAACAGGTCCAAAGTGAAATTTACTTAATAAAAAATAATAAAAAACTTGAAGATGGGCTCTGATATTTCGGCCGTAGGATTATGCAAGGCAACTCAACTCCGTTGAAATAGAGCGACCTAAACCGAAGCCAATATAAACGCACCCGTCTGTAAAGTTGAATGAAAAAACTCATGACTTGTTCACTTGCTTTTTTAATAAATTAGCAGTTTATAGCACGTTAAGTTAACAAGCCAGCTCGAGCTAACTTGCGAGCCTAACGAGCCAAGCACAGATCCAGCAGCCCAGTAAGCCAACCACTAGTCTAGCAAGTAGCAACAAACAAGGAACAACCCAGCTCATCATGGAGTTTTTTTATTTTTAATTTTATTTATTAAAATATTTACAAAAATAATTTTCCATTTGAAAAATTTACAAAACTAGTCACCCAACGTCCTCCCAGAGAACGTTTTTTCCGACGTGGCGAACGGCCGTTGGACCTCCCCTAGCGGCCGGTCATGGAGGAAGGGAAAATTTGTAGGCGACCCCTTGCCGTCCTTGTTGAGGGCTTTTTTTTATTTTGCGGGGGCCGCCTGCAAAAGGGCGGCGAGGGCCGCTTGGCATTTTTGCAGGCGGCCCCCTTGCCGCCCTCGCGGAGGGCTTTTTTTGCTGTGCGGGGAGCTGCCTACAAAAATGCCAGGCCGCCTTCACCGCCTTTTTGCAAGCAGCCCCTTGCCGCCCTCTTGGAGGGCGATTTTTTGCCCCCGTGTATAAAACCCCTTTTCTCTCTTTGATTTTTCATTATATTCACTCAAAATCCAAAAAAAGAAAAAAAAGGGAGGGTCGGGTTTGCTGACTCCATCACAGGTAAATACATTACATCGTATTGTCTTTGTAATTTTTGTAACATTTTAGTTTTATTACCATATATTATAGTTAGACGGTAGATCTGGAGCACACAACATATTTGTATAATTTAAGAATAAGGGCATACGATATATTTGTAGAAATTGAGACTTAGGGTATAGTGCAAATTATACCATATATTTTAGTTAGATGGTAGATCTGGAGCACACACCCTATTTGTAGAATTTGAGACCTAGGATAGACAACATATTTCTAGGAATTTTAACTTAGGGCATAGTACATATTGATGAATGTGACGTTAGATCTGGTTAGTATGATATGAACTTAGTTAACCTAGTTTTTTTATCAGGCACAATGTCAAGTAAGGTCATATTTCAGTTAGTTCAAGGTCAAGGAAATCTTAGATTTAGTCCAGATGGTGTTGATCTGTTAGATTTTAGAATGACATCGAAGGGCATTGATAGGCCTACAGAGAGAACATTTCAGTCAATTTATAGTTGGTTGCTGCGAGGATTTAGAGTAGACCTAGAAGTCAACACAATATCAGTATCTGTTGTAGTGAGTCGTGCAACGGAAGGTTATTTTTTGGGAACTAATGCCGATGGATAGCACTGATGCTTGGAGACGGTATGTGGAGATGACTTTTGAACGTGATAGCCCCTTGTTTTTTTTGTGTCGGTGCATGAAAAAGGTAGAAATGTTGCAATGGAAACAGAAAATGTTGAGGGTCCAAGCAATGTGGGGGATTATGTTGGACCATCGATGAAAAATGCGAGAAATCAAACCAGGGTGGTACAGGCCATGGGCGTGGCGGACGAGGGGGAGAGAGTTGGTATAATCGTGGATGAAATGGAGAGGGAAGATTCAGATAACGAGCAAACGGAGGGCGACGCATCATCCAACGAGGAAGATGATGTAATGCCCACTGATTGGACAAACGAGGACTTCTCGGGACTTGTTATCTCAGAGGGGCATCATGTACCCTGGGAGTACAAGGAGAACAAGGTAATTTAGGGTGCTAAGTATGCTCATAAGGAGGATCTGAAGAAGGCGATGAAGCATTGAACAATCTCATTGCAGAGAGAGTTTAGGGTGGTCAAGTCAACCAATTATGTGTACGAAGTAAGGTGCGTGAAGGAAGAGTGTCCATGGCGTGTTCATGCATATAAGGGTAAATTGAATGATTATTGAAAAGTTAGCATTGTGACCAAGCACCATTACCACTTACAAGGGATGGAGAAGTATCACCGCAACATGACTTTGTTTTTATTGCAAGTGAGATGTATAGCGGTGTTGTCGGTAACACTGGGTTTGAACCAAGATCAATTATTAGTCACATTGAAGACAAATTCAAGTACACCATAAGCTATGCCAAGGCCTGGAGGATCAAACAGAAGATTTTAGAGATGAGGTGTGACATATTTGAAGCATCCTATGATAATTTGCCTCGTCTATTACCACTATTGCCCAAAGGAATAGTAACATTTACTTCAACATTGATATATTGCAATTATCCGATGATCCGATGAAGAGTGTGCTGCAAAGAGTTTTTTTCTCATTGGGTGCTTGTATCAACGCTTTTGTGCTCTATTGTCCTGTACTGTGCATAGATGGTACTTTTTAGACCGGAAAATATAGAGGTCAGATATTGACGGCGATTGGAACTGATGGGAACAATCAGATGTTACCTATGACTTTTGCATTTGTAGAGAGTGAGAACACTGAAAGCTGATACTAGTTCCTGAAGAGAGTGCGCAGTGAAGTCGTGCGTATGAGACCCGATGTTTGCCTTATACATGACCGTCATGCTGACATGTTGCGGGCTATTGACTACTTGTAGAATGGTTGGGATGAGAAGGGACTTCTAGCTAGGTGGCCCAATCTTCGGAGTAGATGGTGCATGCGTCATATGGGTGCTAATTTCTACAAGCAATTCAAGAACAAGCAACTGATGGATCTTTTCAAGAGGCTTTGTGCACAGAATCAAGAGAAGAAATTCAACGAGCTGTGGAGAAGGTTGGATGAGTTGACAACAAAACAAACAGACGAGCAATCTCATTGGGCACAACTTGAAGGTGGCGAGTCTGCAGTACCTCTAGGTCCACTACATGACGACCCACCTACAATGAGAAGGAGGTCGGCATCATCTATCCTAAATTTCTCTCATTGGATTGAGAAGGAACCAAAGGAGAAGTGGGAACTCTTGTTCGACACTGATGGTTCTCAGTATGGCATAATGACAACTAATTTGGCCGAAGTTTACAACTGGGTAATGCGAGGAGTGCGATGACTCCCATTGGTTGGTATTGTTGAATTTATCCTTCACGACACACAGGCATACTTCAGGGATCAATACAAGAAAATTGATCCCACAATGACAAACAACAATATAATTTTTGGTATCGTAGTGACTAAGTACATGGAAGCTAAAATAGCTAAGGCCAAGAGGCATAGAGTTATTCCTCAAGACACTAAAGTTCATCGGTACAAAGTAATGTGTGTTAATAGGAGCAAACGTGGTATCTATCACAAGCAAGTTGTGCAGGAATGTGTCCTGAAGGCGGATGGTGGATGCAGTTGCAGTTGTATGAAGCCTAAGCTTCGGCACCTACCTTGCTCACACGTACTTGCCGTAGCCGGTGATTGTGGCATACTCCCCGATGTGTACATGTCACATTATTTCAGGAAAGAAGCAATCTTTCATACATGGAGTGAGGAGATATATGAGTTCGGGATCTCAAGATCCTACACAACTTTGAGGCCCCAAATTTTTTACATTCCAAATCCAAATAAGTTAAGGATGAAAAAGGGTCGGTGTCAGACAAGACGCATCAGAAATGACATGGATGAGTCTGAAGCAGGTGGTAGGACTATACGTGTAGCAAGTGTGATCAGCGCGATCATACTTTCAAGAAATGCCCGAAGAATGTTGTAGGTCCTAGCGTCGCGGATGTCGGTCCATCTGGAGAGGCAACAGATGGGAGGTTTGCGATAGGTCGGCCTGTGGTGGAGCACGCACCCTATGGGACAGGTCGCAACGTGGAGTGGCTAGAAGATGGCCCCACGATGGGGACGTACTGGTGTCGGCGTGGGGTAAGTAAAAGCATTGTTGATTGCACCGTTCATTCTCTTTATCACTCGTTGATAACAACCCATGACATGTGTACCATGTTTTTATGTCGTAGCACCGTTACGCCCACGTGCATGTGAGACAGGGGTACTCAGAGTTTGTGTGAGTTCGACCGTCTCCAGCCCAACGACGTCGTCTGGGAGCCGTACACTGAGCAGGCCATCGCACAGAGAGCACCACTAGGACTTTCGTCCTTATGCACATGTGACGCAGCCTACTGGTTCACGACGGCATCGTTGGTGTTCGACATCTTCGTCGAGCCTCACTGCCCGCACTGTGTGATGAGGCAATTCGGCTTGAGACAGGCTTTTCCTAGCGTCATAGAACCTACCGTCCACTCTGTAGACCACTTGTGAGTACTAATTGTTTAAATTACAAATATGATGTTACTTCATTCATCGAGCTATCTAACTTTGCGTAACCAAACAGGCTGACTCGCCGGGGACAGCATGCCGGCACACTTTGGGCACCATGCGTACAACAATACGTGGACGACTGGTTGTTAGCTCTAGAGGAGGAGATCGACGAGCGCTGGCCACACATAGAGGACAACTACCGTGACTACCTCCGCTGGTACTTACCTCGCACGCGTGCCCGTGTGACCTTCACTCCAGCCATAACACAGCCGCACCTTGCCACTGTCACAGACGCGTACCCAACGCACCGTGACCGAGACTACTTACTCGGGGTAAGTGCAACTCCTTTTCAATTCTTTCATTTTTTTTCAGATTGGTACTAACATGTTGACTTATGTCTCTAATAGGCTGACGTCACACGAGCTGTCAATGCCGATATTAACTTGGTGGTACTCAGGTTGGACACTGGCTTGCACTTGAGTGATGCTGAGCAGAGGCTGACGTTTGACCGGATGCAGTCCAAGATGTGTGCTGTCATGCGCGTCTTTTCCTGTCGCAGCGCCATGGACACGGTACCTCTACCTATTCCAGCACCACCTAGACCACGAGCCCCTATGGCCGGAAATGTGCCACCGCGACCAACGACTTCTCACGGTAGTGCTCCTCCCAGAGGTAAGTTCCATAGAGTCTGATTTGGTCTCGGTAACATTTCTACGTTATAACAAAATACATTAGTCACAGGTCCCCCTTCCTTTAGCCGCTTTTGTCGGAGCGAGCACCTCCGCACACTGAGCGTCGATCCCTCGTCCACACATGTAGCCGGGGGTCCCTCTAGGTGAATATCATCACTGGTTTCTTTCGTTAATTGTACTTGTTGTTATAAGTACTATTTACCTCGCTGAACCTTATGTTCTTTCTCCAATAGGATTTCAAGTGGGGATCTTTGGTGCAGGAGCCTCTTCCTCGCAGTGCACACGTAGGCAGCGCTGGTCTTAGTGACCATTTCTACGACGACGACTTGTAGAACAAGCCAGACCAGGAGATACTTGGCTCCTCACAGCTTGTAGGAGCTCTACCAGCTCAGACCCAGGAGCAGCCAGCAGCCACACCGGTACCGAAGGGACGGGCAGGCCGTGCCATACCACCGGACCGTCAGACGTACTCCCAGGGCCACGTTAGGGCATAGGGCAGGAGGGACAGGGGTAAGAGGCCTCAGCAGTAGTGGTCCACCTCTTAGAATCTTTTGCGCACTGTTCTTTTGGTTTATATTTCGATGCACCTATACTACTTTTGCAGTGATTTGTTTAGTAATCGTGCCTTTACTTGATGTTATTTCGTTCATGTCGTCGGTACACCACAGAAACCCTACAAACATTTACCCATACGACAACAAACTTTCGGCGCGTGACGATCGGATCCATTAGGTCGCACAGAAAACCACCGTAGACGGACATAGTGTCAGCTCGAGTTGTCACGATCAACTTTCGGCGCTGCATTGTCAGGTAAAGCAAAGCCTACTTGCGTGTCTCCGTGCTGTCACATAGTGTTCTGACAATCGACTCTCGCCGTGGCTAGTTCTACCATTGGTTGCTCCAATATATATACACGTATAGACAAGTCGAATACAAGCTCTCCATATTTTATTTCACATTCTCACGGATCTAAAGAGAATGGAAGGTTCATTTCTTGAGCATCTTAATTGGCGAAATGATCCTTTCGTCGGTCTGTTTCCACCATGGTGTGATTGCCCGTTGTGCATACTCCAGACATTCCTCATGATAGAAATTCGAGGTAGAAGATTCTTCCAATGCCCAAACATTGATCAGGTACGATTCATTTGTTCCAAGTTCTATTAACCACACTCAATACAAAAACCGCTAACTGGTTTCTACACAATCATAACATCTTTTGCAGACATACTGTACGGTGTGCAACTTCATTGAGTGGGTAGATACGGAGAACCCACATAACGACGGAACACGCTGATATTCACGTAGTGAAACAAGATCGGATTACCTTAGGCGAGAGGATGAGCACGAACGACGAATTGCTGCAGAAGCCTTAGAATGGCAGGTAAATCCCCTGGGACTCCCCACATGACGTGAGCGTCTAGAGTGTCGTTGTGGTGACTGTTGTTAGGTGATAAGGTCCGTAAGACAACAAACTCTAGGACAAAGATACTTCGTGTGTCCTAATATTGTCGACGACGATTTCGTCGTAAGTATCATTCTTTTTTCACTACCACCGATCACTACTTTCATGGAATTACCTATGCTATCTCTCCTAATAAAATTGTACAAATAGGAGGACGTAAGAAAATGTTAATTCGTAAAGTGGATAGATACGGTGAGAGTTACTTCCACCGGTCAAAGGATAACACAACCTGAGACGACCACATAATTCATTCAAGCATGGATGGAGTACGAACGTCGAGTACAAATAGCTAGCTTAGACTAGAGAAACAATCCCTTTGGTTCACCTGAATGGTCCGAGCGTCCAAAGTGTGGTTGTAGAGATCGCTGTCAGGTGGCTACTTGTAACATACCGTCAAAACCCTTTCAGTAGCTATGTACTATTAAATGGTGGTGGAAAATAAAAATTTTCTCACTTGAATTTGAGGTAAATATTTTTTTTCCTGGCCTCGTTTATTTTAAAGCATATGCATTATAGCTATTTAAATGAATGAAACCGATAATTAAATCATCAAAATAATAATTTAAAACATTACAAATAAATGGAATAATTCAATTGGCTTGACCCATGGGTGTGGAGTAAAACATAAATTTTGCTAGATTTTATTTTTCCATGAAATTGTTCAAACAAAGAGTTTAATTAAAATCAAAATCTGAAATTTTCAGATTCTCTGGAGCCCACTTTGGCACTCCATTAAACTTTGATCAAAGACATTTTGGTTTGGGGAATTTGACCAAATTGTAGAGTAAATAGTAAGTTACCGTTTTGCCATTTGGATTTTGACCTAATTGTCCCTGGAAATTATTTTAAACCGAGGGAAAAGTTGGAACTCCAGCATCAATTTGGACTTAGCCATTTTCTAGCTGTTTCTCCTCCTACACACACAGCAGTACACTGCCAAGTGGGCTCAGGCTGTTGTGGGACCCGCTCGTCAGTTGCACTGTCACCTCCACGTCAAGCTAGCGCCGCTTCCCCAGCAGACATGCTCGCAACACGCGTCGACGGCGCCGAGCGCCGCTCAACCTACGTCTCTCTGTCGGCCGCCATATAAAGACCAACCGGCCGACGCACATCCTCTTCCCCTCACCCGTGTTCCATTTTCACGGAGAAACCGAGGACGACCGATTCACAATCTCAAGTAGCAAAGGAGTTCTCTCCGGTGCCGGTGAGATCGTCTCCACCATTCCGAACCACCGGGTACGATTCAATCCCGGTTAAGCCGCTGTTGGCGTAGAATTTAGACCCGCCTCACGACCAAACGGGTTCCACGTTTCCACGGCGGCCTAGGAGATCTGCTTAGCTCCAGTGCAGGTCCAAAGGCTTGCCTAGGTGCGTGTAGGGCGTGCCAGTTGATTTGATCTGCAATCAATAAGATAAACAAGCAAACCATGTAAGTAAACAATGACCGATCGGCCGATAGGCCGATGTCGCATTGTTATGACCTAGCCGATAGAACAAAGCTATATCGGCTCACTTGTAACTGTGATAAAACAAGATCAGAATATAGATCTAATCTCATCGGCCTTCATCAACATGTTAATGTCAATTAGCAGCATCGGCCGATGAAGGATAAAAGAGATAAGCACACTAGCTGATACTCTAATGCAAACTTGTATGAACCAATCGATTTATATAAATATATTGATCACGGGCAAACCCTAAAGAATAACCTATAACAAACACATTTATATTTATCAATCTACTCATATAAGTGGCAAATACATATAAAAACATTATGGTGATTACATGTATTAGATAAAACCGGCTGAAACCCTGGCGCTATCCTTAGTTACGATCAAAAATAGGCTTTGGGTTAGATCTCAAAACAGAACTAAGGTCGATGGCAACTCAAAGTGTGAATTGAGATTTAACACAAAGAAAATCAAGTCATCGATCGCTTTTGGGGATGGTAGATGCATTGAAAGATTTAACTAAGCATAATAATTAAACTACCGTCGGCAATGAACCCTAAAACGAGTAGATCGCTGGCGAAGCATAATTAATACACTTACGAAAATCGTCCAAAGCATGATAAACGACGATCACATCATCGAGGCTTAACGTGCCTAAAGCGACACGCTAGCCCCGGCGATGTAGATCGTCGGGCACGAGTTCTTACCTCTGCTCTGGGGAAGCAAGAACTCGTCGAGATTAACCTCTTGCGAGGGTTGGCGATGCGCCGAAAGTAGATTGATTTGTGTATTGTATTGTGTGAGAGCTTCTATGTACAAGCTACCGGGATATTTATACCCGAGATTACAACATGGTCCGTGTAGGACACAATCTTATCTCTAACTAACAAACAAGTCTTTGCGGCAAACTCTTGCCAAAGATTAGATCTAAACCTACTTGATTTACAAGATACAGTTGCCTAAAACCGAGCCTTATCTCTATTTGGCAACTTCCTTGAAGCTTATCTCGAGCCCAGACCAAGCCCATGTTAACTCTATCAACTTCCTGGCTCTATCAGTCAATGGCCATATTGAATCCGTATCCCCCGATATGCTCTTCCTGCTAGCGCTTCTTCCAGTCCGATACGCTTACTGAGTCCGATACGAGACTTGATCCGACTCCAACTTAACCTCCTTCTCTGCGTCAGTTTTCCTTTTCCTCTCCGAGTAGACTGTGAAAATCTGCTGTTAACACATGCCCCCCAATTCCGCTTCATTATATAATGTGGCGGAATTAGCTCCGAGGAACCCATCGACTTCTTCGCTAGGGTTTGTCTGAAAACCGCGCAGATCCAGATTCGCAGCCCTCCGCCGCCGATTTCCTCGTGCATTTCTTCGTTAGCCACTCGCGCTTTTCAACTCCGGCGACACCTCGACGTCCCATCGGCATCGACCCCCTTATCGGTGACCTCCTCAAGTTTATCAATGGCCTCCTTGCCATTCTACGCTTCTAAGATCCCCGTGGTGAGTCAATCCTTTCTGAGTTCACATTTTCGTTTTCCCGCTGAGTTCTTCAAACTAGGGTTTCTGCTCTTGCCCCCCGAATCTTATTTTTCATCGTTGTTCTCATGTCATAGGTCTTCAAAAACCAGATCTTGATCCCCACCAACGACAAGTCACACCGGTTCCTGTTAGGCCCCATGGGCAATGCTGACCCAACCTGGTTGATAGACGCAGAAACAAACAGAATCCCCTTTAAGGAAGTAAAGCCCAATGTTGCTTCATGGAAGCATACCTTCAGATCTTGGCCGTCCAAGCTCAATGGCTACAGGACCTGGTACAAGAGGATTGCCGCGGCCAAACAAGTCCATTGGGATGAGATAGGAATCGGCCAGTGCATTGCTCTATCTTTGGCCGATTCCAAGAAGAACGAGCCTCTCATGTCAGCGGCCACCTACTTCTGGTCGAGCACCTTGAATGCTTTTCTGTTTCGGCAAGGTCCGATGACCCCAACGCTGATTGATGTCAAGATGCTGACAGGACTGGATATACACTCCGAGATAAACCCCTTCAACCTCCTCATCAATAGCAAACACAGGCTGAAAACCAAAAAAATTGGAGGTTGGTCTGGATACATATCCGAACACATGGAACAGGGATCTGTCTCAGAAAGAGAGCATGTGGCTTTCCTAACTCTATGGTTAGAAAGATTCGTCTTCTGCGGATCAACCTGTGGCCCTACTTCAAACTGTCAACATTTAGCTCAAGCCCTGGTTGAAAAGAAGCAGATTCCCCTTAGCCGATATCTTCTTGGAGCTATCTATCGGCTGGTTTATTCTGGCACTCAAGATCTGATTTTAAAACGGACAGTGGCACACGGAGGCCCATGGTGGTTTATCCAACTGTGGTTAACAATCCATACCAACACCATGGTCGATCGGCCTCCATTATCAGACTCAGCCTTCCCATCGGACTACACTGACAACGAGGATCCCTCGACAAGGAGATGCATGTCCTTTGGAGAAGTAGCTTCAATTTATCCTGGAGCAGAGCAATCGGCCGAAGACATATCCACTTGGTTTACCCAATTCTACACTGGCCCTCCATCAGCCAAGATGGACATATTTGTCTATCCTTCAGATGACGAATTCGAGCTCCCTGCCGATCTGACCCTGAGCCAGTTGAACGATGACATGGTTTCACGGGAAATTTTCATGATCGGCATCACTCCTTGCCTGCTCCCAGTAGGCATATTTCAAGGCAGAAGCACCAGTTTATCATACGAGTTCTACAACCCTATGGTGGCTGCCAGACAATGTGGGTTGGGATAACTCCCAATCAGCCTACATTTTCATCGGCTCCTGGAGAGCAGGGGTACAGTCTCATCGGCCCTGATCATGAATAAAGCCCTGGAAATCAAAGCACCAAACTTGGGCGACTGTGACCGATTATGGTTGAGTCCCTTCATCCATATCAACTTCCAATCATGGTGGCAGGAGTGGGCTACTCACCTCTTCCATCAATCGTCCAGGTATTATTTGACAGAACTTATTGACAATATCAGTCCCCAGGTCCCCGACGCCCCAATTCCATCAGTCAGCAATAGTGGGCAGAAAATATCTTATGCTCAAGCCCTGGCTCCATCAGGAAGTACTATTTTGGAGTCGATTATCGGCCTTACTGCCCCAAAGGTATCATCACTACTCTAAGGGCCGATAACCAAAGAAACTCCTAAAAGGAAGGCGCCAGCAAAAGAAAAGACCCAGAATACCAGCAAGAAACCCAAGACTGATGATCAAGCCGATCTCGATGAACTAGACCCTTCCATGGAAGAATTCCTCGATGAACAAGTAATGAAAGAAGAGGTCGATGCAGCAGCCGCCGATCTACTTGAAGAAGAAAATCCATCGGCCGAAATTGCTAAGGAGCCATCAGCCAAGACTACTACGAACCCACCGGCCGATGACCAAGCTGTTCAACCAAGGAGAACTAGACATGCAGTCCGCAAGGTCGATACAATCCCTTTCTTGAATTTATGTAATCTCCTTCTGCAGGTATGCTATAACTTGATATTCTTTTCAGGTCGTTGCATCGTCTTTGCTGAAGGAGAGAACTCAATCGGCCCCTCTGGCAAGAACTAAGAAGGCAACCTTGCAAAGGCGAGAACAAGTCAAGGCCCGATTGAAAACATGATCTCCTTCTCCACCACCCTCTCCGATTGCTTCGGTAAGAATTAATTTTTATATTGCCCTTCTGGTAACATAGATCTGATCACAATTCTCTTGCCCTTTTTCAGCTGCGAGCTCCATCACCTGCACCACATCGGCCAACCCCCTCGCCCACTGTGTCTAGACAACAAAAGGAGGCCGATGCAAGTACAGCCGATGTCCCATCACAGGTAAACCAGATCACTTTGATTCCTTTGCCGATTTCTTGCCTGACTGGGCTAACTTTGCCCTATCTTGATATTTGCAGAACCTAGCTGATATGTTTTCTTTTGATATTGGCCAATTTCTTGATGATGAGGACAAAGAGCCACCCATCACAGCCAAGGCGTCAATCCCTGACGAATTAAAGAACCGGCTGTCTAACATCGCTAATCGGCTGGAAGCATCCTTGGAGTCTCTGGTGGAGAACTGCAATCCTGTCAGGAGCAGGGTTCAAGAAATCCAAGACCAACTCCCTGAAAATCTGATGGAAGTCTTGACGCCAGCCATCTTCTTGGAACAATACAACTTCAAGCTTCACAAGGCCAAGGAAAGGATCGCGGAAAGGCAGGAACGTGGAAGCTTGGAATCGGCTTTGTCCGCCAGCAAAGCTCAAGTCAATTCTGACAAAACCAGGTTGGACGAGCTGGCTGTCGAGCCGATTGTCTTAAAGAACAGATTCGAAGAACTCCGCCGCCTTGAAGCAGACCTAGCGTCAAGGCTAGAAGCAACTCGTAAGGAGATCCAAGAAGTCGAGGCTGGGATAACTGCATCACCAAAGGCCATAGAAGACCAAACGGCAAAACTGAAGGCATCGGCCAAATACCTTGCAACCCTGAGCAGATCCTTGAAACCAATTCCAGGGTCAACAGCCGATGACGCCCAAGCAATAGAGGATATTGATCAAATCCGCCGTAAGGCCATTGCAGCTATCGAAAAATTTATAGGCTGATGTAATATATTCTTATGTCCTTCTTGCATGAAAATGACTTCCTGTTTCGACTAATATAAATCTCATTAGCTAATCAGCCGAATTTGATTTGAACAATACTGGAAAAGTCCAAGTCTGAAAAAGATTTTGAAGTCCATAAAATTTCGATCTAGTAAACTTGAGGAATCTTGAAAGATAACCTTGCTTGTATATATATATGTATGCCCCCCAAATTTTGGAAGATGAGGGCTTATGTTGTAAAATTTGAACTAAGAGCGATAATGCATATCGGCCATCTAAAGATGATGTGTACCACATCGGCTATTATCATAAATCGGCTGGCAAGCCGATCATGAATCGATCCAGACGCTAGGATAATATTTCTTTAAGTATTTGCCATTAAGAGCTCTGCCATAAACTTCTCCATCTAATCCTTTGAGCAGATAAGCATTGCGAGGAACACATTGATGAACCTGAAAAGGACCTTCCTAATTAGGTGACCACTTGCCAAATTTATTATCTCTGGAACCAATCGGCAGTATCAATTTCCAAACAAGATCCCCCTCTTCAAACAACTTGGCAACAACTTTTTTGTTATAATGACGAGCAACTCTATCTTTATCTCGCTTGATTTTCTCCAAGGCCCGCAATCGGACGTGTGCCAAATCATCTAACTCATCA
Organism: Oryza officinalis; assembly: GCA_008326285.1. NCBI lineage: Eukaryota > Viridiplantae > Streptophyta > Magnoliopsida > Poales > Poaceae > Oryza > Oryza officinalis. The sequence goes on along the minus strand of BDMV01000001.1, from coordinate 48,394,433 downwards.
ACCATAAGATTGTGGTACTCATCGGCCGTCAAGTCGTCTTGCAAAGCAATCCTTCTTGAGCCGATGTTGGTTTCCCATGGCAGCACAGCTTCATGTCCATAAACCAACTGATACGGCGACACTTGAATTGCACCATGACAAGCCATCCGATACGCCCAAAGGGAATCGGCCAGCGTGGTATGCCACTACCTCGGTTGTTCATCGATTTTTCTCTTGATCAACTTGATTAAAGTCTTATTAGAAGCTTCTGTCTGCCATTAGCTTGTGCATAATATGGAGAAGAATTTAGTAGCTTGATGCCCACGCTGTCGGCAAACTGCACAAACTCATCGGACACGAAAATTGATCCCTGATCTGTAGTCAATGTTTGTGGTAATCCAAACCGATATATAATATGCTCTTTGACAAACTGAATTGCATCCTTGGAATCAACCTTCTTAAGAGGGATGGCCTCTATACCCCATCCTCAAAACGGCCACGGCTTTATGATTGGATGCATAACCGATGCCGGTGCTCTCTGGATTGCTCCAAACTTTTGGCAATCTTGACATCCTTTGTAATATTTGAAACAGTCCTCAAGCATTGTCGGCCAAAAATATCCAAGGCGCTTTAAAAGCCATCTCATTTTATGGGCCGATTGATGGGTTCCACAAATCCCCTCATGTACCTCACTCATAACAACTTTGGCCTCCTCTAAACCTAGGCACTTAAGCAAGGCACCACCAATCGTCCGATAGTATAGATCATCATCTAACAAGACATAATGCAAGACTTTGTATTTCATCTTTCGCGATGCCGACTGGGAAGGGTTTTTCAAATAATCAATGATAGCAAACCTTCAATCGTCGGCATCCACGGCAACAATCTGAATCTAAACATCTTTAGCCATCGGCCTGTATCCTGATGCCCCCTGAGCTAAATCACTGGCCTCGAAGTTCTGTTTCCTGGGTATATGCCTCATCGTCACAATCTTGAAAACTTGTAGCAACTCCTTGTACTCTTCATTGTAAACTCTGAGAATATCATTCTTGCATTCATACTCCCCAGAAAGTTGATTAATTACCAACTGTGAATCACCAATGATCTCTACGGAATTGGCCTCGACCTCTTGTAATAACTGCAAACCTTTAAGAACAGCTTCATACTCTGCTTGATTGTTAGTATAATAAGGCTTGATAGTAAAGGCAAACTCGAAGCTTGCCCCCCCGAGGGGATATGATGACCAGGCCGATACCGCATCCATGTCTGCAAACGGATCCATCAAAATACAGTGTCCATGGCACAATGTCTGCATATGCAATTCAATCATCTCTGTGTTAAACAATAAAATCGGCCAGGGCTTGTCCTTTGATTGCTTTGGCCGATTCATATCTGAGGTCAAACTCTGTTAAGGCAAAAATCCACTTCCCAATTCTCCCTTTTAAAACAGGGGCCGATAGCATGTACTTCATCACATCAGCCTTGCTTACCACAATGCACTCATTGGAAAGTAAATAATGTCTTAATTTAGTACATGAAAAATATAAGCATAGACTTAATTTCTCCACTGGCGTGTACCTTGTTTCAGCATCTAACAACCTCCTACTGAGGTAGAAAATAACTTTTTCTTTGCCATCAATGTCTTGAACTAAAACTGAGCCGATGGACTTCTCATCGGCGGATAAGTACAGCCTGAATGGAACCCCTTTCTGCGGAGGGATTAGAACTGGAGGGGAACTTAAATATTCCTTAATGTCGTCCAACGCTTTTTGTTGCTTATCACCCCATACGAACTCTTGATCGTCCTTTATCTTCAACAACGGAGTGAACGGCTCTATCCTGCCTGACATGTTTGATATAAAACGCCGGACAAAGTTGATCTTGCCGAGCAGATATTGTAACTTGGTCTTGTTGGTTGGAGGCTTGATATTTTTTATAGCATCAGTGTTCTTCTGTGTAATCTCAATTCCTCTTTCATGGACCAAGAAACCTAAAAACTGACCGGCCAATACGCCAAAGGTACATTTGTTAGGGTTCATCTTTAAACCATATTTCCTTGCTCTTTCTAGTACTTTGCGTAAATAGGCCAAGTGCATATCATACTCTTTGGACTTCACGACGACGTCATCGATGTAAACCTCAATCAGTGAACCAATAAGATCATGAAAAATATAATTCATAGCTCTCTGATAGGTAGCTCCAGCATTTTTCAAATCGAAAGTCATAACAACCCACTCGTATAGGCCGATTGCCCCCGGGCATCTGAAGGCTGTCTTGTGGATGTCTTCTTCGGCCATAAAAATCTGGTTGTAGCCGGCGTTCCCATCCATAAAGCTGATGATCTTGTGTCCAGATACAGCATCAACCAGCAAATCGGCCAACGGCATAGGGTATCAGTTTGTTCAAGTCTCTGAAGTCGATACACACCCTCAGTTTGCCGTTTTTCTTCAACACTGGAACTATATTACACACCCACTCCGCGTACCGGCAAGGTCTGATAAAATTGGCGTCGTAAAGTCTTGTAATCTCTGCTTTGATAGCTTCGTGCATATCGGACTTAAACCTCCTAGGAGCTTGTTTAAACGGCCGATAGCCTGGTTTGATAGGTAACCGATGTTCTACGATCGATCGGCTTAACTCGGGCATCTCATGATATTTCCATGCAAAACAGTCTATGAATTCTTTCAAAAGATTTATCAAATTATTCTTATATTCCTTTGACAGTTTAGCACTAACATACGTCGGCCTAGGTCTATCACCTGATCCTATATCCACCTCCTCGAGTTGATCGGCTGACGTAAAGCCTTGTCCCAATTTTCCATCTAACTCATCCACTGCATCATCTGTGTAGGGACTAGCTTGCTCATCTTGGGCAGTGGATGGCACATCTTTGTTAAAGCAACTGCTTGTCTTGATCGTCTATCGTCTCGATGTCGCAATCAGTTACTTTGAGAAAATCGGACTCCCAAACTCGTCCAGACAAGCAATCGATTCCCTCCATCTCCCAAACTGCGAGATCGGCATTGGCCACGTGGACTGACCGATCAGCCTGCACGATCTCGACTTGGTCCCCTTGCCACTGTATGAGGCACTGATGCATTGTTGACGGGACGCAACAATTTGCGTGGATCCAATCTCATCCCAACAACAGGCTGTAGGAACCCTTTTCATCAAAGACAAAAAAGGTGGTGGGTATCGTCTTGTTGCCCACGGTGAGCTCCATGTTTAGCACCCCTTTCACCTCGGATGCGTTGCCACCAAAGTCTTTTAGCACCATGTTGGTCTTGATGAGGTCTTCAGGTACTTTTCCAAGCTTCCTGAAGGTTGTATATGGCATTAAGTTCACTGCCGCGCCGCCATCGACCAGCATCTTCGTCATCAGCCGCCCATTGATGAATCCCTTGATGTATAATGGCCGGAGGTGCCTGTAGCTGGTGGCAACTGACTTGTCGAACACGGCTTGATCTGGCGACAACTGTAGCTTAGCCGAGGACTACTCATCGTCGGCTACCGCTTCATCGGCCGTCTGCACGTTGTATTCTGCTGGCAATATGAAAACCATATTAACAGAAGCCGATGCTACACCTTTACCTTTTGCAGATGCAGGAGCTCGAGTTGATTTGGAGGTGCCCTCATCGGCCTTGACGACTGCAGATTTTATTCTCCACTCCTTCTTGGTCCTGGCGGGCCGATGGGCTATTGTCGCCTGCTGCTCCTAGATCTGCTCCTTCCTTCTCAATCTCTGAACCTGCCGTTTTTGTGTCTTGCTAAAAATGTCGCTTGGGCACCATTGGGGGTTCTGGATTTGCTTGTCGTGCTCAGTCCGACGATCATGGTACATCAGCCCTAGTCTTTCATGTACAGACTTTCTCTGCTTATACGGCCGATGCACTTGTTTGCTCGAGCTGCCATGGTGGGAGTCTTCTACATCATTACATGCAGGGCACTCTTGGATTGATGGCAACCTCATCCCTTCGTTCCAGCAGAACCGGAAAAACTCACACTCCCAATGAGGGTCGTAAGAGTCGTCTTGATCAGCGTAGTCTTGTGCTTGTTCTTCCCGCCGTCGCTGGTATTTTCTAATCAGGCCCTCTGAAGTCTGATGAGGTCGCTTGCCGATCCGATGGCTATTGCCGTCGGACCTGTCTGCCCGTACCATGTTGACTAGGAACGGGTGTCCTTCTATTTTCATCGGCCGCTTGGCTTCATCAATCTTGATCCTGCCTTGCTTGATGGCCGATTGAATCTGTTGTCGGAAGATCTTACATTCATTGGTGTGATGGGAATATGTGTTGTGCCACTCGCAATATCTTCTCTTCTTGATTTCCTCAGCTGATGGCAGTATATGACCTACTGGCAGCTGAATCTGCTTTTCTTGCAGGAGTAGATCAAATATCTTATCGGCCTTGTTGATGTCGAAGTCGTACTTATCTTCTTTGTCGCCCTTCTTGGCCCACTGGCATGTTGTCTGCTTCTTCATCCGAGCCCACTCGGCCAGATCGACATCGACATCTTCTTCATCGTCTTCATCGGAGGCGTACTGATAGATTGTATTGATTTTCTTTGCGAACTTCTTCGCCTCCTGGAATCTTTGTTCATGGGCCGATACTCGTTGTGCTAGCTGAGCTAGACTGTCGAATTCTTGAGACGAGAACCTTTCTCGTATCGGCCCCAGTAGTCCTTGGAATGCCAAATCGGCCAGTTGAGAATCGGTCAGGCTGAGACTGTAACACCTATTCCTTATGTCCCTGAATCTTTGGATGTATTCTGGGACCGATTCATTAACTCGTTGCCTGATGGCAGTGAGATCAAACAGTTTCATCTCTTGTATGCCGTTGTAAAAGTATCTGTGAAACTTTTCTCTAGATCTATCTATCCTCTGATGGAATTGCAGGGTAAAGAGGAAAACCATGTAAATGCTGACCCTGACAAAGACAGAGGGAAAAATCTCACCCTCAACGCCTCTATGGCCGATGCCTCATCACACTGTGCTAGGAATCAGCTTACGTGCTCGTATGTAGAGACGTTATCTTGCCCCGAAAATTTGGAGAAGTCTGGGATCTTGTACCGGCTCGGCAGTGGCACTCTGTCAAACTCCTCGGGGTACGAGTGCCGATACACTGTAGAACTCTCCTTGGGCTTCAAGCCGAATTGATCTCGCATCACCTTAGCTATCATGTCGGCCCAGTATCTTGCGGGCTGGTGTGAGAGCTCCTGGTGGTAAGATTGCTACAGGCCCTCTGGCCGATATTGCCTGGGGAGTACGGTTGGAAGTGATGATTTAAGTTCTGTGCGTCGTACTGCCTGCGGTGTACTGCTGGTAGCCTTGCGGCGCGTTGTAAGCAGCTGGTTGCGGAGGGTTACTAGACATGGGGAATTGAGGTTGTCCGGCCGATGGCGGGTTGACTGGAACTTGCTGCATCGGCTCGACCACCGGTTGTTTCCCCTTCGTCCACTGTGCAAACTGTTCCTCCGTGATGTGCTGGGGGCTTCCTCCCGCTTGCCTGGTGAGGACCATCGGCATGGTTGATGCTGGTTAGGCCGATGGAGGTGGGATCGGCGCCGTCGGCTGTGGAGCCGTGCTCAGATCAGTCCTCAAAGTCCGATAAGCAGGGAACTTGTTTTCTGGTAAGAAAATCGGCCCTTGAGGCTTGTACTGATGAATGGAACCATCTAAGATTGATTTGACCGTATTGGTCAATGTGTTCACCAGGATCCCCGACTGGTTGACTAGCGCAGAATGAACTGTGGAGTCGATGCGGTCTTGCAACGTCGGTGCAGCGTTTTCTTCGGTCTTGACAGTGTGGTCGTATGCCGCCGCCGACGTGCTGGCTCCATCTACAGGGCTCGGCATCACCACCTTAGATTTCTGAATGAGGGTGCCTTGCCGAGTCCTAGAGTACGTCTGCAGGTACATATTTTGGAATTGCTCGACCAGCTTGTCCATCTCAACTTTCTGCTCTTCGTTGAGCTGGTCGACGGTCACAGAGACGACGTTCTCCTCGGAGATCTCACTCTGCTTTGACATCCTGCAGTGGTATTCTTGTTATCGCGAAGCTTGCGTTCTTGACGTCCCACCAGGCGTGCCAAAAGCGTGTTGGCGTAGAATTTAGACCCGCCTCACGACCAAACGGGTTCCACGTTTCCACGGCGGCCTAGGAGATCTGCTTAGCTCCAGTGCAGGTCCAAAGGCTTGCCTAGGTGCGTGTAGGGCGTGCCAGTTGATTTGATCTTCAATCAACAAGATAAACAAGCAAACCATGTAAGTAAACAATGACCGATCGGCCGATAGGCCGATGTCGCATTGTCATGACCTAGCCGATAGGGCAAAGCTATATCGGCTCACTTGTAACTGTGATAAAACAAGATCAGAATATAGATCTAATCTCATCGGCCTTCATCAACATGTTAATGTCAATTAGCAGCATCGGCCGATAAAGGATAAAAGAGATAAGCACACTAGCTGATACTCTAATGCAAACTTGTATGAACCAATCGATTTATATAAAAATATTGATCACGGGCAAACCCTAAAGAATAACCTATAACAAACACATTTATATTTATCAATATACTCATACAAGTGGCAAATACATATAAAAGCATTATGGTGATTACATGTATTAGATAAAACCGGCTGAAACCCCGGCGCTATCCTTAGTTACGATCAAAAACAGGCTTTGGGTTAGATCTTAAAACAGGACTAAGGTCGATGGCAACTCAAAGTGTGAATTGAGATTTAACACAAAGAAAATCAAGTCGTCGATCGCTTTTGGGGATGGTAGATGCATTGAAAGATTTAACTAAGCATAATAATTAAACTACCGTCGGCAATGAACCCTAAAACGAGTAGATCGCTGGCGAAGCATAATTAATACACTTACGAAAATCGTCCAAAGCATGATAAACGACGATCACATCATCGAGGCTTAACGTGCCTAAAGCGACACGCTAGCCCCGGCGATGTAGATCGTCGGGCACGAGTTCTTATCTCTGCTCTGGGGAAGCAAGAACTCGTCGAGATTAACCTCTTGCGAGGGTTGGCGATGCGCCGAAAGTAGATTGATTTGTGTATTGTATTGTGTGAGAGCTTCTATGTACAAGCTACCGGGATATTTATACCCGAGATTACAACATGGTCCATGTAGGACACAATCTTATCTCTAACTAACAAACAAGTCTTTGCGGCAGACTCTTGCCAAAGATTAGATCTAAACCTACTTGATTTACAAGATACAGTTGTCTAAAACCGAGCCTTATCTCTATTTGGCAACTTCCTTAAAGCTTATCTCGAGCCCAGATCAAGCCCATGTTAACTCTATCAACTTCCTGGCTCTATCAGTCAATGGCCATATTGAATCCGTATCGGCTGATATGCTCTTCCTGCTAGCACTTCTTCTAGTCCGATACGCTTACCGAGTCCGATACGAGACTTGGTCCGACTCCAACTTAACCTCCTTCTCTACGTCGGTTTTCCTTTTCCTCTCCGAGTAGACTGCGAAAATCTGCTGTTAACAGCCGCGTTCCAAGGTTTGTGTTCAATGCCGTTTTTAATCCCTCAAAGCCCTATCAATTTGGTGTAGCCTATCTCCGGGAACCCGCGCCGCGTCCACTCGGGCCACTGGTGAACTCCGAGCGCCGTCGTGGGGGTCGTCAACGTCGCCAAGCTCCAGGACTTCAAATCCGCTCGAGCCGCTTCGCCAGCTTATCCATCACCCCAAGACGATTGTAGAACCCAGAGGAATCGAACCGTGAAGCTCTGGATTGGGAGATCCCTTCCATCTTCCCCATCTCCGGCCGCCAACCTCACCTAGCCCTACCTCTTTCTTTGGTGAGTCTCGGGACGATTTATCGTGCACAGAGCTACTTCATGCTATCGCTAACGGGTGCTTGTACTCCTCCTAGACAGCCATAGCCGGGAGCACTCCGCCGACAACGACCGCCAAGCCGTGACCGCCATCGGGACCGAACCGGACACTGGGGAGCTTGCTGAACACCGTTCAAGCTTGGGTGAGCTTCTGGGTTGTCCTTAGCCTCATATGCATGCATGCGCACGCGCGCAATGAGTCGCGAACTTGTTAAGCACTTGCAAGCCGAGACGGGTCGCCGATTCTCCCGCTACTGCCGTCGCGATACACCGCCGTAGCTCGCAAGATGGACCTCGTTGGTTTTGTCTAGGGCCCCTCTACCATTTTCTCCATAGCCACATCGTCTGTAACTCATCCATTCGTCGCCGGGATCGCCGCGAAGCTCGCCGTCGCGCCGCTGCTCTGTCCGAACTACGCTAAGGGGCTAGACTGGGAACAGATAGATTCACCAGGGACCTTTTAGCATTTTACTCAGAGCCTTACAGGTGGGGATAGGACCTCGTTGTAATTAGGCAGAAACCCGAGTGTTATTTTGCTTAAATGCCTAGACACGTGCTAAGGATGGCGGGTTCTATTTGCCGAAACCCTAGGGACCTTAGAGTAAAAGTACAGCCACCGACTGGTGGACCCGAGGTCTTTTAAAATTTGTAAAATCTAGAGAAATTGATTAAGGTATTTTCTGTTGAACTGAAAAATAGTTTTAACTTTGAAAATTCATAATAAATTCATTATAACTTCAAAAATTTCAAACTAAATTTTGTTGGACTCACATTTTTATGCTCTATCATTTGGAAATGCTAAACTCAATAGAACTTTAGAATTTATGTTTTAAAATTTAAAATGTGCATATAGGTTTTAAATAAATTGTTCCAACTTTAAAAATTTATAACTTTTAGATGGGGACTGTTTAAATGGAAATTTTTGTACTAAAAATTCAGTCAACTCAGTATCACATCACCTCAAACACAACATTTAATTTATAGCATACTAAACTTTCCTTTGCACAAATATAATTCGAATTTTACATATATGTTTAGACGACGATCAGATTCTCGTTGAGGAGGTACATTATATAGCTGAGCAAGGTCTGGAGCAAGAACAAGGCAAGCCACCTTCCTCTCCTCCTTTGACCATATTGATCCTATATTTGAAGGTTTAAAATATTGATTGCAAAGATGCATGGTTATTTTATAAATTAAAAAGATGGGTAGTTTGATTGATTATAGTTATACCTAAACTTGCATGTTATCCATTTCAAAAACTCCACTTATTATTTGGCACCCTTAGGATACATTAAATATTATTACCTTTCGACAATTAAATTTACGTCAAGTATCGTCATGCTAGCTTAGCAATGCTTAGATTAAACTATTAGTATCATTACGGGCATCTTATTATTTCCGGAACTATTTGTTTTTAAATAACCACTCATTGAAAGAAAATGTGTACTTATTTATGAACTAAAATGAGAAAAAGAATATTTAAGTCTTGGGCAGCAAGTGGTACACATGGAATTTAGTTGTGTATCGATAGGGGGAGTGTATGCTTGAGATATTTAAGGACTTCACTCAATGTCAGTCACTTGTGTTTATAGTACAACCACATGTGCTATTATGGGATAGTCATAGCTGAATAAGTTGTCCATGGTTTAGTCTTGCATTATGGTAGGCCGTTGTAGTATGAATTAGTCTTAGCGATAATTCATAGGAACTACCTATTTACCTGTATGGTAGTTTAGGCGTCTAAGTCTGTCCAATACAACGATATGGTGCCTCATAATAGGAAAGGATGTTTTCGCTATCATAGTGTTAGGCTCAGGCGTGGGCCCGCCTCCTAACGGTTCTAGGTCATATGCCTAGAACGGAATCACACCTATCGTGCTGGTGCAAGGCTAAATCATGGGTAAGGTAAAAGCTATGTTGTGAGTAGTAAATCGGGTACTTCGGTATCGTGTGGCATGTTTTACATGATTACTATTTTACATCATGTGGGTACAGTGTACGAGCTCTGCAGAGTTTTGAACTAATCGGTTAGCCGTGCTCACTGTTATGAGCGGCATAATGATATGTGTTGAGTATAGACGAATGATTTCTACTCTGTGTTCTTACTACCTTTACAATTACCTGCTTTGGGATGTTGCGAGAAACAATCTGAAATGATTCATATACTTGATGCTCTGGATAGTGCCAAGTATTATATAATGTGAGTTATTACTTTACAAATATGATGCCATGATGATAATTCTAGTTTTACCAAAGGTTTATTTGTTACACATTACTTAGAAAATGACTTATGAAAATAAAACTTGCTTTATGCTGAAAATAAACCTACTTAAGCTTTTCCTTTGATAATGCCATGCATGTACGTTAGGATTGGCGATGCAAGTACATTATTCGTAATGTACTGACTCTTGCTATTATCGTTGTTTTTCTATTTCAAATGTTTTCTTTTAGAATCAGACGCAGGAGAGTCCTTTAATGACGATGAATACTTTGATGGGGATGCTCCTGAGTTTCAGAATGGTTCTAACTAGGGTCTACCCTGGTCGGTTGCAGAAACAGTTTTGGGTAGAATAATGCTTCCGCTGAACCACTAACTATTGGGCCGGTCGGCCATATGTATAGTTAAGACAAAGTTTATGTAATAGTTAACTCTGAACTCCCTTGTTAAGATATCAACTGCTAGATGAAAGTGTGTTAGTAAGTTTTATAATTTTGCGACTTGCTAGCACATGAGTATGAATCTTGAACATTGGAAACGTTGTAGAGCTCATGCAATTTGGTCAAGTCTCCTGGATGTGTAACACATCTGGTCGCCACCTTCGAGTGGTTTGACGGGCACATACCAGGCTGAAGTTGACTGGCACGCGTGAGTCCCAGCAATATTTCCTTTGTTCACTATTCGGTACCTTGGAATTTATATTGATGATGTTACTTGTGATTTTTCCTTCACATAGCGGTTCGAATGGCTATTATGCGTGTATGGATCTCATTCACTGATACTATGTGAAAATCATAATTAGCATTGGAAAATATAAGTTTCAGCGTGCTCGACACTACCTCCTTTGCAAGAGGAACATTTGGAAGGGGATATTTCTCTATCCCAACGTGGACAACAACTTCGTTGTACGTCGAAGCCTTACATTTCTACAATTTCGCTAACATTTCCATAATATTACTACCACAACGGACTAAATGCATTTATTTCTCAGGGCAATCCAAGGAGGTGCGGATTCATTTTGTGGATCGATAATGTCAATCCAACATATCATGGCGAAAAAGTAACCGAGTCTGAAACACAAGTAGAGTACCCGCGATTGAAGGAGCACGAACATGCAATACGCGTTGAACGACGTAGAAGGGGTCGGTAGATAAGCTCAGGCTCGATTCGTCGAGACGAACAAATTCGTATCGTGTATCCACCGGACTTCTTAACTATCTTTTCATAATAACGCAAATTCTATCGGTGTGCTGGTGTATGCGTCACGAATTAAAAAATAATGGCATTGTATCGTTTCGATTTATAAAGTCTCTTTGTCGTCCCGCTAAATTAATTACATGCTTATATTTTTTAAATTTAACATGTACATGATTCAACCTACGCGGAATTGTACGTTGCTTCCCTAATGTTTGAGGTAAAATACGCCCTCCTCGGGCTCTAACCCGAGTGAAAAATAAATTATTCAATTTGAAAAAGTTTCATCTTTTTCAGTACGATGAATTTATTTTCTTTTTTTAGCGAACACTCCAATATTTTGCAAAAAGGCGACGAGGGCCGCCTGACATTTTTACAGGCAGCCCCCGCGCAATAAAAAAAAGCCCTCCGCGAGGGCGGCAAGGGGGCCGCCTACAAATTTCCCCTCCCTTGGCAGCCAATCATTAGGGGAGGTCCAACAACCGTTTGCCACGTCGGAAAAAAGGCTCTCTGATAGAATGATTTTTAAAAAAGTCTTCCCAGAGAGCGTAGTGCGACTAGTTTTGTATATTTTTCAAATAGAAAATTATTTTTGTAAATATTTTAATAAATAAAATTTAAAAAAAATTCGCCCATCATGTGCATGGTCAAGTCCATCGAATACTAGCCGGCCCAAATACTCAAGCAGTCAAGCTAAAAAGAATATATAACCCTAATTCCCTTCTCCCGTTCGCACATAACTAGCGCCGCCGCCGTCCACCCTCGCGCCGTCGCGCGTAGCCTGGCTGGGAGGCTAGATCGAGCCGCTCCCAGAACGAGCGCCGTGGCCCGTGGGCCCGCCACCAGCCGCCGCCGCCCTCTCTCTGCTCCGCCGGTGGTGGACTAGCTCGCGAGCCAAAAACGATATCGACGAGCCGAGCCAACTCGGTATCTTAACGAGCTGACTCGAGCCGTCTGGCTTGATATCCACCCACACAGACAGGTGGCCCCACCTCCATTTGGTCTTTTCGTCCACACCTCCTCGCCGCGCCGTTGTGCTTTGTTCCACGCCCATGGCGGCGACTCTGGCGGCGGACAGCCGCCTCCTCGTCATATACGCCTCGGAGACCGGGAACGCTATGGACGCCGCCGAGCGGGTCGGCCGCCAGGCCGAGCGCGGCGGCTGCCCGGCCGTCGACGTCCTCCCCATGGACACCTTCGATCCCGTAAGCTTCAAACTCTCGAAACCCCAGGCCCACGATCCTCTCTCGCCTGACCTCTCGTGATCACAGCTCGACTTGATGCGTATGCTTATTTTTCTTCAGAGTTGTCTTCCGAGCGAGAGGTTCGTGGTCTTCGTTGTGTCCACCACTGGGCAGGGCGATCCCCCGGATTCCATGAAGGTCTTGGAGATAGGATCCGTTTGGTTTGGCAGGATCTATACTTTCGAGCAGCAAATTGGGTTTTGATCTATTTTTTTTTGGGGGCTTGGCAGGGGTTTTGGAGGTACCTTCTTAAGAAGAATTTGGGTGATAGGTGGCTTGAAGGGGTCAGATATGCGGTGTTTGGGCTCGGAGATTCAGGCTATCAGAAGTACAATGTGAGTCTTCTAGCTTGATTACTAGCTTGCTATTGCTGCTGAAGTTCACTGTTTTTAGGTATTATTAAGACCGAGTTTGAAATTTTCGTTCCTGTGGCTCTGGGGATTGAACTATTTCCTATGAATTCTTTTCTTCCAGATTACCAAATATGCTTGTGAAACACAGTTATCTCGCAGGATAAATGTTATAGCAGTACTTGATGTCTTTCTCAATTTTTTGGGGATCTTGTGAGTATGATTTTGGGAAACCTATTTGTACCTTAGCGATGACTTGTTGCTATGATAACTGCTTCTAGCGTAATAATAACAAAGGTTCAGAAGTTCTTTTGAGTTACTGCAATAGCTTGAGTAAAGCATTTGAAAGCTTGCTGAGGGCTATGGCCTATTTAGTTTGTCATTCTGTACTCTAAACATTACTTCTGTTGTATGTTCCACCATGCTGATATAATGGTGTCTTTTTGTTTCCATCAAAATTTATCAAAGCAAATCCAGGCTACTCCTACTACTATTTGTTTTTCACAAATCATAATTATTATGGCTTGGAAACTTGTCAAGGGTTCCTGTTTCTGTTCTCTTCACTGATGTTCATCTGCTGCAGTTTGCTGCAAAAAAGCTCGATAAAAGGCTTTTACATCTTGGTGCAGAACCAATCATACAGGTAGGCTTGGGAGATGATCAACACCCTTCAGGGTATGTTTTAATTCCGTTACTTCTTCATTTGCTATTGTTTCCGTACCTGACATGCAAGTCCTGAAGAAGTTAGGTGCCAAACATTTTTCTGGTTGCCAAAATTTGTGCATTCTCCTTTTCTCTTCTCAAATGATCCCTCAAGTTTACTAAGCAATTCTTCTGTTGTTGTACACCAGATATGAAGGAGCTCTAGATCCCTGGTTGCTGTCTTTGTGGGAATCACTGAATCAAACAACTCCATCGCTGTTACCAAGAATGTCCGATATCATTAATCCTGATTTGAGTATCTTAGGAGATGCAAAAGTGGAAGTCATCTATCACTCTTCTGATGAGGCTCAACAAGATTCTAACCTTTTGGGTATGAAGTGACAATCTTTATAATATTTGGCGACTGCAAACAATAGGGTAATATTTCTTTTAAAATTCTAACATCCCGTTTATTCATCAGACTCCAAGAATTTAATTCAGAGAGCACGCTCAATGTCCCCTGCTCTACAGTTCTATAATAATGACAAAGAACCACATTACATGTTACAGATGGTATGTTCTGTATCCTTTCCAAGAGCTAAAATTTAAGTCACCTTTCATGTTATTTTTTGTCATCCATATTTCGATTAATGGTAACTCATTTATAATCTGATACTCTGATTGTATTGAGGTTAAGCTTACTATGCAATTCTGATTATAGCTATACAGGGGTTCGAGAAAAAAATTATAACTATACAGTCATCTCAGGCTATGCTCTGCACTTACACACAACATACTGCCGTATGCCGTGTAAAGGGTAGCTTGAATTATTTTACTCCAAAGTACTCCCTCCGTTCCAAAATATAAGGGTTTTTTGGTGGATGGGACATCCAGATTCGTAGTACTAGGATATGTCCCATCCACCCAAAAACCCTTATATTTTGGGACGGAGGGAGTAACTTACAAGTACAGTACTCACAAAATTCAGAAGTGGCTTAAGTATGTCTCCAGATTTCCTGATGACTGATTGCCCATGGTAACACTATCGAAAGGATCACCATATTTTGCATAAAATTAGAAGTTGTAACCCATAATTTAAATATTATATAAGTTCTATTGAATCAAACTGGCACTGACAATTAAGTTCAATAGTAAACTTATTGGTGACAGGTGAGACACATTTTTCTGGATCTACTTTTCTATTTGTGCTGAACATACGCATGCTGTAGTTGAAAGGATTATGCTGTTTTTGTTCTGAGACACCTATATAGTCAATTGTCCATTGTGGGGATGTCCGACCTGTTGCAGCATTATTGAATAGATTGATGATGTAAAAATTGTTTTGTGAACTTGTGCTTTGGTAGTTTTACCTTTATATGCTTAGTTTTTTGTTGTTAGTTGATGAGTTTGCTAAACATTTTTAGGTATCAAATCGGTGTTTGACTAAGGAAAATTCTGACAGAGATGTGCGCCACTTTGAACTGGAAAATCCATCTTCTGTATGTTCTTTGTACCATTTATGATGTATTACCACAATCATTTTGTTAGGTGTAATATAAACAGATTGAAGTTGTCTTATATTTTTTTCATGTTAGGGCATCACTTATCAAGTTGGCGACGCACTAGAAATTCTATCAAGTCAGAGTCCATCAGCTGTTGACTCTTTCATTGAACGCTGTAAATTGGATCCAGATTGTTACATTACGGTATGGTGATCTGTATTGTGGTTTCTGTTCTATCCTGTGGAATAATTGTTTCTACCTTTGTGATTTTCTCTGCCACATATGCAACTTTATTTAGTATTGTTGTACTTTTACCCTATGATTTCACATTAGGAGCTTGGCGCCTACTGTTTACTGGGAAAAAATGAAATACAGCCCACTTAACAGGATTTTCATATTACTAGCAAGCAATTCATCATGTGTACATAGTCATTTTGTAAAAAAACAAAAAACACATTGTTCTTGATTTTATCCCCCAAAGAATGGCAAGCCGTTTTAGTTCTTTCTTTTATATCTTCTCAATCAGTACCAACCTGTTATAGTTATGTAGCTAACTAGAGATGATATTTTTCCTTTTGGTCTGCCCAGGTTCGAGCTAAGGACAGGGTTAAAGTTTCCAAAGGTTCACTTTTGAAAGATCGTATCAAGTTAAAAACCTTTGTTGCTTTGACAATGGATGTCGCATCAGCTTCCCCTCGACGATATTTCTTTGAGGCAAGACATCATCCTTAATGCCTCGTTTGTGCAACAGCTTTTTTCTAGTTTTTTTTTATTTCTTATCGATTCCTGTGATATCCTGATGCCTATAAGGAAGTCTAATGGTTTGTTGTAGGTCATGAGCTTTTTTGCAACGGCTGAACATGAAAAGGAAAAGCTTCAGTATTTTGCATCTCCGGAAGGAAGAGATGACCTTTATCAGTACAATCAAAAGGAGGGCCGAACTGTTCTAGAAGTAAGCAATGCATTTACTGAAGATTTTTCCTAATAATGTTCGTGCAGTACATGCCTTAGCTTTTTAGCTGATACATGACAATAGGCCTTTGTCCTTTTAACTCTTCATGGTTCAACTCTGACGTGTTCATTTTGCTGCTTTTAGGTATTGGAGGATTTTCCCTCTGTACAAATGCCTTTTGAATGGTTGGTGCAACTAACGCCTCCATTAAAGAAAAGAGCCTTTTCCATATCATCATCTCCATTAGCAAAACCAAATCAAATACACTTGACTGTTAGCATTGTGTCATGGCGTACTCCTTTCAAAAGGATGCGGCGTGGTCTCTGCTCTTCATGGCTGGCTGGGCTAAATCCAAATGAAGGTATTCCTCGCTTCTACTTAATTACATAGAGACCTCTATGTGTGTGTTTTCTTCTGTTCTTTTTTGAGGTTGATTGCTCCTCATTGTGTGTGCGATAGAATTCTCTTCAATCCATCCTAACTCCAGTTCTGCACACCGCCATGATAAAAACGGCCACAAGTCATTCAATCCTTTCTTACAGTGTGTTATTGTGCAGAAAATCTTATACCATGTTGGGTACACCATGGTTCTTTGCCGCCTCCACATCCATCGACTCCACTTATTCTTATTGGACCAGGAACTGGATGTGCACCATTCCGTGCATTTCTTGTGGAAAGGGCTGCACAGAGTACATCAGAAGCAACAGCACCCATTTTATTCTTCTTTGGCTGTAGAAATCAAGACAACGATTTTCTATACAAGGACTTCTGGTATGCTCATGCCCATGACCAGGGAGTATTGTCCTCGAAAAATGGCGGTGGTTTCTTTGTTGCCTTTTCTAGAGATCAGCCTCAAAAGGTCTATGTGCAGCACAGGATAAGGGAGCAGAGTGCAAGAGTGTGGAATTTACTAAGGTCTGGGGCTGCAATATACATTGCCGGCTCGTCTACCAAAATGCCAGCTGATGTTACAGCTGCACTGGAAGAAGTTATCTGTCAAGAAAGCGGTTGTTCAGAAGAGGAAGCCTCGATATGGCTCAGGAAACTAGAAAGGAACGGCAAATTTCACACTGAGACCTGGTCATAGTTATGGTAGTTTCTAATCAAAATGGCTTAAAAACGTACGCATCATCAGGTTTCCACAAATGTGTGGCAAATAACAAAGAGAATTTCAGTGTAGATCAGTGTTGTTAAAATTGTAGAGGTATATACATGTCCACATACATAAATGAAAAATAATTCCTGGACAAAATAATTACAACGGGAATGCATAGCACGGCAGTTTAACCCCTTTACTTCCGGCTGGATGATGATGATTTTTGAATGAGGGTGAAGAGTTATGGTTTTGATTTTGGAGACTCTTGATGACACAAGAGGAGAACATTTCATTAGAATTCAGGTGAGAGCATCACACACCAGCTCTTGTTGCATTTGATACCTCTGTCCACCTTCGTTTCCATTCAGTTTCTGTTGGACTTCTAAGAATGCAGACTGTTGACACCGGTTGATAGGGATTCTTTAGTTCTTGCTACAATATGGTTAATATTCATTTCAACAACCATTTTGCATAGCTAAATGTTGCTAGTATTGTTGTTTGTCTTGTGGTTGTGAATTTAGACCCTACCTGCCATCTAAGGTATCATCCTCAGCCTTAAGCAGACTGTTGATTTGAGTTTCCATGGTGATGTGAGATTTATTTGGTTAGTACTGGAGCTAGATGGCGCCGTGACGAGAGCCACCTAGTTCAGTTCAGTTCAGTTGGTCTAGTATGCTACCCAAATGTTTATGCAGGTACGAACAAGGAGATGTAAGTTCTCAGTAAAAAAACAAGAGATGCAAGTAAAACACCAGTATGTTTATTATTGCATCCACATACTGAACTATACACAAGTCATTGAACAGCTAGTCCTCAATAGCTGTCGATTTTGAAGTTTCCGGCACCAAGGGACACTATTATAGAACAACAAATAGGGAACAGTCCTATGAGTTCCGGAAACTCTAGAATCGGCATCTATATAACTGTTTCCTATTTGTTGTACTGTAGTAATGCCCCTCGGTGCAATCCTTGTTAACAAAACGAAATCAAACACATTTGACTATTAGAATTATCATTTGAATTTAGGTGAGAGCACTGTACTACCATCTTCAGTCTTGACCCTGCTTGATTGAGATTCCTTGGTGAAGTGCTATCTAATTGTGTTAGGAATGGTCGAACGGAGCTAGATGTCACTGATAAAGAGATAAGTAAATACGTGTCTGTTTATTGCACCCGCATACTAAACTATACATCAAGCAGCAAGCCCACCCGTATCATCTACTAGCAGGCTGGCGATGCTGGCAACACCATCCAAATAACCAAGTAGTAGTACCAAATTGCGTGCGTACCAATATGTAAGATAGTAAGGCACCATACAGTAGCATCTGCATGGAGCCGAGCTAGATTCTAGAGCATAACCAACCAACTCGATCAGGCACCAAGATTAAAACAGTGTATATATGCATGGGAATTGGCAGCCGATCAGCTAGCCGCTGCGGGTCCAGACAACGTGGTCCTGTGGCAGGAAGTGGCAGACCGGCACCGTGCCTGGCTTCACCTTGAGCACCTGGAACGCGACGTGCTTCGGGTTCCATCCGGCCGTGTCGGCGTGGCACACCGCGACGGCCTCCACGGCCGTGCCGTCCCTGCCTGCCATCGACACCGTGTACGCCCGCGTCGCGCGCGTCAGGTGGCACGCGAACACGGCGTACGCGTACGGCTCCGCGTGGCAGGCGACCAGCTGGTCGCGGTCGCCGCCGGCCGCAGCGCGCTTCACCGCCGTCACGGTGTACTCCTGCTCCGGCGACCCCTCCTTCCCGACCACGGTCGACGCGGCCCTCACGTGGCTGGTCCCGAGGCTCGACGTGGCGAAGTCGACCATGGACTCGAGCGACGTGGCGCACGCCTTCTTCTCACCCTCCGCCGCCGGCTGCTCGCAGTCGCGCAGCGTCTGCGCCATCTCCGCCGCCTCGACGGAGCCCGGCTTCACGGAGAAGCGGCTGAGGATCTCCGGGACCTTCTCGGAGGAGAACGGCATGGACTCGGCCTCGCTCCGGGGGAGGAACTTTTCCCCGGCGGCGGTGGTGGGCGTGAAATGGACGGTCATCGTCTTCCCGGGGTGGAGGTCCTTCTCCAAGAAGAAGAGCGCCACGTTGGGGTCGTCGTGCAGCTGCGTCTCCGTTGCGGCGTAGTTGTACGAGAAAGGTGAGACGTTGACGTTCACAGGCTTGCCCCGGGGCTTCACGTTGACGCCAACGCCGCCCTTCCCGACGCCTACCGTGGTGCCGCCGCCGGGCTTGCCGTAGCCTGGCTTCACGTTCACGCCGACGCCGCCCTTCCCGACGCCGACGGTGGTGCCGTCGGGCTTCCCGTACCCAGGCTGCACGTTCACGCCCACGCCTCCTTTCCCGACGCCGACGCTGGTGCCGCCGGGCTTGCCATAGCCAGGCTTGACGTTGACACCCACGCCGCCCTTCCCGACGCCAACCGTGGTGCCGCCGGGCTTGCCTTTGCCAGGCTTCACGTTCACGCCGACGCCACCCTTGCCTACATCAACGGTAGTGCCGCCGGGTTTGCCGTGCCCTGCGTCGACATGGACGCCGCCCCCGCCGACGTTCACCGACGTGCCTCCGCCTGTAGGCAATCAAGGAGAACACGTTCGTTAATAAGTCGATCAAGTAATTTGTATCCAGTGTGTATCCAAGCTGTTAGCTTAATCACCTGCAGTGCTGAGAAGCTGAGAGAGCGAGCTCGGGATGGGAGTGTTGGGAAGAGCTGATTTCCAGTACTGCTCCGGAGTACGAGCTGCATGGCTTCCTACGGAAGCGATCTGTATACAAATTTACAAGTTACAACTGTTTCAGATCAGTACTCCAGCTTTAATAATACTGATTTTACTGAGTCTAGCAAACGTGGAGCTCAATCTCCATCTCTCTGTTGCTCTATACATTGAGAAAAGTGACCAGTTATGCAACTAGTACAGCAAAATCAGAGAGTAGCTTGGACCTTGCAGGGTGAACTCGACCTGTCAATATGCCATATACGTGCAAACCTTTTCATGAAACCGGCCTGCAATATCTATAGCACTACTTTATTGTTGTTCAACTGGCTTTCCACAAAAGTTCCTCTTTTTTTTTTAGATAACACAATAGTTACTTTTAGGTATGAGCATAATACAAGCCAAGCGTTTCAAAAAGAAAAATGCTGTGACTCAGCTGAATCTTGCAACTGGCATGTGGCATGCAACACATAACAGCCACCAAAACAGGGCAGAACAGAGCATTTCCTTACAAAAATAACACCGCCCTATGAATGTATCCAAGAGATATGATGAGAAAATGAAAAGCAGACGAGCTGCCTGGTAATGAGGAACTGACCAACAGGAAGCCAAGGAGGCAGGCGAGGAACCTATCCATGGAGACGCCAATGAGCAAACCTGATGAGACAACGATGAACTGTGCTTGGAACGATGCAGGTGATGGCCCTGCACCCAACACAGATCCGGTTTTATTTATAGAATCGGGTCAGGGAGTAGCTAGGGAGTTGGGGGAATTAAATTGGCACAAACCGATGAATTAAATCGCGCTGAGCAATACAGCAGCAGTAGTGCCACTGCTACGCCCGTAACCCTTCCCCGCCTGGTACACACACAAATAGTACAAGTAACCAGTGCGTTACTCTGCTCCTAGCTAGAGATCACACACGCTGTGTTGCTGAATGCTGACACGCAAAGATCACCAGAGATGGTACACCTAGAACAGTGACCGGTGCTAGCTACAGAGACTCCTACGCAGCCACAACTGGCTCAACCGTCCCTGCCTCAGCTGAGCTCGCGTTATTGAATGCCTCCGCCGGCCGTCGCCGTCGACGTCGCCGTCCCATGCCGATGCCGCTATGCCGCATTGCCACCGGCGGCCTCCACGTACGTGATCTCCTCCGGTTGACGGTTGCGCGGTGAAATCATTTCTCCGATCCTTCTAGTGTATAAGAACGCAAGAAATCGAACCAATCCATGGACCATATCGAACAGATGAACACCATAATTAAAGTGTCCATCTCGGGTGGTTGTAGGATGTAGTTTCAAGGTACATATTGTCCATAGAAGTTATTAAAGCTAGCCATGCTGCCCGGCATGTACCCGTGTACGCTGTACGGGCTAGATCAAGCGAATGCGTGTATCAAATGGCGCAAGCTAAACAGTCCTGAGATGACAGAGCACTGCTGTTTGCGACTTTGCGTGTATGTAGCAAGCCTGAATGGCCACTAATGGAGTGTGGAAAACTGGGCAGCTCGTCTCACTTTTGGTTGGGAGTTGGCTGGAGACAAGCGCAGGAACTTGAAGAACAACAGCTGAATTTCCCCCGCTACGTCCGCGCACCCACCACCTTTCCGCCCCTCGATATGTTTCGCAGATATGTTTGACTCATGGTTGGCGAAAAATTTTTCCCAGATATGTTTCGCAGTTCTACTAACCTAGGTTTTAAGCAAATAGATCAGAACTACGTTGCTGTATTCCAAGAACATTGTTAGGCTGAGTTCGTTTGTTAGAGTTATCAACTCCTCTCATTTATTTTTCATGTCCACGTTTTTTAAACGGCTAAACGGTGTATTTTTTTAAATAAAATTTATAAAAAAATTGCTTTAAAAAATATATTAATCTATTTTTAAAATTTTTTTAAGTTAATACTTAATTAATCTCATACTAATCCTGGTATTGTTTTGCATATCAGGAGGCCTCCCGAATCAGCCTTAGACTGTTAGTTAATGCACAAAACACTGGTCAGCTGTCATTAGTTAGGGTCAATTACTTGTTATGCATACCCATGTTCTTAACTGCTTTCTCCCATGGTGTAGTCAGGGTTTGCGTCATCATCGGGGCCGTGGTTACCGCGTCCCGGCGGTAAGCACGGTTACCGCGCGGTAACCACGGTAACCGTGGCAAATCGTACGAAATGGTATAAAATTTATCAAAATTTTATATTATTTTTTAAATTTATTTGAATTTAAGACAGTTATCGTGGTTTTTCTATTACCGTAGCCCATGGTAAACGCGGTTACCGGCGGTAACGCGATCCTGGGTGTAGCGCATGCCACCGTACCAAGCCTGAAAGTGATCGAGATCGACCTTCCTACTCTCCCTGCAGGTACTCAGTTTCCAGAACCATCCCCTCAAATGAGCTACACCTTGCGGTATGCTTAATGTAATGCGATCTGGATGGCCAAACTCTACCAGCTTGTGTACAGTCCTTTTGCAACTTTGCAAATGCTTCCTACTTGATGACATACAGTGTGCTGATCCATTGAAAGTAGCAACCAACCGAGCTGCACCGACACTAGACATGGTGAGTTATGTAGTGAAGCGATCCGATCATCCGATCCAGTAGTATGTTGGTTGCAAACAGATTGTCATGGCTGACGGTGAGTTTAGTGACAATGGAAGATTTCTCCCAAGGAGAGAAAAGAATGCATTGTGCTGGTAACCACCCCGAGTTCAGAGTTGTTGCCAAGCAACATATATAGATCCTTTCCAAACTCCAGAGGCAACTAACTACTGGTTGCACTGCTCGTTCGAAAGACCGGCATATCTTCAAAGACTGCCCGATGAGGGATGACATCTGAATGCTTGCTGCCGATCATCAAAATACTCTTCAATGTAAATCACTGCCGCTGTGCCGCAGTGCCTTGTGCTAGTAAGGAAGAAACAAGAAGTACTATTTCCTTTCTTCAAAAATAAATTCATTTTCACCCATCCTATAAATATCAATACAAAACAAAAAATTTAGAATACCTCTACTTTATCAAATTCAAATACAACTTTTCTTCTTTTATCTACTCTCAAAATACTTAATTATATTTTATTTTTATAAACTTTAATACAATGATTACTTATAAATAACCTTATTTTGAGAAAAATAAAAGGACCTAAAATAAACTTATTCTGAGACTTCTGGGAGTACTAAACACAAAGCAATGGGATTAAACTAGATTCATCTTCTATTAGTATGACACTTTCGTTATTTTTCACCGGAGCCGTGTTTTGCCGGACGGATGGAGTGCTAAACACAAAGCAATGGGATTGAACTAGATTCATCTTCTATTAGTATGACATTTTCGTTATTTTTCACCGGAGCCGTGTTTTGCCATCGATTTGGCTATATTCTTCGCATCCACGATTAGATGTTAAATTGGCGGTAAGCCAGAACGGCTCTCCTTAAATAGGTCGGGGAGGTTGGTCGTTGGTTGGTAGTACGACATTACGTGCGAGTGACTGCGAAGCCATCCTTAATTTGCCACGGAAAACACCTTTTCTAGACGCGATGGTTAACTAAACTACTCGATCGTTAATTATGTTTTTGCGAAATATGTGTCAATTAATTCTGACACGCGTGTCGGAACTACAAAGATAGTTGAACACTAGCTAAGCTGGCATAGTGGCCATCCATAACATAACATGATTCCGGAATCGCAGTCATGGACCCATGGGCTCCAGCATGGACACTATTCACAGTACTCGAAGGAGTAATTTGGCCGTTGCACCTAACCTAACAGTCTCTTGTTCATGGCGGGGGAGGTGAGATCGCCCTGCCACATTTTTTGCAGTTGCTTTACTTGCGTACAAACCTTCTTGTAGTGGGCAAAAATGGAGAAGATCTCTGCAACACCTAGGAAAGATTGAGCACCGGACAGATTGATCGCCAAATGCTGCAGGACAATGATCGCTTTGCTGTGGAATCGAGAATTATTTAGATTCGGAGTAATTGACCCAACTTTTGGATAAAAACAGGGCTTGATGGGGTGCATCCTTGTAGCTGAAGCTTTGCTACATTGGATGTTTTTTTTTACTTCTTCATGTTGAGCTTTATGTATTTGTCGGGTAAGAAGGCTATCTATAACAAAGAAGGTGGATAAATGACATCCGTCACAACCTCACTGTTGTCCTTCTCACATAATACTTGAAAATTTGAGAGGTCCTAGCACTTGAATGCGAGTGAAGGATTCGATCACTTGGAGATGGACGGTAAATGAGGAATATAACGCAAAGTCTGCCTACCACTTCCAATTCAAGGGAATGACGTCGACGATGTTGTCTTGGGAGGCATGGGCCCCGACGAAATGCAAGATTTTCAGTTGGCTTGCGATTCAAAATCAAGTGTGGACAGTAGATAGGTTGCAAATCAGGGGGTGACCAAACAACTATTTTTGCCAGTTATGCTTCCGAAACCTTGAACCATCGATCACTTGTTGTTCGAATGCCCAACATTGAAGCAAATTTGGTTTGGTGTGCTTCACTGGCTACAGCAAGAGCACATCATCCCGATGTGGAGCACCAGTAGGAATCTGCTAGACTGGTGGGCACAGGGAACAAGCAATCTAGAAGCAACAAAATACAAAAGGCTCAAATCAGTATTCTTGCTAATTGCTTGGAAAATCTGAAAAAAAATATATGTGTGAATCTTTAGAGGAAAAGAAGCGACAACCCACCAAATAATCAATCGAATTCAAGCAGAGTTGGGTTGTTGGAGTTTGATCGGCGCAAAGCATATTGTGAGATTGTTGCCATGAGAAGTAATGTGGACTAACATGCAAGCAAGTTTGCAGTTAGCAATGTATATTTTTTTTTCTTTTAACTCTTGTTGTGTTCTTAAACCCCTTCTATTAATATAATGTAAAAGAACCTGTTTTGGCTGTTCAAGAAAAAGAGCTACAGTGCGAATCTATAGTGCGTAGCCCTTCCCTGTATGTGTTCTGTTCCTGCGGAGCCGATATCTGCAGAAAAGCACTGCATCGGCCTTCTGTCGGCAGCCCATGTTTCAGTTGGGCCTAGGAGCGTACCTTTCAATAAGACCCAGGCCTACATTGGTTTGGCCCAATATAGTCGCTTTCGTTTTGAGAGATTCCCAATTTGCTCTTTTCGCCGGGCCATTCCCAATTTGCTCTCGCAGAGAGAATGCCCATCTCTGTCACTGGTCGCTGAAAATGAGCCAGTTTTTGGTAAACGAATCCAATTCACCTTTTTCTCTCACTCTCTCTCCAAGAGTCCAAATCTGGTTCCGTCAAAATATCTACCAAAAAGGATATTACAGGTTGAATGTCACGAGCACGTTACCATGTTGAAAGTGGATGGCACCAAGGTCGGTAATGGACGGGATAAGTGCGAGCGGGGGGTGTTGGTCTGGTCATCGGTGGGCATTAGTAGCCAAACCGAAAGGATGGATACGAATTAACCACGCGAATAAGTTAGGTTGTTTCAGATCAGTTATTTCGAAGATGGAATTGACAGACCGCCACCAATGTTTCAAGCTTGGTGGTTTCTTCATGGTACTAACTTCGAGGAGACAAATCAACAAACTGATTTCTATAGTGAGGAAAACCTTGGATTAGTAGCCTAACTATGACTGGATTGAGATCCAGGAATTTGGATCCGATGCGGTCCTTAGTGTGACTGTAACATAATTAGTCACACTAAGATTGTTTGATGCAAATTCAATGATCTAAAATCTATGTAGTACTGTTCACACGTGAGAAAAACTATAGAGGTATTATAGCAATAGAATTGTATCATCAGATCTTAACCATTTATTTAAAAAATAGATGACTACATGATGGATCCGGTGCAGTCCCTAATGTGACTGTAACATAATTAGTCACACTAAGACTGTTTGATACAAATTCAAGGATCTTAAAATCTATGTAGTATTGTTCACACGTGAGAAAAACTATGGAGGTATTATACCAATAGAATTGTAGCATAAGATCTTAACCGTTCATTAAAAAAAATAGATGGCTACAGGATTGTGTGCAATCTCGTTGCAATCGTAGATAAGACTGTGCTGGATCTCGCAGTCATCCATTTTTTCATTGAACGGTTAAGATCTGATGCTACAATTCTATTGCTACAGTATCTTCATAGGCATCACAGAGAGGAGCCTGGCTTGAAGAATACAGTGGTCTACTGTCCTAACATGCTAATGTGCTATATATTGAAGTCCATAAGCCACATTTCTCTCTGAGAAGTCGTAAGCACGATACGTTGAACAAAATAGGCGTTATTAGCCACTTGATAGTCGATATATGCACACAAATCCAACGATGGCGACTCGCCAAACTCTCCTTATATGCTTAAGTACACTAACTTAACAGTAGGCAACTAAACCGAGGCGAAGTTACACTGTTGTTATATATACAACGGGGAACTGCATACGTGTACACCTATCTGGCCCTGTTGCGGCTAGTAGAACACTTGGCCGAGAACAGAGAACGGGAACGGCACGGTGCCTATGCTCTGCGCCATCTCGGCCGCGTCGCCGCCGGTCGCCACGCCACCGCGCCCCGTGTCGGCCCCGATCCGCCGCCTCTTGCAGGGATCGGACCCGTTGTTGCCGGCCGCGGCCAGCTCCTCCTTCTTGGCGAGCATAGCGCGCAGCACGACGCCCGGGTCGTCGGCGAGCTTGGCGAGGAACGCCATCATCTGGCCCGGGCGGCTCTCGGCGGCGCGCAGCCTCTGGTCCATGGTCTGGAGCTCCTCCTCCATGCCCCTCTGCTCGTCCCGCAGCCGCTGCACCGCCTGGATGGTGCCCCGCACCTCCTCCCCTTCCTCGCACAGCTCCCTGCAGCCCGGCGCCGCCCCGGCCTTCTTCTTCTTGCGCACGATTCGCGGCAGCAGCTGCGCCTGCCCTCGCAGGAACGACTCGTGCGCGAACTCCCACCTGTCCGGATCCACCTTGCGGAATCCCTGAGAGAGCACAGCAGCAACGCGAAGAGTTACAGCCATGGCGACATACGAAGCCACACACAGAGCTATGCACCGCTGTTCTGATGGCAGATGCAGAGGCAGCGTATACATACGTAGGTGTTGAGCTGCCGGACGAAGCTGGCGAAGTTGCGGTGCTTGAAGTAGGAGGGGAGGAGGAAGTCGGAGAAGGCGGCAGGGTCGAGCACGAGGAACGTGTTGCCGGCGCCGCCCCAGCGCACGACGGCGTTCGTCGACGGGTCGCTCACCATGTGGAACGTCTTCGCCACGAACGGCGCGACGGCGCCTGGGCTGCCGTCGCCTGCGGCCTGGAGCTGGTGGACCTTGCACTCGCCGCCCATCATGATGCCACAACCGATCGTAGCGATCGTGTAATTCGCAAGTATCCTCCCGGCTCGGTCGTGGCAGCGCGCCCGCGGAACAGAGGATAAGAAAAGGCGCTCGCTTTTTCCTCGCTAAGATTTGTTCCGTTCGTCTGTGGGGGCAAGGGAGAGTGAGTGCGCAAGATATTTCCGCCCAGGGCGGTGTGGTGAGGCCTATATAGCGGTTTCGATCGATATATCTCACGTCTCACGCTCGGTGCGCGCGCGTGCCGACCTTATCGGCGTCGCGTCGCGTCGCGGTGGTGGCGGCACGTGCTTGGGCCGCGCGCGCGGGCAGGTGGGATGAGAGGGAGTGGCCGCTTGAGGGCTCGGGCAAACGGCGGCAACAAATGGAGCCATCCGATTTGCCCCGTGACGTGGTGACGGGTGGTGCCTGATTTTGCGAGGATTCGGGCTTGTCGCATACGGGCCACGTGTGGCGGCACACGGGTGTAAAGCGTCGCGCTGTCTCCCGCGGCATGGCATCTCCGTTAGGGAAGGGCTCGCTTTCTTTTTTCTGCTTTTCCTATTTGGGCTTGCGACTTGATACCGTTGTTATTGGACAGGACAGCAGATCGGTCATATAAATCTCGGTATTCAGATCACATCCGATCTTTTCTGTTGTACTCCTACTCCGTATGAGAACAGTCTGTTACGTACTTACGTTCCCATTACAATTTATAATCCATGCAATGTCCCCTTTAAAACAAATGACTTATGGATGAATTTTGTAGCATTTTTTTTTAATATTTTGGTCCTTTGAAACATAGAATTGAGCTTTTCAAATCCTATCCAATTTCTAAGAAAGCCAATACATATGGTTTTGAAGAAAAGTCAGCAGGAGCTTAAACCTCTGGAAAAAAATCTCTCTGAGTATATCTTTGTTAGCCGATTTTTTTTCTCTTTTTTGCGGTCTATATAAATGATCATTTTCTGTAAGTTTTTTTTTGTGTTTTTCAATATTCTATTTTACAACAAATTAAGTGTAGATCAACTGGTCATGTTTTTTGGTGAAACCAGCCCATCGGATTCAAGTCCTAGACTTGATATGGGTGTTCGCAGTTACGGCTAATTATTCGTTTAGTGATAGACAACACCCGTCGATAACGAAGAGTTCGTGATGACTTCGTCAATTTCAAAATAATTCATCCAGTATTTTGGATATGCTCATAAAGATAGGGTGTGGGCGCGCGCGTTCATAAAAATAAGTTAGCTCACGTGTTGTGAGCACCTGTGTTTGTATTGTTTTTTAAAAGAAAAATCTATGTTGCATTTATGATTAAGTGCTTTTGTTTTTTTAATTCTATGTTTTTTTTGAATTATGTGTTTTAAAGGAGCCCTAAAAGACACCCTCCAACACACGCTTGTTGTTGTTCCCCGTTAACTGGTACTCCTACCTTACCTTACCAGATGACACGTTTCAATAGCGATTAGAAGGCCAACAGCCCAACACGTTTCTTCAACGACGATGACGACCCTGAAGAAAAGACACGGCAGATCTGGCAGCTGACTACAGTGACGTGAACTATTCGTACCTGTTCTGATCAGGCACACAAAGGTCACACAAGCCACAAGGAGCCCCCGAGCCAACCGCTTTAATCCAACCGGAGCCTGTAGTTATCGGCGCCTATCAACTGGGGTCCGAGGCTCTCACATCAAGGTCACAGGACGACGGGCGCAACGGGCTCAGCGACGAAGGAAGGGAGGAACCCGTCGCTAGCGTCGACGTACGTGTCGCGCCCCCACGATCCCGACCCGGCGACCCCGTCGCGTGGCGCGGCCTATCCCTCCGCGGCTGCGTGCTGGTCCCTCCGCGGCTGCGCTGTCTTCCTCCCTTTACTTCCCCACATCTTAGCGCGCGCGCGGCATAGGCGGTTCTCCATCGATCAGTACCCAACTAATAATCGATCTCCACGGTAGTGTCCTCGGAACACCAGTATTGCACTTGCACCGGGGCTGATGGCGCCCTCGACGAGTACGTGTAGTTTTCGGCGACCGATGAAGCGGTTCCCCACCGCGCGCTTTGAGACGATCGTGCCGGCGGGTCAGGGAAAAGCAACGGCGCCGGCCAGGGTGCGCGCGCTCGTTGACAGCGCACGCTCTACGGCGACGTCTCACCCGACATCTCACATTGACGCAGACACGCCAGCCCGCTATTTTTTCGTGAATTTTTTATTTTTAGAAATCGAATTTTTTTCATCTTTAATTTCAGTAGAAAGTTTTGAATTTGAGTTGATTTTTTGAATTTTGAGATGAAAGTTTTTAAATTTGAGTTGAAAGTTTTGAATTTGAAGATAAAAGTTTTTTAAATCTGAGTTGAAAGTTTTCAAATATTAAGATAAAAGTCAAAAATCAAAAACTATCATGTCAAAATTTGAAACTTTCAACTTAAAATTCAAAACTTTCAACTCAAATTTTGAAAACTTTCAAGTCAAAATTTAAAACTTTCAACTTAAAATTTTAAAAATTTTCAAGTTGAATTTGAAAAACTTTCAACTCATAATTTCAAATTTTTCATAGGGCTGACGTCACTGATGCCAGGGCTGACGTCAGCGGGGAGGGCGGCGGCGCCGACAAGTGGGCTCCACCTGTTGGTGGCACGGGGTCCCGGTCCACGATGGACCGAGTCCACCGGCCGGCGGCGGGTGGCGCACCACGTGGCGCCGACTCAGCGGCCACGCGGCAGCCACGCGGCGGGGCGGTGGGGCGACGCAGCGGCCACGCGGCGCACGCGCGGCACCGACCGCGACCACGGTGCAGCCATGGCGCGGCGGCGCGCACGGCGGCCAGCGTGGGCGGCGCGGGAGGTAACGGCACGGGCGGCGGCCGGATGCGGTGGGCGAGCACGCGGGAGCGGCGGCCGAGCGGACCGATGCGGGCGGCGGCGAGCGGGGCGGTGCGGGGCGGCGCCGAGAGGAGAGGGAGAAAGAGGACGGAGGCGGCGCTCACCGGAGATGAAGGAGACGACGGCGGCGACGGTGCTAGGGTGCACGGGAGGCGGCGGCGTTAGGGGAAAAAGGGAGAGGAGAACACGGGAAGGCCGATTTATAGGAGGGCCGGGGCTAGGGTTCTGCCGTCGGCTCCAGATTCCTCGTCGGAGTTTGGCGCGGGAGAGGAGAGAGAAGGCGGGATTCGGTTGTGAATCCCGGCCTCTACGGCGCGGGGGAGATGGCACGGAGTGGGGGGAATGGGCGCGGGCGGCGCGGACGACGCGGGGAGGTGGCCCGGGCGGCGGTTGCGGGACGCGTGGGCGCGGGAGATGCGGGCGGCGTGAGCGGCGGCGGACGGCCTTGGGGGAGATGGCCCGGGCGGCGGCCCCACATGTCGATGGCCCGAGAGAAGAAGGGAGGCGGTGGGGCGGTGCGGGCGGCCTTGGGCCGGCCCGGAAGGGGAGGAAGGTGGGCCGACGGCCCAAAAAGAAGAGGAAAAAGAAAAAGAAAAGAAAAAAAAGGAAAAGGATTTTCCAGGGATTTATTTATTGCGATAGAGGTTTTTAATTGATTAAAATTATTTCTAGGGTTCTGAAAATTCTACTAAAAATCCTGTTAATGTATTTTAACATGGGGAACTTAAGAAAAATCCCACCATGCCATTTCCACTTGATTAAATATATTTTTAAATTAGAATTTTGCTCTAGGTTAAAAAGAAAAATTTATTTTTCGCGATTTATTTCACGAATTTTAACCTGGAAAGCAAACTTCGGGGTGTGACATCCTCCCTCCCCGCCCTGCCCCCGCTTGCCATCCTCCCTGCCTCGTCCCTCTCTATGCGCTCGACAGCGGACCGTGATGCCTGCAGGCTCAGTGGCAGTGAGCAGTGCTCGCCCACACGGCAGCCATCGTTGGCCACCACCACCACCACAGCCGTGTCGGTCGTATTAGGGGAAGGAGAAGGGGATGAGGGGAGGAGATAGAAAAGAGAGAGGATGAGGTGGAGGAAGTGGAGCCTACTGACATGTGGGTTCCACTATGTTTTAATCTTATTATTTGACTGACATATGGGTCCACATATTTTGTTTTATTTTTTAAATTGTTAAATTTTGCTTCATGTGCCACATTGAATGCCACGTTAGATGAAGACCAAGTCAAATTAGTCACATAGGTGCCACGTCAGTCAAAACCAGGGACAATACTGCCAAGGGAACTAGTTTGCATTGGTTTTGTAAGTTGAAGGATGCGTTGCTTCTGGTTTTATGATTCAAGGATAATTTTATAATTCGATGACAAAGATAAGGATCTCCGATGTATTTTTTTTCGTGGAGGCGGACCGTGCAGACTTGTTTGGGCTAGAATTTCGCTTGGCAAGATATGCAACCACGGCCGATTTGCCATAGCCGGAAAATTACGGGCCGCGCGAATTGCTTGTTTGGGCCAATTATAGAAGAGTGCATTATTTTCAGGCCTTTTCCTGGCATGGCGATCCGGACTGCAGGACCGAGACTCCCATCTCTGTTGTGCTCTGCATTAATATGTACTCCTAACTCTGAAGTAGGCCACTAGTACAAGAGCTCATGCTCGATTGTAAACTTGAGAGCTCGATTATAGTGCTACCAAATCCTAATCAATGTTCTGCCTTTGCGTTTGCACATGCGCGCGCGGTATAGATGCTTGTTTTCTTTGCTTTTCCTGAGAAAACCAAATAATCACTGATTTTTACCCTATTACTTAATTACTGATTTGTACCCTATTAGCGAGCGTATCTAGCTACTTAAATTAATCAGGTAGCATTATTCTGGCTAGAGGGGATGTAATTAAGGATGGTGCATGCCTGGGCATATGACGCCAGCTGAAATCAATTGCCATGGTAAACTTGTGTGGATTGGCTAGCTTCGTTTCGATGAATCTCTACAGGACTAAATTTCTGCTTGCCTCAGTTGGGAATAACCGAATAAAGACACCGCACGCCGCGCCGACTTGTCAACACTGCGCCCACGGCCCACCTGGTGGAGGAAGTACAAATAATAAGGATGTATGTATGAATTAGACTAGAAGTAGTGGATGCAAGCATGCATGCAAGATGCACCATCTTGTTTCGGGCATAGATTCTACAACGCATTAGTAGATACTCCTACAGGGTACTGGCACGACCGGTGGTGGATGTGCCCCAGGAACGAGCAGACAAAAGGTTAGCCTTCCAAGGAGCCTTAAAGGACATGATCACACTGTCCCAACTCCCCAACCTTAGCAAATACTACAATGATCTTATATATATATATATCAGGTTATCAATATATTTTAATGCAAAACATCAGTCAACTAAAATACTGGCTAGCTATTGGATTATTCATTAATCCTCTTTCACCCCTGCCGTCTCTTTTCGACATAGTCGGGATAAAGCTATAGCATCACCGATGAGCTACATTACTTTTACCTCATCACCGATAAGCTCGGAGGAGGTGTGTGTCAAATGAGGAGACGAGGGCACGGATCATGGGAGGAAGGATATCAGTGAGGTACAAATCTCGGAGCAATCATAATCGTTCAAATATGATTGATAGTTCGATGAATATATAAACAATCCCATACTCATCAAAAGAGCATTTGCTGAGCACTAATGCTACTATATGCGAGTACTCTAGTAGTACTACGTACTAGATGCAAGCCCACATTAGGACACAACTCCTGGGAGGTGATTGGGGCGGAGATGCCAAAAGCTAAACCTAGCTAGATTAGCACAGACAGCCTGCTTAGTTAGCATTGACCTTTCCATGCCTTTGATCATTTATGGTAACACACTATCCTGGCCTTTTGGCAACAGATCAAAAGACGCGAAGCAAATGGTAGCTAGTGGCAGCAGTGCGCACTCAGTAGTCCAGTAGTACCAGTGTACTACCCGTCTACCCAAATTGACATGACTAGAAGAATCTCTCGTGCATATTCCCCTAAGCAAAAGGGCAACTTGCACCCAGCGTCCCGCATGGAATCACTCTGAGGCGTTGCCTTTCAGTAGATCGAAAGCCCCCCTGAGGCGGCACGCATGCATCCATCCCACTTTGCAAATGCAAATGCACTGGGCCGGGTTCCTGTCAGCCGTTCACCGTGGCCTAGGCAGAGTAGAACCGAATCGCTTAGCGAGAATGCACTGCCACCGTGCAGCGAAAGCAGCAGGAGCGCAGGGGGTCGACGGGTCGTGCACCGAAAAGACGAAAAGCCGGCTACTTTTGCCTGCCCCTCCAGGGACCTGGGAGATGCGCGCCGGCCGCGCGCGCCAACGGCGGTGCATGTGCTAGGCTAGCTGCTGTCTCGTCGGGAGAAGGGCGCGATGGCGATCGACGACGGCGATAAGGCCGTTGTACGTGATGGGCTAGCGCGCCCGGCGCGCGCACTCGCGTGCGCCCATGCATCCCAGCTGAATGCGCTCGTACGTATGCGTCATGCATGCGTGGTGCGAGCACAGCGTGCGCGCATGTGCCGGGATTGCTCCGGCGCGATCGATCGGCACACGTACACCGATCCGCTTTTGTTGGGCATGTGCGCGCGCGCGCGGCGGCCGGCCACGTCCACTCCTTTTTGGCGCGAACTATAGGCACCATCCGGCCTAATTCGTAGCTAGCTAGTACCTATCTAGCTTTGTTTGATCCTACTGGATCCAGCGTATATGCGGACGGCTATGCCATGCTATCTGCCGATGGAGATGGATACGGCTTGATCGATCGAGTCCGGCCACTGTGGAACAACATGGGTGATCAGTCGGCGCCGTCAGGCGCTGCATGCAGAGATATGCCTCAGAGAAGTTAATTAGGATGACAAGAGAGCGATCGAATATATGTTTTTGCCAGGAGAAACCAATTGGTACAATACGTACAATTCATTCTTCGCAGCCACCACGATTGATAATGGTCCAGGACCCCACGATCATGATGGATTGATGGCTAGCTTACTTGTAACATCGACCAGAGATTCTCTAACCTAATTAGTCTACTGCAACTTGATCGCAAAGGCGGCCACTATTGCTACTACATGGGATGCTACAATGGCTGCACTCTCTCGTTCGTTCTGTTCCCTTTGGCCGGGAGCATGGACGTACATGCTGTGCATGGGTGTAATCTCCCATAACCGATATGGTTTGCGTCAGCTACAGACCGTGGAGTTCGCTTTGGCTGTAGCCAGATAGAGAGAGGTCGGCCAGACATTCGAGAGAGGAGACTGACCGGTGTCTGTCGAACATGACCGTGATATTCGCGGCACATTTGAAAGTGTTGTTATCCACTCATCTTGTCGTGTAACATGGAGGTGGAGTCAAATCCAGCAGCTAGCTAGCTCTACGTGCCTGGAAGGAAGTCGCCCATGCATCAGCTGCATGTTCCTGCACTGTACCTTGCATTAAGAAATTTCAGTGCTTCAGGCCTCACACATATCTGTACTGCTTATTATCTACAGTCCATCGTAGATCTCATCTATATTATCTTAATTATTATAAGCATGCACATGCCTTTCATTCTCTAACTGCTCATTGCTTGACGCGTGTTTAGCGACTCATCCATTTTTGGCAAATCATGGGATTAATAATTTGGGAAATCCAGACACTCCTGCACTGCACCTTTTTCTTTTACAGTAGTTACTGCCGTTTCTTAATTTGATAGGGTTACATATATAATTACTGGACTAATTTTGTTTGAAATATTTGACGCATTGTGAGATCCAATGTCCTAATTAAGTCAAACTAAGGATTGTTAGATCAAATTTGTAGAAAAGAATAGTAACAATAATTTATGATATCAAATAAGCATCATCAGATTCATTATGAAATATATTTTCATATATAGTTTATTTCTTTGATGTGGTTGATGTTTATACTCTTCTTTACAAAACTTAGTCAAACCTATAATAGATCGACTTAGGATAAACATAGCATCCTTTATATTTTGGAACGAGCTAGGGGAGTAATAAGTTTGTCAACTCATTAAGTAGAATCATGTAAAAGTTGCAATTGACAAGCTTGTGTGTATTCCATATTGTCTACATCACCATCAAGGGGTCCCTCACTTGGCCAAATTTCTTAACACGAAAGGCAAGCCATCGAAGCCGTGCACGATCGTTGGCCAGGCCAACACTTCCCCAGCCTAGGCCAAATCTGAGGTCTTACGGAGAGGTCCACGTGTTCATCACCTGTCTGGATTGCTACCCTTAAAAACAGTTGCATGTCTAAGACTCTGTTAGGGTCAGTTGGCTCAGATCGAAGGATGCTCGCAAAGCTACTCAGAGGCATATGTGTGTCTCATTCAGTGTTGCCACTCGAGAACCAAGTTGTGGCATTGCTTTGATATAGAAACCATGACTAAGGGTTACCTGAGGACTGTCAGATGTGTCTTGACCAGGATGAGTCAAGAGGAGCAGACGGATCATCTCTTCCTAGAGCGTACCACGTGGCGGCACCTAGGAAGGGAACAGTTCCCTTACTCCAAGTGCCGTACCGCAAGGATCCCTTAGTGCCTCGGGAAGGGGTACGTGGTGTTTTTGCTAAACGAGATAGGTAGGCATGTATCTTGTTGGATGCTACGTCATCTTGAAGAGCGATGCACCGGTCATAGGGCCTGTCCATCACATTAATTCCAGATTCCATTATGTCGTCCCATTGAATTAATGCAGTGTGATACACTGTATCCAAAAATCATGTGTTCGAACAACACTTGATACTCATGACAAAGGAAAAGATTGGGGGACTGCTGACGGGCCCGACGTGGTGTCCCTCAAACCATCTACGACAACAGGAAAACCAGTGTGGAGCTCAAAGGGTTTAGTTCAGACCTATCATTGGGTAAGATGTTTTTTTTGTCTCTCGACGAAGAGAGAAGAGAGCCAGATGGTATAAAAACCTATTTGAGGCTCAATAGAAGGGGTTAGTTGGCTAATCTTTCTAGAATCGACAAGAACTAGGCTAGCAAGCTCGAGAGCTCCTAGCTTTGTACAAACCTTTCACCGATAGCGATCTAGATAGGAATAGAGTTGTTATCCTTACGAAGGCCTGAACCTGCATACTTCTTCTATGTTTTTCGCTCCCGAGCACTTCTAGGCATACCAAGCTCACCCGAAACCCCTTTTCAATCATGGTCCCATGGTTTCCTACGTCTACCGGAGCTAATCCATCCAACACATATCAGGTTTAAATTGTTTCTAAAACATATCAAGCCAACAAGTCGCCAACCCTCGGTTATTGGAATTGGTAATACAGTGTAGATATCAAGCCAACAAGTTGACAACACATGATGGTTATATTTCAAGTTATAGCAGATTATATTAAAAGAGTAGTCCACATCAATAACCACTACTACAAAAACCTCCATAGGTACCGGCCACATAGGTGCCGAATTTGCTAGAACCGACACCTAAAAGACAAATAGAGCCAATTTTTCTATGAACCGGCACCTATAAGGTCTTATAGGTGCCGGTTGGTTGGGAGAAGCTCATTGGTGCCGGTTTGTAAGAAAAACCGGCACCTATGAGCCCAAAAAAAGGTGCCGGCCTTCTTTACAAACCGGCACCTATCACATAGGTGCCGGTTCGTAATAAGAACCGGCACCTATGTTACGGCCACATAGGTGCCACTTTAACCTAATAAACCGACACCTATCACATAGGTGCCGGTTCTTATTAAAAACCGGCACCTATGTAGTGGCTTTCTTCGGAAGAAAACTAAATAGGTGCCGGTTCATAACATGAACCGACACCTATATCCCCCAAGTCTATATATACCCCTCGTTCACTGCATTCTCATGATTTTGAGGCTTCTCTTCAGCTCATCCAAACGGGGGGAGGAGGTTTTGCCCAAAAATTTAAAAAATATCGAGAGATCTATGTGTTTGCATGCGTAAAGGTTAGTATGTGTTGATTCGATATGTAATTCGCACTAATATTTGTCAAGTTATTTTTTGCAATTTGCAAGTTGATTCGATATTTTTTGCAAGTTATCGAGAGATCTATTTGTTGAATGAGAAGCATGAGAAAGTATGATGACTTATTATATTGGAGTAATTTAGAGATTAATCATCAATGAGTAATGTAACTGTTATTAACATATATAAGAATTTCAATAGATATAGAGAATGATATACGTATGTTAGTGGTTAATTTAAGAATTTTCGTAGGAGCGATGGATGAAGGAGGGATGAACGTTCCGGAGCGCGGTACCTTGGAATATGCCAGGAGAGTAACCAACTTCGTGATCGCAGCCACGAGATCCAGATCATTGAACACGACGGAACACTTGCGTTGTCCATGCGCTGATTGCAGGAATGAGAGACAGTTTCCTGCAAAACAAGTTCATGAGCATTTCCTAACAAGGGGTTTTATGCCTAATTACACATGTCAGGACAATCATGGTGAAGATGAGAATCCGGATGTAATGGACAGAGACAATGTGAAGTTGCCTGCTAACGGAGGTGGATATGATAGTGACGAATCAGATGGTTTAGATCAGATGTTACGCGACGGGGAGACAGCCTACGACGATGACAGACAATACG
The DNA here is from genome assembly GCA_008326285.1 of Oryza officinalis. NCBI lineage: Eukaryota > Viridiplantae > Streptophyta > Magnoliopsida > Poales > Poaceae > Oryza > Oryza officinalis. Next base: position 48,356,871 of record BDMV01000001.1, on the reverse strand, counting down.
AGAAGTTCAAGGGCATGGTGGAGGACTCAAAAACCCCGCTTTATCCAGGATGCAATGAGCAGCACACCAAATTACACGTCGTCCTCTCGTTGTTGCAGATGAAATCAACCAACGGTTGGAGTGACAAGAGCTTCACAGAGCTTCTACAGCTGATTGGAGACCTCCTTCCAGTGGGTCATGTATTGCCAGAAACAACATACCGAGCGAAGAAGGTTGTCTGCTCACTCGGACTGGAAGTGCAGAAAATTCACGCATGTCGAAATGACTGTATCCTATATCGAGGTGACTATGCAGACTTGGATACATGTCTAGTTTGCGGAGCACCGCGGTATAAGGGTGGAGTTAACGATGATGATGATGTTGATGATGACAGTGGTGGCCCAGTCCTGAAGAAGAGGAAAGTGCCCGTTAAAGTTGCGTGGTATTTTCCTATAATCCCTCGGATTGAACGCATGTATGCAAACAAAAAACATGCAAAGATGATGCGTTGGCACCACGAAGAGCGTAAGAAGGATGGAATGATAAGACACCCTGCCGATGGATCTCAATGGAGAAAGATAGATAGAAAGTATAAAAAGCATTTTGCGCAGGAGATTAGGAATATAAGGTTTGGGCTGAGCACAGACGGGATGAATCCATTTGGTGACATGAGCAGTCGGCATAGCACGTGGCCAGTGGCACTTGTTATCTACAACCTTCCTTCATGGTTGTGCATGAAGCGTAAGTATATTATGATGCCACTTCTAATCCAAGGGCCCAAGCAACCTGGCAACGATATCGATGTCTACTTCAGGTCATTAGTGGATGATCTTAAGTTTCTATGGGACCGGGGTGTGCAGATGTGGGATGCGTACAAAAGAGAGTACTTCACCTTAAGGGCAATGTTGTTCGTTACCATCTAAGATTACCTTGCAGCTGGTAACACATCCGGGCAAACAGTGAAAGGTGGTTGTGCATGTGTGCAGTGCATGCGGGATATAGCGAGCAGGTGGCTGAAGTACTCCGGAAAGACTGTGTACATGCGCCATCGGAGGTTTCTTCCAGCCGGCCACCAGTACCGTAGCAATACAAGAGATTTTGATGGCACGGTGGAGGAGGGTACAGCTCCAACACACCATACCGGCAGAGAGATTTTTGAAGAGGTACAAGATATTGAATGTATATTTGGTAAGGGGCAAGGCAATCGAGGCACAACGAGCAAGGGTGGTGAGAAACCTCTTTGGAAGAAGAAATCTATCTTTTGGGAACTACCATATTGGAAAGATTTGGATGTCCGTCACGCGATTGACGTGATGCATGTTGAGAAGAATGTGTGCGAGAGTTTGATAAGACTCCTGCTAAACATACCCGGCAAGACAAAGGACACGTTGAAAGCCCGGAGAGACCTTGCAGACATGAACATCAGGCCCGAGCTACATCCTCAAGAACGGCCCAATGGTCGCCAGTACCTCCCTCCCGCGTGTTACACCCTTAGTGCCGCAGAGAAAATAAGCCTGTTGGAGTGCCTACAGGGTGTCCGAGTCCCCTCTGGTTACTCTGCAAACATTAAAAGACTTGTCAACATGAAGGAGAAGAAATTAGTGGGCATGAAGTCACATGATTGCCACGTGCTGATGACACAACTTCTTCCTGTTGCTATTAGAGGCATTTTGCTAGATAAGGTTCGAAACCCAATCATAAAGTTGTGCTCGTTCTTCAATGCTATATATCAGAAGGTGAGCGATCAAAGCACGATAGACAAGCTCCAAGCAGAAGTAATCATTACCCTTTGCCAGCTCGAGATGTGTTTTCCACTATCATTTTTTGATATAATGGTTCACCTCGTGTCACATATCGTGAAAGAGATAAAGATTCTCGGCCCAATGTATCTGCATAACATGTGGGCTTTCGAGAGGTTCATGGGGATCATAAAGAAGTATGTGCGTAATAGAGCTCGACCAGAAGGCAGTATCGTAGAGGGTTATGCAACAGAGGAGGTGGTTGAGTTCTATATCGACTATATGGATTTGCATCCCATTGGTGTGCCGATGTCTCGGCACGAGGGTAGGCTACTAGGGAAAGAAACACTAGGGCATAAGGCAATTTTCGCTCCTAGCCTAGAAACATTACGGCAAGCACATTTCGCAGTGCTCCAGCAGTCGGCCTTGGTGGCTCCATTTGTCGACATGCATTATAACACACTCCGCAGCGAGAACCCAAGCAAATCAGAGGCATGGATAGCTAAGCAGCATAGGCTGAATTTTGGCGATTGGTTACGGAAGCATATCATTGCTATGAATACTGATAGTGACCAGCTGTATGTTTTGTCTCGAGGACCTGCGAGCACAATTCATTCATTCCAAGGGTATGACATTAATGGCTATACATTTTACACGAGAACCCAGGATGCCAAGAGCTCGTATCAAAACAGTGGTGTCCGCATAGATGCCTTCGACAGTAATGGTGTAGAACAAACGTACCATGGTTATATAGAGGTAATCTGGGAGCTTGAATATGGACCGCTGAAGGTACCACTTTTCCAGTGTCAATGGGTCAAAATTCCAAGTGGTTTGAGGATTGACAAGTACGGAATGTTCATCGTGGACTTAAACAATGTAGGTTATCAAGACGAACCATTTGTGCTCGCAAAATCCGTAACACAAGTTTTTTTTATGTCAAAGACCCTTCCTCGTTGACCGATCGCCATGTGGTTCTCCATGGAAAGCGAAGCATTGTCGGAGTTGAGAATATCGTTGATGAGGAAGGCTATGATCAAATCGACGAGCTACCACCGTTTGCAATTGATGTAGAAGGAGGTGAAGAAAGTCAGGAAGACGAAGACGAGGAAGAAACACCATATGTTTGTAGCGACCATGAAGAAGGAGTAATTGTGATAGACATACATGTTTGAATTGTACTATAATAAACATGTAATTGTGTAATTGGTCCAGCCTTAGTGCAGGCTATTGGTGTGTGTCTCTATCTACCTATCTATCTTGCTATATATATATATATATATATATATATATATATATATATATATATATATATATATATATATATATATTACGAGATTTAGATTAATTGAATTCAGTATAAGTTCAAGGCATATTAGAGCTCTAAGCATGTTATGGGTTGTGATCAAACCATAGATACCAATCAAAAATAAATAGGCACTAAAAACAGTACATGTTCAAACATCATTAACTAACTCTTTATCAATCTCGATTCATTTGAATATGAGGACAAGAGTTGGACCGATTCAATTAATTAGAATAGAACAATTACACAACAAAAGAGAAAATATGGTATTTGTTGGCAGTAGATGGGTTTCACTAAATCAAAATTGTGGCACTTTACTAATTTATTTTAGATTTGAAATTCTTATAATTTTGATATATATATATATATATATATATATATATGAATGATGCCCCAAACAACAGCTCACTTGCATGGATCTCTGTAGTCAGAGCTTTTGCTGTGAATACTGTAAGATTTCCACACATATCCTGGCTGTGAAGTACTACATTTGCAAACATGTAATTGTGCTTGTGTTAAAGGTACCTGTATAACCCCCCAGAATTGTCCATAGGTACCGGTTCGTATTAACAACCGGCACCTATGTGGTAAAAAGTGCTGGTTGTATATAAGAACCGGTACCTATATGGTAGAAAAGGTGCCGGTTTCAATTTACAACCGGCACCTTTTAACATAAATAGGTACCGGTTTCATTTTACAACCGGCACCTTTTACCATAATAGGTACCGGTTGTAAATTAGAACCGGTACCTATGTGGCTTGTATATATGCTGGGCCATCGCCATTTCCCAAGCCACTGCCGACGCCATCGCTCTACCGGCCGCCGCCCGCCGCCCATCGTCGCCGTCCATCGCCGTCCCCCTCCTGCACCACCATCGGTCCTCCCCCTACCTGGATCTACCGCCGTCGCCGTCCACCGTCGTCCTCCTTCCGGATCCGCGGGCCCCTCGCCCGGCCGCCTGCGCCCTCCATCCCCATCCTCCTCCACCGCCGCCGCTGCCCTCCTCCAGCGCCGGCGTCCTCCATCGTCACCGCTGCTCTCCTGCAGCGCCGTCGCTGTTCTCCGCCGTCGCCGTCCACCGCCGTCCACCGTCGCTGTCCATCGCCGTCCACCGCAGCCGCCCTCCTCCGCCGCTGTGGTGTTCTCCTCCGCCGTTGTGCTGCTGCTGCGGGAGGTGCTGCCGCGCTCCTTTAGCGCCGCCGTCCTCCATCGTCACCGCCGCCCTCCTCCTCCCTGCCATCGGGTATTGTAGTATTGTCCATATCTTGATATTCCATAACCCTTTCTATATTACTAGTTGTGATTCATGGGAACCTTTTATCATATTAGTTGTGATTCATGTATTGTCCACATCTTGGTTTTTACTTTTAAGTACATGCTGGACACATAGACGCACTGAAGCACACATACCATATGCTCATGCCCACACCTATACATCCTAGCAAACATCTTAGTGTATATGTATGTACTACCATCTTAGTGTATAATCTAAGGCATAAACTACACATGATTCTTGTAAGCAATGATTTGTTCCATTAGAGATATTCCATTATATTGGTCGGCCTCAGTAAAAGCGAAGATATAAGTTCCATGGACAAGTATGGATGTTGCCACCACAACTCTTGCTTGTAAATATTCTTCCCAAAAGAATGGGGTTGTAGAGTTTAGTTATCCATTAGTTCTTACATCTAGCGCACCCTCATAAGTTTATTACCTATTTTTGAAATTGACAGTTGGTGAGGCAGTATTGCAGTGATAAATTGATAATTCAGAATTCAGAGATAGAGTTTTTCAACTGACAATATAGGACAAGGTTAAAGTAATGTCTGAACTAGACAATTCCAGAATTCTTTAGAACTTGAAAAATTAGCAAATCATCAATTTAAATAGCAAGGTTAAGTACCATACTTGCCAAAAACCTGTTATCACTGTATCCAAAATTAAAGTCAATATTCAATTTCGGTTTTCAGAATTAAACAGCTTTATAAATGAAAATTAATCAGTTGCTAACTAGAGAACTAAAGTTGACAGGTTTAGAACAAGAACTACTCCTATATCTTCACTTTCAGATTCTAGATTTCAGAACAAAAGCAAAGTTAGTTCATTTATGTGGTGTAAATATAGTCAGTTTTGAATATGTAAGTAACACATACTCTAGGTTTCAGGCAATCTGTAGAACAATTATGTACATAAGGATTGCTTTTGAATTTCACTACTCAAATTCATGTTTCAGAACTAAACAGATTTTAGAACTTGAGCACAAATTCAGAAATTTTGACGGCTTATAACTTTCATATGCTTAATAGTAAAATTGAAATTCTTCCTTTGATACATTAATACACTATAGCTATGCAAAGTACATTAGTACACTTGCTTTATAAGGCTGTGTTCTTTTCCATATTTTTTCAATTTTGGGTCTCTCACTTTTCGCGTACACGTTTTCTAAACTGCTACATGGTGTATGGAATTAGATGGCATTACTTTACTGTTGGTATATTTGGAAGAATATCATCAAGAGGACAATAAGTTCTTACACTAATTTCTTGTATCTATCTAGCAGTAGTTCTAACCTAGGTCTACAAAAGGAAATGTCAGGGGAACAAGATAACATTAGGCCTGCAAATTCTGGAGAAAGCGATGGTGGTAATGGTAGCCCAAGTGGCTTTCTAAACTTGAATCAGCCCGGTGTTAACCCGCACAATACTGAGGTAAATTAACCCATCTGGAACAAATAATACCTTAAAAGTACATATATCGTCAGATATGAATGACTAATTTATACTGATGTTTGAAGGAGGTTGATCCTTCGGCCACTACGCACTCCGCGAATACTTCAACCTCATCGGCAAGAAGAAAGGCTAGAGGTCCAACTAGGATGCCCTCAGGTCTATACACTATCACGGAGTTAGCTGCAGATGAGACCCCTATAGCTCCTGAATCGGCACTCACCCCATATGGCAATGCTATAGGTGTCATCGTGAAGGATGACATCCCCATCAAGTACCGGCACTAGAAGAGCAGTGATAGAGATGAATTGGAGTGGACGGTACCAGACAGAGACAAGGATCTTGCTTGGGAAAAGTTAAAGCGGACATTCCAGTTTCCCGAGGGACAAGAAGAACTCGCAAAGTCCGGGGCTCTTAAGAAGATGTCCATCAGCTTCAAGAAGTGGAAGACGGACCTTAACAGGAAGTTTGTCAAGAAGGGCCTGACACCAAATTTTGAAGATGCCAATTATCGAAGGTGCCGTCTTTTCTGGGATGACTTTATGGCCTATAGAACATCAGATGCGGCAAAGGAGATTAGCGAAAGGAATCAGGCCAATGCGGCCAAAAACCGATACCCTCACCGTCTCGGCCCTAGCGGATATGCTAAGAACATAGGTAAATGGCAACTACGGGAAGATGAGCTGCTGCAAAAGGGAATCGAGATCGAGATGAAGGATGGGTGTCAACGGGGAAGGAATTACCAATACGCCCGAGGTTCAACACTCTCGGATACAGGCGAGTTGGTACACAAGGGTCCTCGAGAGCAAGAAGTGTCCCAGAGGCTCCACGATGCTCATCAAAAGTCCTCAGAAGGTTCTTTTCTTGCGAGCAGGGAGAGAGATGAGCTTACACTTGCATTGCAGAACCCTGAGCACCCGGGACGCACAAGAGGAATAGGCCTAGTTCCATGGAGGGAAGGTTTTCCTAAAGACAGACATAGGTACCAGTCTCGGGGCAATAAGAATTCCAGAGACCAATCGGAAGAGATAAGGCAATTGAAAGAACAAATGGCACTGGTAATGGCGAGGCTTGAAAGTCAGGATGGAGCTAGCCGTGTCACCAGTCCAGGTGGGAAGAAAAGCAGCTGCGCTTCAACTGAGGTTCCTCAAGAACCGGACACAGTTCATTACCCCGTGGACGACATCACTGTACGTGATGCATGCAGGCTGCATGTGCCACTTCAAAACATCAGTCAAGAGGTGGCACGCGCCATGGCACATCCCGTAACAGAGGGAGAAAGGATACACGGTAAGCCGATACCAAGTGGCTACTCAAGGGTTGAAGTGGAGGACGTGCCGAGGAGATACAGGGCAGTGCAGCTTGATTTTGCTCCTGAGGAGGGGGTGAACACTCTTGGAGAAGCCGTCCACAACATAATCCTGTGGCGCAAGCGTTTCATTATCTTCCCTTCAGGAGATGGTGATGACGAGCCAAGCGATGGCGGGTCTAGCTCCGAAGTACCTCCTCCCTCCCCTCAAAGGATGCCTACTTCACCGCCATTGCCACATAAGAGCCCGTCGCCTCCACCGGCACAACGTAAGAGCCCATCTCCTCAAAAGGCAGCACAACAGAGCCTAACTTCTTCATACCCGCCGAGAAAGAGGGGACGCCTCTGTAAAGCTTCCCATATGTCTGAACCACCATCTCTTAAGAAGACCAAGAAGACGCCATTGCCTAATAGGTCGGAGCCATCTTTGAAAGTGCCAGTTGAAGTACAGGATCACTTCATTCGCATGGCAAGGCCACCTGCTCGAAAGCAACCTATTACAGACTTCCGACGCACGATCAGGAAAAAGGGATTACAAGAATTTTCCAAGAAAGAATTCGAGAAAGATGAGGCCAGCAAGACTATGCAAGCCTTTCTAAAAGAGGCAGGGCTCAAAAGTTTGGATGATGTGGATAATATTGAGATGGCCCCATTGGCAGCTCAGTTCAAGCTTGGTCATTCTTTGACTACCGACGAATATCGCCATATTGTTGGCAAATGTACTCAAATGAGAAGGGTAGAAGAGTGGTACTTACAGATGGCCAAGGATGGTAAAGAGATGTTCCCCGTATTTTACAGGGACGAGGACTTTCATCACTGTGATGGTATAGTTTGGGTCCCATTTAGAGAACTATTTCATCTATACAATCTGAGGGAGCTAGACTTATCGGTAATTCAGTTATGGGCATTGTAAGTATACTCGACCTCGCTATTTTTCTAAGTAAATATCCTCGTTGCGTGTCTAATTTTTTTCCTTATGCAGAATGGGGACGCTTGAATGTAGAGCGACCCATAACAAGCTAGGATTCCTCGATCCACAAATAGTCAATTCCTGTAATATTGACGCAGGCGAATGGTCCTCTCAAGAAGTGTTGAACTACCTTTACACATCCTTTGTCAAGCTGCAGGACATGAATACCATCCTTCTGCCATACCACTTTAAGTAAGTGTGGCATTATCATTGTACCTCCCATCGTTGTACTTTAAGATGTTAATTATTCTCTTCCCTTGTATGTAGGCCTCACTGGATTCTTATTGCGATCCATTTAAACAATTCCAAGATTGTTGTCATGGATTCAATGAGGAAACCGCAATCCAACTACCAATCCCTCATCGACATCCTAGATAAGGCACTTGTGAAGTACAAGAAGAAGTGTATTCGACACGCTCCATGTGCAAATAATTCCGAGTTTGGTGCCACCCTTATTGCTCACGTCAGGATCCAGGCACGAGCACATGTGGGTTCTACGTGATGATATTTATGTGGGTTTTCCTGGAGGACGGCAACTGGAACATTACGAATGCTGAGGTTCGTCCCGTCTCCTAAGACATAAATCCAATTTTCTAAACACATAGTATCTTTTCACATCTTTAATCCTTCCATTTGCAGAAATTAAAGCTCCCGACAAGTAAATTGCTGCCACATGTTTGCTTGGGCCTCGCTGAACAGCTATGTGGATTCATCTTCGACCATATCATCTCGTCAAACGGCGCATACAACATTTCGAAGGCTCCTACTGGGCTAGTGAGTTTCATTGAGGCTGGCGGCCCTAGTGACACTTTAGATAGCCGATCAACGCCAAAGCATACAAAGACCTAGAATTAGTGAGCCATACTTCAAACATTTTTTAAGTATCTTGTAGATTAGTTATTTGGATTGATGTGGTTTTCTTAATGTCTTGAACATGCATTAAGTTTCTCTATTTGTTAATGTTTATCTATTATTTTTTCACACATATATCTAACCATGTATTCAATTTTCTCTATTTCATATTTTTATCCCTAACAACAACAGATGAGCTCACTGACTGGATGTGGCATGGATGAGGGAGGCATCATCATTGTTGTCTCTGTAAGCAACAGGTGAGCATGTGTAACTAAAATTTTCATATGAGTACGAGTTTAGAGCATTTGAGATGTTGTAGAGCTCAAGCGAATTTTTGTCAAGTCTCCTGAGATGTGTAACACATCTGGTCGCCGCCTTCGTGTGGTTTGACGGGCACGTCTCAGGCTGAAGTTGACTGGCACGCTGAGTCCCAGCAATATCTTCTATGCTCTCTACTCGAGGCTTCGGGTTTTATATTATGGTTGCTACTTGACTTCATAGTATATGCATATACATATATCAGTTTATACATATATTACTAGTAGTTAGGTCTCCTTTAATCCCTATGTGTTAATTATCCAGAGGAATTAAAACAGAGTTAAAATTAAATTAAATTACTTCACCAGTATATTTCTAAACAAACTCAATTCCATAATACAGAAAGATTAAAAATATATGTACCTAAACATTCGACATTCGACACTGAATCGTGTTGTACAGCCATTTCTTTTTCCTTGTTGTATGCAAGCTTAAATGTTGACTCCAACAAATGCAGATCAATTTTTATTGGCTGACTGAACCTAGTTCCAATCTAGGGAATGGAGCTTTCCCATTAGTGTTTTCTTTGTTCCACTTAAGTGTTGTTGTATCAAAACTATAGAAATCATTCAGAGCCCTCTGACCATCATGACCTCCAAACATAAATATTTTTGAACCATAGGACACTAGAGAATGCGAGTGGCGAGCATTCCAAACTCGAGTTCTTTATTTTCATTGAATTACTCACAGGGGTGCATACATTAGCTACCCATTCTTAATTATTCTGTGTAATGATGGTACCATTTTTAATGATTCTTGCGAAACCACTCCATAGAATCACCATTGATCTTTGAGGAGACATATTCTCAAGGGCCATACCTACAGCTATGTGGGGATGTGGTTTTTGATAATAAGCCAATTTGGCCTTAGTTGAACCGGCATGCAATACTTAGACAAAAGCTATTGCAAACATAAAGGGTTAAAATTTGAACATCTTTTCCATTACATTCCATTGGATACTTTCTGGCGTCTAGTTTATTTGATTAGACTACAGCAGCTATGCATTTTTTTAGTACAATGACAGCAGTAGCTAGACACCAAAGACCAGTACAACAATAGTTGAACTACACTGCGATTATTATATCCGATTAAACCTGTGTTTAATGAAATGCATTGAAAAACTGAACATTTATGTTGATTCATCACATGTCAATTGAGTGATTATGTCCTACAATGAGTTGAGTGAAATGTATAGCTTGAAAGCTTGTGCTAGGATTTTGTTCCTTGAAATCCATTGCCACTTGTGAGTGTAGTTCATGCTTAAATTTGGTATATTCCAAAATCAGTGTTTTCCCCCTATATTACAAGTATGGTCTATGCTCTTAATTATATCTTTAGTGTATACATCATGATACATTCTGTCAATCAGTGTATGAGTCTTCATGTGAATGTGAACGATGTGAATGTAATAGTGTAATATTCTGTGATTTCGGTGTTTCAGGAAATATTATACGTGATCTCGAAATTATTTTTTTTGTGTTTCACGACTATAGGTGTCGGTTCTTGTAAAGAACTGACACCTATGAGGCATCAAGGGTGCCAGGTTATTTATAGGAACCGGTACCTATAATAACATATAGGTGCCGGTTTGACATTTACAACCGGCACCTATAGTGTTATAGGTACCGGTTGAGAAATCGGTACCAATAGCTTTGAGCATTGGTGCCGACCAATTGGTGCCGGCTTCGAAACCGGTACCTATGAGCCCTTTGGAACCGGCACTAATGAGTATTTGTGTAACAGTGAACTAGTGGTTAATTATTAATTTTAAATTTTAGAATTAAATAAAACACTAACCTCATAATCCATCCTAATATAGAATTTAATAATTTCGAAATTTAAAACTAATAAATATAGAGTTTTACTCAATTTAAACTTTGGAGGATATACAATTAGATATTTTTTATGTTTCAATATTTCTAAAATTCGGAATTGATAATTAGCAGTTTGTAACTGATATATATTGGACCCTTAGCCTTATCTGTTGGTCTAATAAGTCAAAACCAAAACCAAAATTTAAATTTTCAAACTTAAATTTGAAGTTGATTTAAAAATATTTTCAATGTAGTTTTTTTAACGTTGGCTTTTAAGTTGCTAAGAACACATATATATAAAAATTTTAGTTATAAATTAATTTTATTTTTTAATAATTTTTTTGGTTTATTAGATAATATGAGTAAACGATGAGACTGTAAAAGTTAAAAAAGTCTATGTTCCCAACTGGGAGGGCGGCTGCTTGGGCTCAACACCGACAAGCGCAATTGTTCATCGTGAAAAATCACCGTTAAAGTTTCAAGAAGGGCTCCTTGGTTGCCCGGGCTCCACAACACCTGGCTCCACCCCTGACGCAGGGAACCCATGAGCTCAACCGATACTCACAAAACGAAATATATAAGCATCTCAATCGTACCTAATATATATGCATGTCATCTGTAATATTTCATAAAATTTGACAAAATAGATAAAGATAATATAAATCACTATATAAACATGCACATCAATATTTAATTTATAGATAAAGAAACAAAAATAACAAATTCTATTTGTGCATGAGAGTATTGTTCGTAGTGTAATCTTATTATTTTTTTCTTTAATTATAGATCGATTTTAGTCTTGTATGTTTGTGTATAGATTTATGCTATTGTGTTCAATGCTATCATTTTTTTAATTTTTTTATATCTATTTAGCATGTAAACGATAGGTACGATTGTACCTAGGTGAAAAAATTCCATATCCCTCAAGTGTTTAGATTCAGGAATCAGGACAAGCAAGACCAAATGGCAAAGGAGGACCACACTGCCACAGTAAAGATTTCCACAGGCGAGAGATACTGTCTTGTCCACAGCGAAAGGAAATCCCTGGAAAATTCCCGTTGTCTCTCCAAGTCCAGTACCAAGAAAATTACCTTGATCGTCCCCCAAGTGACTTCTGTGGGGCCTAATGTTCTGTGCCCAGTCCGTTCCATTGATAGGGCCGAATTGTCATTTTGCCCATGCAACACCCAAAACTGCTGCCCAACGGGGTAGGTAGCCGATCTCGTACTTTATTGAGGCCTAGCCGCCTAGAGCCACAGGGTATAGGAGGGACCTCTCTCATAAGCACCTAAAAGTTCAAAGCCGAAAGTCACTTTGATTGAGCAAACGACCGATCAAGTGTATAACATATGCTTAGCTAGCGGCCACGACACTAACCATGACTGTTTGAGGGAATCTCGATCGGAGTACAGTACTTAGAAATGAAGCTTTCAGCTGCTTGTGCTTGGCAAACAAGATGAAAATAGCCGTAACAATTAATTGAGACGATGTAAACGCGACAGATAGGAAAAAAACAAGATTGATTCATTGATGATCAGTCGAGGCCAAACAGAGCTCCATTGTCGAACATGGGCACTTCAGTATTACTCCACCGAGGATGATACAGAGCAGCCCGTAGGATGGTTAGTCATCAAACGCAAACGACGGCACAAAAATTGACAATACAATACCCTATACAAGCATCAAAATGAACCAACGCAGCATGCAGCAGGCGCACGCAATTACACCCTTTGGGCCACAACAAGCGCACCGTTGTTGAAGTCGGCAGAATATCACCGTATCACATTTTCTCACCAAACCTACTAGCTACTAGTATTCACAAGCTTATGCATGACCGATGAACACGCCTCCCGTAACCGTGGCGAACGATTTGGAGTTGGGACGGGAGCTAGAGCAACACGTCCGGGTGCTTCCCTCTGGCCTTCCATTGCTGCTCAATGTCGTGAGCAATTCTCCGAGCATCCACCGATGTTCCCATCAGCCCGCGCCGGGTGAACCCGACCGAGTAGAGCCCGTTCTCGCCCTTCCAACCGTTTGGAAATGCCTTTCTTGGCAACCCGTCCTTTTCGGAAAACAACTCTCGGTCCTGCCAATTTCAAAGCAATCCCCATTTGATTTAGAGATCAGGATGAAGATGATGCATGGAGTTTATCAGTTTGCAAACTTATTTACTTCTATTATCTAAAAAAATATTTCTGTAAATGAAGGGAGAAATTCTTGGCAGCGTTTGCATATCATGCCGATGCATGGAGTTTATCAGTTTGCAAACTTATTTACTTCTATTATCTAAAAAAATATTTCTGTAAATGGAGGGAGAAATTCTTGGCAGCGTTTGCATATCATGCCGTTGATATTTTTCAGTCATGCATATGTGATGATCTATAAAAGAGTAATCGTACCTTTAACCAGAAGGGAACGTTGCTCTTGTAGCCGGTGGCAAGCACAATGACATCAAACTCCTCCAACCTTGTGTCCATGAACTCTACCTGTCCCCCTGATATTTGTTTTATGGCCGGCCGTACCTGTACAGTTCAATCATTTGGACAGAAAAAAAGGTTACATGTCAGTTGACAAATGATGGTAGATCAATGTATTCTCTCTATTGAACAATCATTTTCATGCTGATTTGTACTTCAGTTATAGTGAAACAGACCTTGATGTCACCAGACTTGATCTTTGCAAATGTGCCGACGTCAAGAACTGGGGTCTTCCCTGAGAGCGACTTGAGCTCGAGAGGACCGATGGCAGGACGTTTTAGCCCAAGCTGAGCAGTATCCCCAAGCATGGTCCGAGCTATGAGCAGTAGAATCCGGTCCACCACGTGGACTGGGAGCCACTTGAGCAGCCACATTGACAGCCCAAAGGTGGACTGACCCAGCATCTCCCTGGGCAAGATGTGTACCTGCCAATGATGAACAAAATCTTAGTTAGCGCTCAACAAAAAGGCAATGGAACACTTGGACTAATGATTGGAACATAAAATTATTCAGAATAAATCTCTGTTTTCCAAGGCCTGCTTTCCGCATGCTACAAGAAGCAACATGACCCATTTGAAACACACACCCTGGACCAAACTTATTCCCTTATCTACAACATAATATAGTATGCAAAACCCCGCTAGCAATTTTTTAACCTCGCCAAGCTCTTCGAAAGATGAAAGAGCTGTGAGAAAGGAATGCACCTAGTCATGAAAGGTAGGTTCTCAAGCCATTTTGTTAATGTTTCTTTTTAAGTGACAGACTTATGCTATGCTCTCGTGGTGGTGATGGGGACCCATGCATGGCTAATGTGCACAGATAATTGTTTTTCCATGAAGTATAGACGAGAAAGCTCTTTGCACTATCCTTGGGGCAAGAAAACTACAAGCAGAACACTAATCAAAGAACCAAAAGAAAATGGACATGAAGGACGCAGTCACGCAGAGATGGCCAGAAAAGCTGCAAGTACACACGCGTGGGAATGAATCCCGAGAAAGAACGACCGAACAGCAGCCAGGGAAGCCTTCCGTTTCAAGAATCTCTCCTTTCCTCAAGTGACAGCTTGCTCTTAACCTTGAACCTATACATAAATTAATGGCAAGTGTGCTGCAGGTGCAAAGAACCAAATGGGCCTTGAAAAATATTGGTTTGGTTCACGCTAATGATTTCAGACACCATGTTCCTGAGTAAGCACACTCGAGCCGCTGACATCCGACATAAACAAAACAAGCACTCCGAGAACTATAACCTAAAACAGGAACCCAGGGGCACCACCTCCTATCATTACAGCCTAGGACTATCAATTCTTGTAGGGTTTAGACTTCAAAGTAGGAAATTAACAAAAGTTAAAGAACATAGCTTACGGTCAAGTAATACTACTCAGTAACATTGACAAAAGAATTGCTAAAGAAGAGAGGAGAGAAGTCACGTACAGCGTCTCTTACTACAATATGGGGCTTTGCATTGTGGTTGCAGAGGTCTAGGCACACCTCCATGCCGGAGTTGCCACTCCCAACAACGAGAACACGCTTCCCAGCAAATGCACCGCCGCTTTTATATGAACTAGTGTGCATAACAGTTCCCTTGAAGTCGTCTAGGCCATCAATCTCCGGCAGCACAACCTCGGCGTTCTCACCAGTGGCCACAACCAACCACCGAGACACATACTCGACCTCCTCTCCCATTGTGCCGGTGGCCCATGTCCTCACCCGCCATAACAGAAGCTGCTCATCATATTCTGCACACACCACCGTCCGGTTGTACGTGGGGCAGATCCTGAACCTTGCAGCGTAGCTCTCCAGGTAGGCTACAAACTGCTGCTTTGATGGATAAATAGGGTAGTAGGCAGGGAAAGGCATGAGGGGAAGCTCACAGAATTGGCGAGGAAGATGAAGGCTGAGACGGTCGTATGTCTTCAGCTGCCAAAGGGAAGCTATGCAGTTGGAGCGCTCGAGAACAAGACTGTCAACTCCCTTCTCCTTGAGACATGCAGCAACAGCGAGCCCTGATGGTCCAGCACCCACGATGATTGGCCCCGGAACCCAGATGCATCGCTCGGCACGAGCGACGGCAGCATCTGCGCTCCTCTTCTTGCAGAAACCAACAGGTTGGCGGCAGTTTTGGCTGAAGTAGTTTTGGAAGATAGGATCATGGGCTCTCTTGCCCTCAATTTCACTCCAAGGGTCCATGCAGGTAAGTAGGCTTTCAAATGGTGTTTGCTCGATCTAGCTAGTAGTGCATGGCTGTGTTGGCTTCAATCTCGACGTTGTTGTACTGAACACATGCACGGCAGAAAAGGATAGAAATAACAGATATGTTGTGTATCCCCAGAAGACTTGGTGAAGAAGTGAATGATATATAAGAATCCTGGATGTGTTGAGGAGGTTGAGCAATCTAGCGGGACTGCTGCTTGTTGTTTAAGTACAGAATAGCTAGAGGGAAAAGGATGAACGGAAGAAGAGAGGAAGTTCTCGAGGGTGGCTCTCGTCTATAGTTTGTATGCCCAGCTTTTGAATGCAAGCCTAAAGCTTAGCTGGCTCCTTTCCACTATATACCCCATATAAGTAGCCTCATAATTTAACTGAGATCAAGTACGCTCATTTAAAAATAATATAAACAAGTGCCTACCAATTAAGGCTTACGTAGATACTGGACGGACGTGTGGCAAGTCCTGAATAAACTGGAACATGCATAGGACATCAGAGCCTATTAGCAGTGAGTAGTGAGTGACATAGTTTATTCAATGAACTGTGCATGACCGCGTAATCCTGAGCAAGATAGATCATCATGAGATGACACTTTTTTTAGACGAGGAATTAAGTACGTAGTCATCGTTTCTTCAATTGTTAAAGCTATGTTAACTAAAGCAAGATTTCTAAAAAGAAGTGAAGTGCATAGATTAGCAAAAGCAACTGCGATAGGTTATTTCGCGTGCCATGATTTATTCTCTCCCAGCAATGAACAAACCCAGTTTAAAAAGGAGTAATGCTCAGAAGCCAGTATGCAACTGAAGCTATACGTGTCATCTTTAAGCTAGACTGTTCACCTGCAAAATCACTCCTTGAAGCATCCATGGAGCATAATCACCGAGCAGTTTTCTGGAGAAATATAACTCCGTTAGTGTCTAGCACCACAAAAATCTCCAGAATAGGATGAATTAGGATTTAAGAAAGATTCTTTGAATCAGGACGCTTACTGGGGCTCGGCAGATCAGAAATTTTGGACTTGAACTTTCCAATGATTGTTCATGGAGCATCTTGCTTCTATCACAATGCCCATTCAGAGGAATTATTAGGCATAAACAAATGCCAGCCGTCAGCACTTCATGCTGAACCCATAATCGTGGCACTGCAGCAGACAAATGATCTCTATAAACCGACCAAGCATTGTACACTTCTACCTAATTTCCATTTTTCCTTTCATTGTAGGGAAGATCCCTACATAAAAAATAGTGCTGTCCCCAACATCTCTCCATGGTAGGGCCTAACAATTTGAGAGTCAACTCCGAGCAAACAAATAAGGATGCCCAGAATTGGCACTGCACTTAAAATTGATTCCAAGTTCTACTGAGAATGAACATAAATTTGCCAAGAACAGGAAGAATCTAATTGCAATGATGCAGATATGACTATTTCCAGTAAGTGTAGAATTCCATTAAAAAAGATGTCCTCAACCTCTCACCGCCTTAGCCTTCTGCTATTTTTCTTTACACCTTACCGGACTTTATGTAGCGTACCCACTACTCAGCTCTGTAATTGGAGCACAGACAATATGGGCGGCGAGTAACACCAGAATGGAAGTTACAGGGGTCAAGAAAAGTATTTTCTGTAGCAGGTCACAGTGCCACAGAGGTTGATCACAGCTATAAAGGTAAGACGAGAACCTACAGAAAGGTCCAGGTGTGCAGCAGGACAAAGACAAATGCTGCAGCAATTCTTATGGTGGTAGCACTGGTGTGGCGTGATCTGTGCGGCAACGTAGCAAGTAGCAACACAAAATAGATCATTTTCACCTGATTTCTGAAATTCTCCTCTTATCAATATGCAGACCGCACGCATTTCCTACGCTATGTGGGAAGAGATGAAGCCTAAACAAACATCTACAGCTCTAACAAAACCCTAGGAAACCAAACATCTCACCTGTTGTGGGGCACCAGGAAAAGGGAAACCCAACAACTAGCTTCCTCAGTGGGTGCAAGCGAATTGTGGCCTTTGTGCCATAGAGAACAGCAACTGCCTGCCATTGTGCCAATCAGACCCAAATCACTGCTACTGCACACTCAGCACATGCTACAAGGATCCATCTTCCAATGATGGAGGATCTGAGATGCAGCTCGTGCCTGCCATTTCTCCCAGTATACTTCCTCCTGGATTCCCACTGGATTCCTCTTTAGCCACACCACTACCGTACATAGCGATCTCTTGAACCATCGCTTTTCAGGATTCTTGCAGTCACAGCACTCCAAGAATGCCATTGCCTTTATTTCAATGAAGGAACAGCTCCAATCTACTCCCTCCGTCTCAAAATATAAAGGATTTTGGGTGGATGTGACACATTCTAGCACTACGAATCTGGACAGGATGTGTCACATCCACATAAAATCCCTTATATTTTGGGACGGAGGGAGTACCCTTTCTCTAACAGTATACAGTCCTTTCACATGTTATGGACCCAAGTCTAATAGCCAGCATTCTTGCAGTTAATACTACATAACATGACTTGGAGTAAGTATATACTTCCCAATAAGAGGTCAAGGTGAGACAACAGAAAATTTGGTGCAGATGGTAGCATGGAGGACCGGCATACATTACCTTTTTTTTTTCTAAAGAGTCCCAAAGAGTTTTGGAATCCACTAGTGCGATGGCCTTGTCGATCTGACAGAGATATCCTTCCCTCTGAAGAAATGAGGCACATAACTGTAGTGTGTGCATGTTCCTGGGTGTCCAACGTGTTATGGTTGCCTGAATATTCTACAGTCCATGGTGTTAAATGCTGCGCAATGCATATTTTTGCAGTAAAATATGGTGCTAGGGATCGTTCACATATTTAGACTATATTATTGCTTTAAACATCCTTATTTCTAGCCATATATGTATGTGCACATTCTGGTATTAGAGAAAAAAGGGTACTGCACTGACGTTTGAGCCTATGAGGTTCAGGTTTTTGTCTGGACAGGAGTTGATAGTTGATACCGACGCATCAATATGTACTTAATGTACAATTGTGCAATAAGTATCATCAATATGAATATATGAAATAGATACTGCCAAAAGATTATGTGATATAAATACCAAACCACCAGTTAGAGAGATCCATGCAATTAACAGATAAAAATGATGGAAATCATACCTCACAGCTTGATTCCTTCAGTAAATTGAGCATGAATTAAGCATTTGGCCATTTGACACACTCTCAATGCATGAGCTTCCAATATAAGTCTGAAATATGTGAAGAAATCACTTCAATGGCCATGGGCAGCAAATCTTCACAGCATCACAGAAGGGCATCCCCAAGAAACTGCCACATGATGTTTATATTAGTAATGCTTAACAGGTAAACCTGCATCAAATGAGGGCACATTGACAGTAGGCATGCATAACGGATTAATTTAAATGCTGCGAAAAGGGGAAAAGGCAATCAATGCATACAAATAATGGATCAAATGGATGGTGCAAATAAATGGGGAGAAATAATCAACAATAAAAGAGTATCATTGCTTGAGGTTTACAAAACAAATCACATACGCTATTGACATAATTTTAAGTTATAATAATTTTTGGAACAGCAGATCAATTATTCTTTATGGTATACACAAAATATTGGGTATTTGTGCATGTATTAAGGAACTTGAGTTCAGAGACAAACAACCAATTGGATGAAGATCAACCAAGAAAAAATATTAAAAAAGGGAGGAAGATAATCCAAACTGAAAATATCACATTCTTTTGAGACCAGGAAAAAGAAACAACACTAGGTAAACTCCTGGATTGTTGCTCCTGTCAACCTACAACGCCGCTTCCTCCACATATCCTTAGATAGTTGGCACCAGGGCTTGCTGAGTTGGTTGAAGTGTTATTTCTCTCCTAAATCATCCAAGCCACCACTCAATGGTATGAAAGCTGAGCCGCAGATGCTTCAGAATCTACCTCTCTCACAGAGAGGCCACCAACCTCAAAACTGTTCTAACTGCTTGAGAAGCAGCTTGTCAGTACTCAGGTTAACGGCACTTAGAATTAACCACCACACCTGCAGGGATTCTGGGCAAGACTAAGATGTGGCCTATGGTTTCTAAGGTCTAGTCAGAGAAGACATAGTTTCCTCAATTAGGCAGCCTCTTCATGCAAGGGTCCGCTATCCAGCACTGATGATGGAAGGTGAGCTACTGAAATCATTCAGTATATAACCTGTATTTGTACATATGAACTTCCAACAAAATGCAAGTGCTCTGCTGTCCAGCACCAACGATGGAAGGTGAGACACCAAAATCATTGGATACCTGTATTTGTATATATGAACTTCCTACAAAATACTATCTCATAAGAAAAGAGTACAAAGTTAGCCTGGAGGTTGTCATCACTGAGCTTTTATTCTGTAGTTTACTGTGGCCCTAAATGTATTAAAAGCTGTAAACTTCTGTCGTTTGTTCAAGACAAGTTAAAAAAAAAAACTAAAGAACCAGTTGTCTGATCACTGATCAGTCAGCAACAGAAAAGCTTAGTACAAAGCTATATGTTTCTTCGAGAAAACAGGTACATGAAAGCAAAGCACTCATCATCGTAACTTGTGTTAATGAAGCAAGGCGCAAACAATCATATTTTATGATCCATCACAATGATGTGGAACTAAACCACTAGGAAAAGTGGAAGTCTTGGGGTATCTAAACTGTAAACTAAGGAGCCAGAGCCACCAACAATGCAGAAAGAATTTCCTTTTCACTGCTTTTGCTTATTGGGTTTTGATAACTGATTACACTAATGGCAAAGGTGCATGCTCATGTAGCTTGAAATATAAAATTAAACCTTTTAAAAGATTGAGAATCTATCCTGTGAAGAAGCAGTCTGTTAACTTTAAATAATCTAGAAAAGAGCACATGAGAAACTTTCCTACCTTTCTTCGTCACTGTTGACTTTTAACCCAAAAGTGAAGCCTCTATATAGAATGTCACATAAGGAAGAGGTAAACTCGATATATTCGATCACGCTAACAATGAGTTGACTGCAAATAGGTACAAAGAGAGCTATAGGACAGAATAGCATAATTAATTAAGCAAAAGAACGGGAGTTTCATGGTGCACAGGACCTTCATCTAGTGCACTAAACTAAACATACAATTCCCAAGCCCTAAAGTCCTAATTTTCATGTATTATTCCTCCCATTCTGAACTCATGAAATAAAATGAAAAAATTTCTAACATGCCCTCGAGTTTTACTCAATCCCTTCCATGCTCCTAAAAAATGTGTGGTCCCTCCATGTCAATTCCATCACCTCCTCACCGTTAACCTCCATTATACTTTTCAATATGGCCAAATTGCCCATGGCACAGTGCACTTGGCTGAGGTCCAAGAAAACAAAAGGGAACAAGAGAAAGAGAGGAAAGCCCATGAGGAAGAAGAAACACCTCACTGGTCACTACTAGGTGATAGAATAAGCAAACAAATAAGCTTGCCAGTCAGAACTCAGCGCATGCTCCTTAAACCTAAAGCCACAACTGTTTAATTTTAGCTTCCAAAGGGGTTTGATAATTTATATTTAAAAGTTCTATACGTAAAATTAGAAATATTTGCTTCACTGGAAAACATATTTTCTCCACGAAAGGCCTTCAATGAAAAACTCAACCATTGCAATAATCACGCAGTGCAAAGCACATTTAGCCAATATATTGAAATCACCTAGAATGGGATTATAAATATTTTTTTGAAACCATGATACCATATCATAGTATCATCAAACTTAGAACAGCGTTCTTGAACATTGTGAAGTAGAGGTATAAACTATTGGCATTCTGCATGATCCTTCTAGCATAACAAAACCAACAATTGTTGTCAATGTGTGGCTCTTAGTTTAGCAAGGCAATTCGTTGTTTTGAGAAAATACCCAGTGCATTAAACAGGAGTTGATGGATGGCAGTGGCAATTAAAGAGGATTGCCAGACTCATGCAGCGACACTCGAGGCGGGAGGCGATGACTGTATGACAAACTGTGGAAAGCAAGGAGGCGCAGTGAGGGCCACGGTGTGTCTGCGATGGCAAATAGATCACAGTAAAGGTTACAAAGGTTCATCTAAATCAAAATATCAGAAAAAAATGTTGCTTTTCATGGTAAGTTGCTTTTCAATAAATAAAGCAGTAAAAATCGAATACATTGATGAATTTGTAATTGATTAGAGTAAGGGTGACAAAGGTTATCTGAATCAAAATATTAGAGAAAACATCATATATCTCGGAACTTAAGTTCTATTTTTTTTAACCAGGGTGCAAACAAGAGTAATACAGGAACAAAATCATTGGACGAGTCTTAGTTTTGAGATAGGGTGCTTTTGTGTAATTATCATGGTTTTGAGATGGGGTGCTTTGTGTAATTCATGATTGAAGTGCATATGGCAAGGCAAATCCATCTCCTGGGTGCAAAACTTCATCACATATAGAATACAAAGATAAACAGAAAAGCACCTTGGAACAAATAATAGTCTAGTGTAGTGCAAGTAAACATTCTAGTGACGACAGAGATAAAAACAATTAATCCTGGTTGCCACAAATGCTATTCCTACATAGCCAAACTCTCACCAAAGCTATTAAAAGTTAAGTAGTTCCATTAATAGTTTAAGTCATGTTGAGGAGACAATACAAACTAACTGGATCAGCAAAAGGATAGGTATTTCAGGGAAAGCAGGCCTGGTCTATACGTTGGAACAATTTTAGAGGCTATAGAGTTCCCCGTTTCTCAATCAAATTGTATTTGTAAGCAATATTATTGTGCGCACAACATGCGTAAGCCATGCGTGGGCATCATAAGTTGGGCATCTCCATTTTTGGCCGTATTTAAAACAATATGGTAAGAAAAGTGAAGAACCATATTCCGTAATGTGTACTCTCTCCCCCTCTCTCTATTTATCTCCCTCTCTTCCATTTTAATATATGACTACAGTTTGCATTTCGAATTTCACCAACCTAACTCAAATTTGAAATTCAGAAACTACTATCACTAACACAAGCCCAAAATTCAGTGTTCTTATTCCAAACCATGTTCAAACATGAAACTTTGCAAGCTTCATCGTAAACGTCTGCAGGAAGAAAATGTAAGCAGATTTGCTACTAAAAAAGCATATGCAAATTAATTATACCTGGTGGGCAGTAGTCAGTTTACAGGCATAGAGATTGAGTGCAGTCCAAAACCTCATTGAGATAGCAAAATATGGGTCATAATATAATAATATTTATTAGGTAGTGCTATTCCCCTGAGGATAGTGATCAGGAATGATTGCCCATATGCTGTATGCTAGTATAATTAAAAATATCAATCAAGAAGAAGTGCAATTTGTGAAAAGAAAAGAGAAAACTTAGCTATTCTAGCATTATTGCACGCATTTGATAGAATATAATTCCACAATAAATAAGCAGGCTAAAGCTATCATGGACCAGATTCAAGGAGGGAGTATCGAATATAAAAAAATAAGCTGTGCATGAGAAGTACACTAGTTTCATAATTCTAAAGCATACTTAACAACAATGCAAACAACCCATTAAGTCAGAAATCTCCTTCACAAGACTGATTCCATAGAAGTTTAGGGTTAGGTGGCAAGCAGTTGACATAAATTGTGTGCTTAAGTGATGATCCAAAGAATAGCCACCATAAATTCTACATAATATTTTATTTGATAAGTTCAAGAGAAAAGCATAACAGGCAATTAATAATACCACAACGCATATACATATTACAGTTGTCTATTCATAACAATATCCACAGAACTTGATATGTTTTATCTTATTATCTAACATTTTAGACTTGACTTCAAGCTTGCTGTAAGTCGGCATGAAAACAAAATAAATACATGTGGAGGCAGACTCCCCATTGATTACTATAAGAAGGAATGCTACATCGCACGAAGAAAAATGTATAAGAACTAATTTGCCTATGCTTTGTCCCACAACTTGGCAAATTGAAGATGCCAAAAGCATAGTGTTGCTACGCACAACTGTTATGTGACTAGCAGAGGAACCAGCAATAGCTAGGGATATATCGCCGTGGTCTCGTCCAACATTTTCTATTCTAGCACGACACATCCTTCAGCAGTAACAACTTCCTCCAACACTTCAAAAACAATAGGGGATGCCTTTTGAATCTACTCCCTTCGTTCCAAATTATAAGGCGTCTCATTTTTTAAGAAAATCAAACTCGATAATTTTTGACTAATGATTATAGTAATAATATCTATGCTAACTATTATAAATGTTATATCATTATATTCATATTTTAAAGTACTTTCATATGATGTTAATTTCATATTCATTGGAAACATAACATAGAATAATTCCAATCAGCACAGCGACCGTGCATTCATGTACCAAACTCCACCTTCTAGAAACTAATCCACCAGGAAAGCCAATGTCACTCGAAACTTTGGATGCAACTGGAACAGGAGCGTCCTCCGCACTAATCCTGCCCATTCCGGCCGGCCCGAACCACTCCGCATGCTAATTCTCCTCACGATCGCAGAAATCGAAGCGCACCAGCACTCGAAACCCCAACCAACCCAAGCACGGAACCACACATTACGCGACGGCGAGTAAGCAACGGGGACTCACCTCCTCGCTAGGATCAGGGCAGTTTCGGAACCCTAGCATCGCGAGCCCGATCCGACCGCGCCGCGGCGGCGGCGCGGAGAGCGCTGGGCTCCCGGAGGGTCCTCCGCCGCCTCCGATCGCCGGCGAAGGCGAAGCCTCGACCGGATTCGGGCGCCATTGCGATCGGAAGCTTCCGTGCTACGCTTCCGGAGTCCGGAGGCTACTGTTGTCCCCTCTCCTAGAGGCGATGGATTTGGCCGGCCGCGAGCTCCTCGAGTCCCGCCCAAAGTAGTGCCGAGAGATTGGGCCGAGAAGTGGGCTTCCTATTATGGGCTGGAAATCGCAACTTCGCAAGTTAGTAACAATTGGTGTTGGAATAAGTCTGTTTTACGTCGCTTTCCTTTTGCTCTTGATCGAATCGCATCATTCAACCATAAAACCAGATATAACCTCTCTTCCAACTTTAAAAACCAATACAAATTGACTTCTTCGATGGTTCGTCGTTGTTCCATGGGCCACAAGTACTGCCCTAGGCCGTCCGTTTGGATAGGATAATAGAGAGTATCGGCAGAAGATGTTCCCTGCAAATCTACAAGTCACATTGTTGTAAAAAAAGAAACAGTTCGATCACCATTTTATACTCCTATGGTTCATATTTACAAAAAAAATAGTAATAAAGTTATAATACCGTGAGATAGTGTAGCAATATACAATCCTAAAAGAGAAAAAAAAATTGCGTATCATTACAGCTAGAACGGCATTGGTATCCTGTGTCTGCCAGTCTGCCTTTTCAGCTTCACTGTTTCGCCAAGGGAGTCGAATGGTCGACACCGAAGTACCAATGCCCACACTAGAGCAGTGGCCAATGGTATCGAAATCGGCCCAGCGAGACATCCCATCCCGCAGAAGAGAATGGGGATGCAGGTGCAGTGCCTTAGCGGCTCAGCGTGTGGAATATAGTCGAATTTCGTCAGTTTGCACTCTTGGTGCTTACTACTCCCACTCAACAGAAAAATGCCCATCGTGTTTCCTCCGTCATCGCGAAGTAGATTTTTCCGGACGACGAAAAAGATGTATAAACTTGTAATGCTTCAAATGGAAGAGATTAACGTACACATTTCAAAATATTTTGATGGACTAGTGAGGTACAATATGCCGGCCGGTTAACACAGCGTTAACGATAAATCATGGGCGTACGAGCTCTCGAGTTATTTTGGTGGATCCATGAATTGAGGAACAGTGCACTGTACAATGTACATTCAGATTTAAGACTAATGTAAGGTCGAAATACCACGAGGAGAAGCTGCGTAAATTTTCAAAATTTCCAGATAGAGCAATGCAATGCATTCCACAAAACTGGACCGAGCATTCATTCATTCATTCATTCAATCATTCATCTCGTAGCATGCACGCACGGTAGAAGACTAGCAGTACTGTACCGATATACTAGTGTGTGTCTAGAAGATAAATCCATGTCGTGCTCGTGGCCCTTAAAACCTGGTTGTTGTGATGTGTATAGCTAGTACAACACCAAACCAGAGAACATCTTCGTACGATAGAGCAGTAAAGATATTCCAACTTTACACATAGTATATCACAGTTGACAAGTCTTCGCTTGGGGCGATTCCTCTCAGAGCCTACTGCAATTTAACTGTTGTTCTTATGAAAATTGCATAGTTTCGCGTAACTAACCTCGTTCCCGTTCATAAAATTGTACATGTATGATTTTCACTTGTTTTCTTCCCATAGTATCACTCGGACTTCGGACTTTCAGAATTGTGAGCCAAGTCCAGCACGTTCAAATGCATATTCCTGCCTCTGAATTGACAGTTTTGACACAGATATTTTACAGTGTTAATTACCATATTCTACCAAAAATACGTGGTAGAAGCAATCGGCATCAATAGAAACGTTCGAGTGCAAGAACGTACAAAGTTCAGACTTCTCTGCTGCCTGTCTACCTTTGTGTTCTTTTTACAACACACAGCTTTCTGAGGGTACAGTGTACTACAACTTCAAGCTAAGTCATGTACAGTGCTACTGTACCACAGTAACTAGTAAGCTGATACTGGTAATCCTCGTGAGCTAATCTGCGTTGATCGACTGCGAGTACTGAGCACGGAGCGATATTTAAGAAGCGACATCTACGGCTTCTACGCTCACAGCTACAGTAGATAAAAGGACAAGGTCGGTGTAAATGTGTAATGGCTGTCGCGACGTACGTGCATACAACTCATGCTCACGAACGGGAAAAAAAAACAGAAAACACGAAGAGGACAAACCGAAACTAGCACATCCAGCCACGATAATTTAACGCGTGCTAGCTTAGCTAGCCACGGCAATAATTAGGGGGGACATCTACTCTTCTCCATTATCTAATCATCCTATATTCTCATCACTAGCTATAGCTAGCACACAGCTATTCGTACTGCGTACTCTGCTCTATCGATCCAGCAGCGTGCGTTCCCCCTTGGTGCCACGTCGAGACAGGAGATGCCATGCGATGCAAAACATGCTGATATACTCCAAGTAATCTGCATGTGTCGTTTGGGTAATTGACTATTGAGGGCTGTGAACTTCGTCCCTGGTTCGTTTGCACACGGACGAGCGACGTAAAGAAATTTCGTCCGGCGGCCAGCTGCTCGGCCGGCTGCGAGCGGTGGAATCTTTGTTGGGTGTTCTAGCTGGCGCTGGGGGCGAGACATGCATGCATCGGCTGATCCGTGTGCCTGCCGATTTCCGATGCAATATTCCAAGTGTTGGTAGCAGTACAAAGTTAGGCCGTGTGTTAATTAGCCGTGTCCCCATGGATGTAGGGCATCTCGATGGTGAATTGGTGAGTGCATATGTACCCCAAGATACTGTGTTACTGATTTCCAAAACTCGAATCCAACATAAAACGTGGGTTAGCAGTTTAGTGAACACAAGATAAGCGGTACATGTCACGTCTCTGTGTTCATCCATCTGACCTGAGCATCGACAAGACGCGACCCGCAACGTGACCTCGTGGTATCCGGAGCCGGCGCCAAAAACATCACGTCGGTCACGGAAAAAGAAGTCTCNTGCCCCCCCCCCCCCCCCCCCCAAGGGGCCATCTGCCACGCTTCGATACGTGCTTTCAGCCACGACCTTTTCGTCCCCTCCCCGGCCCACGACCAACGCGATCCCGAAAACCGCCCGCAACGCACGCCCCGATCGATGTACGAGTCTAACCCCAGGAATCGCTCGCGGAACTGTACACGCAGAGGCGCCTCAGCTCGGCGCGCGCCGCGACGAGACGCGACGGTGAATGGCAACAGCCTGCGTCGCGACGAAGCGCGTCGCCTCAGTCACGCGCGGACGGGGCCTCTCGGGCGCCGGTGCGGTCACGTCTCGCGCTGAGAAGCCCGTGTAACTCGTCGCGCACAGCACCAGCCAGCCAAGCGAAGCTAGTACACAGCTTCGCTAGTACTACAAGATGCGTACAAAGGCGCGGAATCCCGGCTGGGACTGCGAGAGGACGGCTCGGTCGATCGACGCGCCGCCGATGGCGACGGCGCAGGAGAAAGCGGTTCGCGAGTCCCCGGTTGGCGCGATTCGCCGCCAACCATCTCCTGTCTATCTACCGGTCCGTCGTCTGATGTGGTCACCAACCGCGCCAATTCGCCAACCATTGCACATGGCCGCTCCAAACGCGCGAGCCCTCCCCTGCTGCACAAGCTGGCTAAATTAAGCTGCAGGAACGGCCAGTGCAGTATCCCCAATCTACAAGCTAATACTCGTAAGTAGGAGTAGACATATGCATACGGGGAGTCGGGGAGGACAAGACCTCCACAGGGTTTATCATATGTGTCGCGTTTACTTGGAAAGGAGAGGACTTTGCTGATTTGGCACTTTTCTTTGTTTGCCGACTACTCCTTCATGATTTTGTCTGTTATTGTATAGAAGCAGAGTCAGAATGTAAGCACAGAATATGTTCAAGTTCGTCAAAGACAAATATTTTTTGCGCAAACCAACCCACATGTTCTTAAGGTCGTGGATTGATTTGCGAATTAGGTGTGATTGATATATAAAGAGTTCAACAAACCAAGCAGTTAGAAGTATGATTTCGAGTCAAATGTGAAGCGCAAGAAATTTGGTTAGGTGACCAAATTATAACGAGAAAGAATTTAACCAAAATCTGGAGTAGATATGGAAGAAATCCTCCCCATCCAAACACCCAGCCTGAAAAGGTTGGATCAAGCAGGGTATTTGTTTTCATCGCCCAGAAAAGGGCAGTGTACAATACAATTGAATGAAACAAACTCTGCCATTCATGGTGATTAGTGGAGTAAGTAGTACGTGATCATCAGGAACCAAGGGAGAGTACCATTACACAGAGAGACGACAGAGTGAATTAGGCAGAAATTAGCAGCGGTGAAATGACACAAACGATGCATTCATGCAAGTACACACACAGGAAGTCACAGGCTCAACCGCGCAACTCTTGTGCCACTAATCTTACTGACATGGAAGTTAGTCCTATGAACATCACACCGCCACGCCGGTGCGGCGGTGCCGGCCGATCGGTCGACGGATTCAGGGGAAGAGCGTCTCCCGCACGTCGGTGAACGCCGCGAGGATCGCCGGGTAATGCCGCGGCGAGTTGAGCATGAGGTACGTCTCCAGCAACCGCTCCGCGCTGAGCTCCCCGTCGCCGTCGCCGTCGCCGCACGCCGCCCCCTCGGCGATCATCTCCTCCATTGATTTGCGGAAGTCCTCGTAGGGGTCGGACGACCGCTTCACCACCGCAAACCCGCCGTCGGTTGCCGCCGAAGCCGTCGAGCCGCGCGGAAGCTCGAAGCTGTACCGGCAGCTCTGCGATGTGCCGCGGCGCGAGGATGGCGGCGGCGCACGGCACGGGCCCGACACCGAGGCGCGCGCCCTGGTGTTCTTGCGCGGGCAGTTGTAAAAGTCCGACGAGTCGGAGGAGAAGCTCCTCGAGGAGAAGAGGTTCCTTGAGTCCTCGTCGTACTCGTCGTCGGAGGACGAGCTGCTCATCAGCCTGCGCGAGGAGTGCGTAGACAGTCTGCGGGACGAGACGCTGGCCCGCTCCTTCCATCGCGCCAGCGGCGGCGGCGGCGGCGGCGGCGCAGCGGCGAAAGGCGTGGAGGGCGGGCACTTGTGGCCCTCCCACTCGCCGGTCTCGTATGGCAGCCCCGTCTCCGTGAGCCGCCTCTCCACCTTCCTGGCGTCGAGGTCGAGCGGCGCGAGGAGGGACGGGTCCGCCGCGTCGACGGAGCGGCGGCCGGCGCAGTCGATGGTGATGTGGACCAGCGGCGGCGGGCGCGGCGCCGACAGCGAGAACCGGCGCTCGTGCTGCCCCGCGGCCGCCTTCTTGCCGCCCGCGCCGCCGAGGCGGGAGTAAGAGGGGAATGCCAGCGGCGGCGGCGGCGGCGGCGGAGCCCCTTCCTCGTCGCGGCGCTTCCTGCCCCCCGCCCGCCTGGTGAAGACCGAGAGGATGGCCGCGAGCCTGTGCTTCAGCTTCTTGCGCCCGGCGCCTGAGCCGCCGTCCATGACTTTGTGCCCGCGACTCACCCGCGCCTGTCTTCTACTCTTCTTCGTGCGCTGCGTGTATGGATGGATGGGTCATGGACTCATGGGTGAGCGCGCGGGAGTGGGGGAGGTTGGTCTATCGCATTCGTCCAGGAGGGGTAATGCGCGCCCTCTCGCGGGGCTTTTAACTGGTTGTGGCACAAGCGCTAGCTACAGAACAAAAACCGCCAGTCCAGAGGGCTGGGGGACGTGGGCGCTCGCTTCGCTCGGTCGCATTGCCTTCCTCCGCGCGGCTCCGCGACGTGGCTGACCGTGACAGGATACATGTAACGTAGTGGGAGAAATGGCCCGAGGCGGCGGTTACGCGCTCTGCTGCGCGACTGGCTGCGACCCCGCCCCCGGCCTGCTTATCTTATCTTGCGGTAATGTTAGCTTCTGCTGAGGTGGCTCGTGATATTGCGTGCACGTGGATAGCAAAGGATCATTATTCATAGGGCAGCTTGTGTGAATTGATGCTGAACAAGGTGCGTTGCAGTGTAGGTGCAGTTTTGGGACACAAATTGGGAGAGGAAATGGAAAGGGAAAGGGAGAAGGAAGTGGGCCGGTTGGCGATTTGGCATACATTCTTTCTGAGCGTGAACTGCTCTCTGCAAGACTGCAAGGCTGCAACTTGCCCCCCAGTTTTACTGTACAGTCGGCTGGCCGGCCATGTGCCAGTGTTGACCACGGCAAACTCTTCAGTTTGTAGCCTGTACACCACTGGACGGTACCAATAGTACATGCTAGTGTAGTTTTACTTTGCCGAAGCAATCAACACGTTCATTGAAGCGTTGAGCAGAACCATGTATAAGCTTCACTTTGTCAATTTCTCGAATGCAGCTTCATCATACTTAAGAAGTCGATTTGCCCTTAATGCGTTGTTTAGTGGCAAGTGCGTCCTCCAGCTGTGCGAGTGGGAGCCAGCTGAGCTGTTCTTTTGGGTTTAATAAGTACAGTAGTGTCTATATACTAGTAGTACTAACTACTATATCTATCACGTAGACGGCGCGCGACTTTTAAGATCTGACCTTATAAAGACAAACAAACAGGTGTTAAGTAGGAGTATTTTGTTAGCAGTAATACAGAACTGAGGACAGATGGGCAGGGTAAACCTAAGAGAGGAGAGAGGCCTAACAAACAAAACACACATCAGCATGGGATCCTACGAATAAGAACAATTTACTACTATCAAACTAGCCTGCAATTACCTGAGCATTTTTCTATCTCCATTCTCCAGGGACTTGTGCTAGCACTTGCTTGATTAAGCATGTGATAAAAGAAACCATTGCATGATGGATCCCAATAATGTGACCTGTTCCATGCATTCTGCCCATCACAGAAACCATTCCTTGAAAGGTCTTGAACCTTAAGATAAAATAAACCATTGTATAATATACCCCAATATTATGGCATTTTCAATACTCTGTACATCACATAAACCATTCCTTAACAGGTCAAATGCATGTACTCCTTGCCATGTGTGTGATGCAGGGTCCAAGGGAGCACATAACAAACAAAAACTGGGATTCCCAATCATGATCAGCCGATAACAGAGTTGTTTTTAACCAATAGAATGCTCCAGCTTATAATCAGAAAACAACAAACACAAAAGGCTGAGATTGTACGATATACTAATAGAAAACCTAGGGTAGTTGATGTAGCAGCTTGTTTGTATTCCCCAATTCTCCAGTCTGTTGATTGATTGAGTAATCATGTATAGAGGCAATAGTTTACAATCAACAGCTCAAAAGGCAAGTCAGTTGGTGAAGGCCTGATTGCAAAGGTGCCGAATTGCCGAGGCATCAATGAGAAACAGGGTTTGCATGCCATTGCTACTGCTTGAGTTCTAGTATTAGTATTTTTGTTTCATCTTAATGCTTGAGCCAATAATTCCTGAGCTGAGACATGTGCAGAAGTATCTCGTCTCGGCCTTGATTGGTGACACTGCTCGTCATGATCCAAGGGGGTGCTGCCTCAAAATATTCACGGATCAAACTCTGGAAGTTTTCTACATTTTCTTCCGGTCTCTTGCCACCGTTTTTCTTCTTCTTGCGCTTGTCACATTTTGTGAACACTAGCGTCATGGGGACCTGAACAAATGGACATAAGAACATTACAAGTGAACAATATCACGATTTTCTGTTCAAGTCTTTATCAATATCATCAATTAATAACAGTTCATGTTTGATGCAGTGTCGATGGCATGCACATCACATGTCAATAATAGTTTATGTTTAATGCAATATCAATATCATCTACACAACACATTCATAAATACACTTGGACATCTTTAATTTGATTTAGACATATAGATGCATCAAAGAAACAATTACGCAAGACTATTATGCACAATATGGAGCTTTCCTGTTATCAAGTGTACATGTGGTCACTTCATTACTGTATGTTTAAAAAAGTCTTTAATGGATGTCTCTGGGACCAGGTTAATGCCAACATAGGTACTTGTCCGAGAGGAGGATTACCGTATTTTGCACTGAATTAGAAGAACAGGAAAGCGAGTAGTTGAAACTCAAAAGGGTGAAATAATGGTCGCTGCATCGCTGGGGGAAGGCAGCAATAAAAGGATAGAATATATAGCTTATAAAGGCCACTTTCTTCATAGATTGCTTAGGACAAGCGGTCCAAAAGTTCAGAGTCAGGCCTTATTGCAAAGAACGGGTGGGTGGGTGCGCGGATGGGGACACTGCAGTATTACCAAGGAATGAAACTAGAACAAGCTCCAGAACAGCAAAATAATGCATGAAGCTCTAACTTTTACAGAGTTCCTGGTCAGGTACTAGTACTACCATGTTTGTCCGGCTTGTGTTTGCCAGAACATTTACTTTGTATTTCCAGAGTCAAGCTGCATTCTGCAGGTTTGGTTTGGTTTTGAGAGAGATCTTTGAGTACTAACCAGAACCGAAATACCAGGTTATACCATGAGCTCAATGGTATGCACCAAGCCACCAACACAGTGAGCCTGCTGTATGATTCTATGTTAAATTAAAAGAATGCTCACATTGTCATATTCATGGATACATATCTATTAAGACAAACTGAGAGCTAATGCCAAGTACATAGATCTTCTGAATATAAAATAGAGTTTCAAATGAATTATAGGAGGCAAAACAAAAAAAACAAATCCAAGATTCACTTGGCGTGTAATAAACAGAAACCTATTATACGAAGATTGAGCCCATTGTGCGAACCTGTCATGGATACCCTCATGAACATGTTTTATTTTAACTAAAAAAAATAACAACATTCATTTAAGCAAACATATGGCTATTGTGTTCATGTTTCTGGGTGCTTTCTCCTATCCTTGTGTTACCTTCTTTTCATAGTTCTGTCTAGCCATGCACTCTTATTTTCTTAGGTTTGGCTGTTCATTTGAACCTACTCATCTTTATGTAGTTTTGCACTCTTGTTTTTATTATGTCTGCTGTCTGCATAAGACTTGTTGATTGTCATCGACTTATATGCATCTGAGGCTCCTTAGAAGGCTTCATGCTGTATCATATTTTACTATTCATGTTATTAGAAGGTTCAAACAATTGTCCCCACGAATGAAGCATGAAGATAACACTGCTATGTTTATCATAGAATAGATGTGGACATGTGGTTCATCTATTCTTTTAAGAAAAATTACAAAACTTTTGTAGTCAAATTTTAACAATATTTGAAACTATGTAAAAAATTCGTGAGGCATTCTCAGACTCAGAGCAGTGTACTTTCCTATATTTGAAGAACTTTATTGTTTTAAATTAAATGCATAATACGTTCAAACCTTCCGATATTACATCAGGATTATAATAGGTGAAATAAATTTTGTGACCTGTTAAGTCACTAATGGGTTTCTACTTATGCTTACTTGAAATTTTTTACACATGTCCTCTGAGAGTTCATAAGAATAAGATATCAAGAGGGACAGCTTGAAATTTATAGTGTAGTAATTTGTTTCATGAAAACAAAACGGAATATCGTCAATTAAGTAGGATAACTGGAATACATCTTTCAATTTTAAGGGTAAATTAATTAAATTAGCAAGACAGACTAAAATCGTTCATTCACACAGGATATTAATAAATGATCATTCTATTGCTATGATCATGTACTCATGCAACTTAATAAATTGACATTGACATTTCATCCTGCTTGTAGACCTTCAGTAATCTTCTTCCCTGATGCTGATCAACTAAAGTTTCTCCTAATAATACCAAGGACTGCTACTAACACTGATATGGAAGTATGATGGCATAGTTAATTGATAAATGAAGGGTTACTTTAGTTGTTTAAGAATTATGTCTTACCTTGTTTTGACCAAGCCAACTAGCATAGTCAAGATCAATCTTCTTAGCAGGAATACTTGCATCTACAAGGAGAAAAACTGACACCAAATTCTCCCTGCTGAGGAAGTAATTTCTAGTAAATTCATCCCAATTCGTACGAGCTTCTTGTGGTGCAGCAGCGTATCTGTTCAACAAACTCTA
Organism: Oryza officinalis; assembly: GCA_008326285.1. Taxonomy (NCBI): domain Eukaryota; kingdom Viridiplantae; phylum Streptophyta; class Magnoliopsida; order Poales; family Poaceae; genus Oryza; species Oryza officinalis. The sequence continues at coordinate 48,322,561 of BDMV01000001.1, read as the reverse complement.
CTTAAGTCCAAATAGATGGAGATATTTTTATCAAGAATATCAATGCAATTTACATTATATTATGTCATGAGTCATGTCCGATTGCTACACGTACAACAAAGAACACACACTCCACCCATTATGTTATACCTGTCATGGTCACTACTACACACTTTTCATGATTACCTTGTCCTAATTATATATTAACAAAATATCATAAAAATATAACTACTTCTACGTAGTAAGCCAACGGTTTATTCGAATAAAGAAGGTTTCAGGGAAATTCTGGATTTCACACTTGTCACAATTTAAATCAAATTAACAAACATATTGGATATGCGTGTGTTTCAGTCGATAGCGCGAAGCATTCTTTGGAAGTGAAACTCCCATATACGAAGAACTAAATTTCAATGCGATCGAGCAATCGACATCCATTTAATTCCTAAATCATGCTTAAACACAATGTATCAAACTCTAAGAAAGGATATGCCCATCTCTCTAATTAAGAAAACAAGGAAATCAACAGAATTGAAAGTGGGCTAAAAGTTGTGTACCCATAACCAGGCAAATCAACAAGGTACCAACTGTCGTTTACTTTGAAATGGTTGATACATTGAGTCTTCCCTGCAACAAGAAAATCATTGCATTAATTAACGGAATCAAGAAAAATGAAGAATTGGTTTCTTAATACCGATATTAGCTTGTAAATAAACGTCATGCTATATTGACCACTAAACCCCAAACCCAATAATGCAAAACATTAAACAGGTTAACATCCGCTTAGTCATTATCCCCAAAAGTACAACAGCCTACCAGGCTTCTTGGAAGTGAGCGCGAGGCGCTTGCGCCGGACGAGTGAGTTGAGCAGCGACGACTTGCCGACGTTGGACCGACCAACAAGCGCGAACTCCGGTAGCCCGTCTCTGGGGCAGTCATCGGGGCGCACGCTGCTCTTCACGAAGTCCGCGGCGATCACGTTCGCGTCGCCGCGCGCGTACGGGCCCAGCACGATGTTGGAGCCCTTGAGGACCCGCGCGGTCACCGCCTCGGCGTCCCCGGCGGACACGCTCGCGCCGGGCGGCACGAAGAGCCGGTCGAGAGGTAGCTGTACCTGCACCTCCCCCTGGTGCTCGTCGTCGTCGGAGTGGTCGACGGTTTGCGGCGCCGCCGCCACTTGGGAGAGCGCGGAGGAGCAGGGCGAGAGGATGCGGCGCGTCGGGAAGAGGGAGGTGCGGTGGACGAGCAGGGAGGTGGCGGCCGGTGTAGAGGGGGAAAGGAGGAGGCGAGGAAGGAGGCAGTGGTGGAGGAGCATGGCCGCCGGCGGCGGACTGTGGGGTTTGGAGGCGGCGCGAAGCTGGAGGCGGGTTGGGGTTAGGGGGAGGCACGGAATGGGGAGTACTGGAGCTCTGCTGGGCTGGGAGTGGATTGGGTGGGGCCGGAAGGAAGATGGCTGGGCGTGAGCCGTCCGATCGAAAATCAAACGGCCCTGATTTTTTTTCAAAGAAAATAGGAAAGAGGAGGAAATTTCGCCTATATTTTTTTTATCGGTTTGTCTCTTTGAATCGATGAGGTAAAGGGCGTAAAAAGGCTGGGTTACCAGTGAATCGATGTTTTTCCAGCGCTATGAATCTAAGCAGCTTCACATTAGGTTCACATAATTATATCATCTTGCGAGAGCAACACGGTTTAGTTCCAAAGGATAAACGCCGCTTTGTTCAACGAAGCAATAGCTGAATTTTAAGACGCGCAATATATAGGGTACTAACCAACCAAAGGCAAGGTAAATTAGGCCAAGTTCTGAAGAACCGGTACTCACCAGCACGGCAGCACGATTAAGATAGTGTTTGGATTGGCTTAAATGTGGAAGAGAGTTCTTGATATAACGGTGGTTACCTATGAAAACCTCAGAACAAAACTTGGAACAGAGCACAGCAGCTAAAAGCTTTACAATCAGAAGTGCAGAGCTGAATGTCACCATGTTTCTCAGATTGGAATCGCCAGGGTTTGGTAAAGGCATTTATTTCTTAAAACAAAACTAGCATGATTATGCCTGGTACAACTTACAAGAACTTCCTCGGTGGTCTTCCAGCATCCTCATCTTGCATGTGCTGCGATTCAGAAACTTTAAAAAGTAAAAACCCAACTATAACTCCCACATTGTTTCAATTAATTGGATATCTTAGATAATGCTATCAAGTAAAATCTGCAGAAATTTGGTTGAAACTATGCTATGAATAGCCTTTACTGTTGAAACTACACTAGAAACAGCTTTTACTTGTTACCATAGTAAAGAAGGGACTATGAACCCATTCACATGTATGCACATCAACAAAAAGATGTATCATGTGCATAGATGTAAATCCAAAACAATATCATTTCAATGTCAATGTGAGAACAAAAAAAAAAGTAAGCATATTTGAGATGAAGATCTAGAGTATCTGACAAAGCAGATATAACTGTTCTTTCCTTAGCAACCACATTGCTGTAGGTTGTCTTCAGTATCAAATAATCATTCTGGAGCTGCCTTGTTAACGCTAAATAGGTTGAACAGAGAAAATTCAAAAGTATAGCGAGCCATAATGCTGTACAATGCAAAATGGTACCATGGAAACCACCGCAACATAACGATGAACGCCTATCAGTGATTGTCGACAGGGAGGACATGGTTATGGGGGCAATCCAGATCCCCCACACATGGAAAGAAAGATCTAACTGTAACATTCAGATCTACATAGAATAATTTGGCAGACCTTTTAGGCTTTTACCCTTCTTTTCCAAGGAAAGAATACACAGTGGGTGCGGCATGGTCCATAAGGACTTAAGGACTATGCTCAAGCCTACATTTTTCTGTTTTTCTCTAGGTCCCTAATTGTAACTTGTAGTACAGTGCTACTCTCTCTTCAATATAAAACCAGCAATGCTGGGTTGCTTAAAAAAGGGAGAGGAAAGCATACACTGCATGTGATAAAATTGGACTAGAATAGTCAGTTTGAAATATAGGAGACCACAAAAGTACAGAAGAAAATTTAAAACAAGAAAACAAAATGAAGAAGTAAAAAGAAAGGTGCTTGTCCATAAAGCTTGACGGCCACCTATAGAAACACTTGTAATCGGAAGAGGTAGAAAACAGAACAGTAGATTCTGATTAATATACACTTGGTAGGAAATAAGGATGAGCTAAGAAAATTGAGTTTATGAATGAAAATAGGTGATGGTGGTGGGAATGTTAGGTGAAAAATATCTCAAATCATAGTAGGAAATGGGGAAAAATAACAGAAAACATACAAGATTTGGGTGCTATAAGCATAAGCAAGCAGAACGTTAACAGAAAAATCATAGTACTAAACTGTATAAACAGTCCTTGCGATTTGTTGTCATCTAACTTTTGCTTCCTATTTAATCAGCTACAGTGAGTGAAGGTTGAAATGAAGCATAAACAAGTATTACATAACCCTCAATCCTGGTAGTAATTCCGCATGTGCCAAATAAATGGAGATAGTACAGCCCCTGCTAAAGTAGACCTACCTAACATCAGGGTCATTAGAGAAAGAAGGTTTATGTAGGATATGTGAGCCATTTTTATCCTTTGTCATAACTGTTAATAATATACAGATCTTGGATCGAAAGTTAGTGTTCCATCTAAGAGGCACTCAGGCAATATCCTAGTTAGATACTTCAAATGCCTCAATGCCCTCTAGCATAGCTCCATCGATAGTGTTGCAGATGATTTCTATGACATTATGTGAAAGAACCCAATTTGATGACTCTGTAGCCTAGCCTGTAGGACAGTATGGTTCTCAAACATTTGTAAAGTTGTCTGCATCCATAATAAGAAACAGAGAGGAAACCAGAAGAAAGCTAGAACAGTAGGAATTCTACAACAAAAGGGATCGGAGTAGATAATTTCCATGATAGGTGTTAATGTCTAAAAAAAGGTACTACTTGTGTAGTCTAAAAGCTCTAGTTGTTCAGAAGGTAATATATCTGTTATTCTCTTACATACTCTCAAGATCACATCGATTATCAGAGGTTCATTTTGTAAGGAAAAACCAACACATTTGATTAATTGACCCTCCTTAGACGATGAACTCAGACTTCAAGTCTCTTGACCTGATTAGCAGGATCAGTTAACTGCATAAAGACTTTTTCCGGGAATGACGCTAACTTTCAATAGCTAAGGTTGCATTTTTACTTCAATTAGGAGCTAAAAAGTTCATTCCACAGCAGCAAATGTGGGCAGCAGTTTCCGAGCAACCCCAATCTGAATCTAACAGAAGCTACAAGCAAGCAGGAATAATATGCAGCGGGGAGGGCAGGGGAAGGGAGTAGGGGACTGGAAGGTCGCGTACGAATTCACGGACGATGCCCTTGTAGACGAGGATGGGGACGGCGAGGCCGAAGAGGCCGACGACGGCGAGGCTGCGGCGCGTCCAGCGGAAGTTGAACTCGAGATTCTCGCGGCCGGCGTTCCACTCCTCGATCCACCGGTTCTTGTGCACCTCCATGCCCCCACCCATCCTCCTTTTCTCCCTCCCCTTCCTCCCCTCTTGCCCCTCTGCTCGTCTCCGGTGGGTGGAGACTGGGAGCCCAAACCTACAGACGGCCGATTACTCGCCTTAGTTTCGCTATTTCTCAGATAAACCCCCCACTTTATTGCCTTCTTTAGTTTAGCACCAGTTAGAAAACAGTCAATAGTTAATGTAATTTTGCAATAAGCACCCTCAGTTCTCATATCTAACCGCAAACCGCTGCGGTCCTGGCTCCCCCATCATCGTCTCTCCACCAAATCGGCGAATCTGAGATCTCCCCATCTTCTCGGCCATGGCGTCCGCGGCAGCGGAGAAGGGGAAGGCTCTGGCCGACACAGAGGAGACGGCGGCGGCGACTGCCGCGCGGCTCGCAGCGGAGTGGACCACGTGGGCCATGAAGAATGCGAAGGTAGTGGCCCACTACGGATTCATCCCGCTCGTCATCCTCATCGGCATGAACTCCGAGCCCAAGCCCCGCCTCGCCCAGCTCCTCTCCCCCATCTAGGGATCCTAGCTCAATTCGCGCCGGCTGCTGTTGCTCGCCACGGCCCGCATGGATGCGCGCGTATTGGATGCGGCAACCTGTATTGCATTTCTTCTACATAATTTTAGTTCCTTTCTGTGTGAATGTTTGTTAATTTTGGGTCTCCCCGAATAGGTGCTGATGAGAGTTAAGACTTTGAGTTGCAATTAAGTACAAATACTGGTACCGTATCATGTGTTACAGTGTAGTTTACTTTGGTGAACCTGTTATTGTGTTGCACAATAGTCTTAGACATTGTGAGCTTAATAGATCACTGCATTTTACTTATTTCCCTTTAGCTTTTTACTCTACGAGCTATATGAGGTAGCGACAGTTAAACATACAAGGGTGTGTTCAGTGTAGAACTGTAGTGTACCTGCCACTTTTCTTCTAGGTATCCGTTGTTATCAGCATTTCTAGTTTATCCGGGTTGTTAGAAACCTAAGTAATGATTTTCGCTTGACTTGTCATATGGATTGTGCTTGATCTTGAATTCTTGATCCAAATAGTATGCCTAGCTGAAAAGGCTTGTGTCTTTCAGTTTTAACTTTTCCAAAGAGAACAAAATTCAGCCTATCTCAGTTTCTTGTGTTTCTTTTGAAACTGCCTTGCCTTGTAAATTTATGGCTTCATGAAGCTCACCCTTCTGTTGGGAATATCATGGAATATATTGGGATGCTTTCAAATTTTTTTGTATGGAGTGGTTGTATATCCTTTGTTGTCACTAAGGAAAACTAGATCTCTGTGGCACTTCTCATCGCCTGCAATATTTTTCTGTCGTATCATCTTATTTCAATCAATAGAGTTACATGCCACATTTGTAACATCTGATTTCAGTCAATAGAGTTACACTACAAAGTCATCTTGTTTGTCATCTTGTGATCTGTGTTCTCTTATATTACACATATGACTTGAGACCTAACAGGCTTCTAAGTTTGTGAAAAATCAGTGGTAATCCTCCTTCAAGTCTTCACAATCATCTAAAACTGTACGCACCACTGGATTTGTTGTTTCCAGGGATAAAATTGAGCTTGCAAACTTTACTGTTGTGGATGCATTCTTGCTCAAGGGCATGTCAAATGACCCATTGACTATTTAAAATTTTAGTCTTCATCAATCATCAATCATCAATTTCATTTGAAGGATGATGTGTGCAGGTCATTTATGCCAAAGTTGGCTGTGAGTGTGGTCACAAGTTTTTTGCAGCTCAGCGATTGGGTGCGTTGTTGTTTTAATAATGACCACAACATCTATGGGAATTTGCCGATTGTCGGTCAAAGTTAAGTGTTTCTGGTCATTTTTATATTTCTCAATTCTATTGCCTCGAGGTGAAGGTTGAAATTGATGTCTGTGAGATGCATAAAAAGAGAGAGAAGTATGGCACAATTTTTTGTTGGATCTATTTATTCCTACAACAGCAAAATGGATAATATTTGATCTTGCTGTCATTTGGCTTTTTAAAATCTTTTTGTAAGCTTATTTTCATCCCTAGGAGTGAAACGGACTAGAGGAAGGTGAGATTGCCGATTTGCAGTTGCTTTCTTCCTTGGGCTTGTGGATTGTGGTGACAGGAAAAGAGAGATCCAAGGATAAGGAAGATCTGGGACAGGGATCTGCTACAGTTATAACAGGGATTGCTACTTTGGCAATCTGAAGCATCAACGATAGAAACGTGTTGTACAGTGCTCGCTGCCGTCTGATTGTCCGATCAGAAGTATCGACAGTAGAAATGTGTTCTATAAAGGTCAGTTGGTTCACTACAGTATTTTCTTGTCAATTGGGACCATTACCTTTTGATCAAACGGCTGTTGCAGTCATACTAACGACTGCAGCTGATTTCAATTGAGAGAACCAAGGTTGCAGATGATCATCATTCATCAACTCCTCTTTGTATGTAGACTGAAAAGGTGGAAAGTTTACCGCGCAGGCACAATGTCACTGTGCACGGTATGATCATGGTACCTTGCCTCGCTTCTCGTCGAGAGAAGCATTCCATGGACAAGACAGACATCAGTGCGGGGGATTCTTATTTCTTGAAGCGAGCTGCCAAGCCAAGGATTGATCCCCCGGACTACACGCGGAGCCTTACACATTTGACAGATAACAAACTCAAGAATTCTAGTATGGATCACCGAATCTTCTATTCTTTTACTACTATCATCATATCTCCAGTTCCTTTACCAACTTTAAGCAAAAGGTTTATGCGAACAAGAACGAACCGACAAATCAGCACAGCTGCACAGTGACAACGGGCGGCAGCGTACAAATCACTACGTCCAAATCGAGCCGGCGGATGCGGACGGTGCACGCGTTGTATGTGTGTGTCAAGCCGGCCGCCGTCCGGCGTCCGAATCACCACTTCGTCCAGGGCCTACGCACCAAATCACAATCACCTCACCGGCTCACCGCGTCGTCTCGTCTACGGTCTCGGCCGGCTAGCTACCGGCCCCGCGCACTCTCGCCTCCCGGTTCGGCGCTTCCCGCGCCCGTACCCCGTAGCGAGGCAGGCCGGCCAGACAAGCCAAGCCACCTCTTATACCACCTTCCCGCCTCCTAACCCACCCCACTATCCCCGTTACCGACCGGGCCCCGATCGTTCGACCCGGGGCATGCGGCGAGACGCGGCCGCCGCCTCGCCGCCGATCTCGGCGGAGGCGGGGAGGAGCGAGGCGGTGGTCATTCACGTCCAGGGGGTCCCCGCCTGCTCTGCGTGCCGGATCTGCCACCTCGTCCAGGAGGGCGGCGTCGGGCCCGGGTCGGAGGTGATCCGGATCGGGTGCGGCTGCAAGGACGAGCTTGGCGCCGCGCACCGCCACTGCGCCGAGGCCTGGTTCAGGATCAAGGGCGATAGGTACATCGCTCAATCCCGAAATCGTTCGCCTGTTCCTTGTGCTAGGATTGCGTGGTAGGTGTTTGTTGTAATTACGTATCACCGGCTTGCCACAATGAGCACCGTGCTGGTACCAGGTGTGCATCCCTCTCGGTACCTGCCATCCGGCAAATGGCACTGTAATGTTGTCGATGTTAGCAATGATATCAGAACTAGCTATTTCCGTCGCGAGGAATGCTGTATGCACGAGATGACGAGAACAACGCTTGCCATCAGCCGTTGCATCTATGGCTAGAAGCCTGACAGTGCTGTGAGCATATGCATTCGTGCTTCTACGGTCGATTTGAGTCATTTGGCATTCTTCCTATCACAGTTTCACCTTGGCTCTTTGAAACGATTCAGGTTAGAGTCGACCTGAACGCACATTCTTTTAACCAAGGCGATTATCCAACTACCCGTGACAACTCTTTGTTTCTGAGAAATGATTATTGACATAGATGAACCAAGGAATTAAATGATTTTCCTGAGAGATGGTTACTGGCATAGATAAGCCTTTTGTTGTTTTTAAGTATAGGCAAGAATTTCAAAGCAAAGCAAAAGCATATTCACAAGGAGGTTTCTGAGTGAAGACCTCTAAGCAAAACAGAGATAAGCTTTTGGTCTTATCCTTAAGATCACTCTGGACATGTGAGTGACTTCCCTTTTGACAACAAACACCTGGATATTGTGACAGACCAACAAATTATGTCTAATTTAATTAGCACAGCATATTTAACAATTTGTTGTGTGATCTAGAACTCACCAGTTGACAAAGAAATTAAAAACATCAATTACTGTGCAGGCGCTGTGAGATTTGTGGTTCAGATGCTAAAAACATTATTGGGCTGGAAGTGAAAAAATTCATGGAAGAATGGCATGGTCCAAGACTGGCAAGCATACGAAATACAATGGAGAGGGAAAGTACTTGTTGGAGAACGCATCCTTTTTGTAATTTCTTGCTAGCATGCTTGCTGATTGCTTTTATGCTTCCCTGGTTTCTCCGTGTAAATATGTTCTGACTTCTGATTTTTATGCCATTATTGGGTCACGTAGAATTTCAACTTTTTACTTGGCTACCATCAAAAGGACGAGTTGTGTAGAAATGTATAGGCAGTCACAACACAGCTCCTTAAATATACTTCAAATCTCCCTTTGGGTCTCTCATGCTCCCCTTTTTACTTGAAATGTTTAATCACTTTTGTATAGCATTGTTCATTTGACTTATCATGCTTAGTTTGATCAGGTAACCATGTAATCCCCTGTACTCAATTTGGCAAGACTAACCCTTAGCCCTTTAAGTGATTACAGCACAAAAGCACAATATTGGAATTTCATGTAATGTTGCCTCGAATTGCATCTAGGTAATTTAAAAAGCGGGAACAGCCCAATAGAAGCAAGAAATTAATCAATTATAAGTTAAGACCACTTTGACTGAAACAATTGAGAGCAGGAACTTGCATAGTCAATAAGTGCTGGAGTGATACTGGCATACATGAATAATTCTGGAATATATGACTTTTTGACCAATTTAGAAGTATGGAACCTACTAATTTATTTCAGATCATGGGGCTCTGTTTTTTAGATTCAGAAAGTTTCAGCTGGGCTGTTTCATATTTCAGCTTCTTTGTCGATTAATTATGGTTTTTCTTGGTGCATGAGCATGTAGGTTGCATCCAAAATTCCAAATAGATGTATGGGTTTGGGGAAATTTGCAGGTAGCTGCACAAGCAGTCAAGGCATCAGGAGTGACCTATACTTCCATAATAAATCATTGCAAGTAGTAATTCAATGCTTGTCCCAAAGAGGCAGATATTTTTTCGTCGTGTTGATGTTATAATTATTTACAAGATATCGTCGTTGAAGATGACATGTTTTGGATTTATGCTTTGCTTTGCTTCAATGGATTGGTTTCTTTATTCTATCTCCGTTGCTGACATGAGCAACAAGATTATTCGTGTTATGAAGGTGAGGCAATGTTATTGTTATGATCCGAACGTCACCACTTGCCAAAAAGCTGGGACTCTGGTAAATATTTGATGAAAACGATATGTAACTTTTTTTTTTATCTTGCGTAAGCTTGTTGACTCTGTGTATGCTCACGCTTTTATTCTTATGGTTTCAGTAGAACTATGAAATTGCAGGTTTCCGCCACATTTCTTGTCTCTGCATACACCAGGTACATGCTTTTACCCTCAATGCCGCCTGATTATTCATCTTATGTCATGAGTTCTTTACAATGTTGAACTTGCAATTTATGTTAAGAAAAAATGGCTAAATACCGATCATCATTAATCAGGATGCACAAATTGTTCCAAAGGGGTATCGTTAAATCCATTCAAAAGAAGATATACAACCTTGCAAAATATGCATCGTTTCCATATATGTAACCCTATATAACTGATGTATTTTGCACATAGTGAACAATGAATGGCAAAGACTCAAACATCTACTTAGACTGTTGGTACCAATTGTTTGTACCTTGCTTTTGCAATCTGAGATATGATTCCTAGAATTCAATTGTATATGGCTTAACATTTTTAAAAAAGAAATAAAACTGAATTAGTTACGCAACTTCTTCAAGTACAAAAATAAGAGAATTTGATAACGAGAGCACTGCTACGCGTACTAAATTTTTCTTACTAATTTTTTACTAATAATCATCTCAAACGTTTGATTTAGGTGAATGAAAGTTATAAAAAATCTAGATGAACTCATAACATGACACATTACTGTTAGTAATATAGCCTTTTCCTTTGAGAAATTGAAATTAAATATTCCTTTAACCAAGATTCCTTGCCATAGAATAAGAACCACGTATTAGGTAGAGCCTGTCCAGAGAACTGCCCTGTGCTCTGACCTACTGAATTATGTGCCTAATATTTTTTTTCTCGATGTCCCATATGCTGTATGTTTTGGCTGTTTTTAACAGTTTTTTCAGTGTCGAGCTGAGTTGCTGTCGTATCTGGAATTGAGTATTTTATTTACATCAGTACTAATACAGATTTTTTTTTTCAAAGAACGTCGTATATCTATTGTTTCGAGTTCAACAGATAAGAATTGTGTTGCCTTGTATCTTGTAGAGATCACTTTAGTCTCGGAAGCTCGATTTCCATATCCAATGGTGGTTTATCTATCGCAAGAAGGATTCTCTGATGGATGGTATGCTGAGCACTCAACTTCTATTTGTTGTTGTAGTACAGTGCATGTCGCCGTAACACCTGTAATCGGGTTGAACAGGTTGAAAGCAGGATGGATGGTAAAAGCATGATGAACAGTACAGTTACAGCTGATCAGTTCCTCTGCGAGTAAAATTCCTGTATATCGTTGAAAGCTCACTCAATTTCTTTTATATCTCTGAAATTTACCTGATTTTTTTTATATCTCAGAAATTTCAACTTGATCCTTTCTATTCTCTTCCCGTCAGTTGACCATTAGTTGACCGTTTAATTTCTAACAAAATGACCATTTTACCTTTACACATGGATGAATGTAGAAATTTATGAATTATATTGTTGAAAATGAAAAAGTTTATCGCATGAGACTATTACAGTTATGAGTTTGTTGTGCGATACATTATTTATGACAAAATTTATTTTTAGATAATGAAAGAAAAACAATATGTATTTATTTTATTTATTAAAAAGTCATAAAAAAACGAGGAGCATTCATACAAAGATGGGGTTACTAATGCTCACGATATTTTTTATGGAGCTCCTCATTTTTGTATGCATGCTCCTGATAAAAAAAATCCATTGTCCTATTAAAATTTGAAATAAAAATTTCAATTTATTACATTTGTTTTATTTTCAAAATTTATGTTAAAATTTTTTTCACTAATAATTTAGTCTCAATAGTTTCATAAAATGCACTTACTGTGCACTCAAAAAAATCAATCGTTTTTCAAGCTTATATTCAAAGCTACATCGTCAAGGACATAACAGACATTTACAACCAAATTTAACAGTGAAATGGAGGAAAATGAAACGACAAGGGCATGAAAAAGATCAAGTTGAAATTTTGGGATGCAGAAAATATCAAGTAAATTTCAGGAATATTAGAAGGATTGAGTGAGTTTTCACAAGGGTATACAGGAAATTTACTCTTACTCTACCTACTCAGTTGGCCACAAAATGATGGATGTTTTGTGCTGCTCTTATTGACGCATGTAGTTTCTGAAATTTTCTGGTTAGTGTGGTCTACTCCCTCCTTCCAAAAAACACAACCTAGTTAGGGATGTGACACAACATAGTACAATAAATCTAGATAAGGGCTTCCATCCCCAATTAGGTTAGTTTATTTTGGGATGGAGGAAGTAGCTGGCAAGCTGAGCTCTACTTATTTCGCGATGCTTGTTAATGGTCTCGGAAAGAGTTATTCTTGTGTTTGTACTCTGTACAAGGAGACATTGTAGTTACACTACTACAGAAAAGGTGATTGGTGCCAGTTGGGAATCGGCGCCGGTTATAGAACCAACATCTATAATAATATATAGGTGCCGGTTTTAGCCAAGAACCGGCACCAGTATGGTTGAATGAGGACAAAAAAAGCCCCAGCTCAGCTGGAATCAAGCACATCAGAGAGGATCCACCAACATTAAATCCATCAAAAATTCATTACATCACAATCACTAAATCCATGAGAAAGATCCACCATCCAACTATATTCATGAATCAAAATCGATCAAAAAATTTCACAGAGGACAGAAGCATGTGGTCAAGCGGAATCGACCAAAAAATTTTAGGGGACAATGTGGTCTACAAATCAGCCCCAACATTTTCCAGTAACGATTTATTACGGACCAAGCAACAATTTAGCCAATCCTCACACTATGACCAAACCATATCACGCCCATTAGAAAAACCAACTCCGACGAACCACCCCAGAATCAAGAAACCACTAGGAACATCCACCAACCAGCTCGATGTAGGTGAACCACCACCCATCCGACAAGATGTGTGCCTTGTTGATGGACAAGTCGAGGTCGGCGAGCACATACATAGCCTCGAGCAGCACCCCCGTCTTTCGCGCGCTGTCCACCTGCACACACGCATCATCACATCCCCAAATCAGTAACCCTCACCGCAAGAACACGCACCAAATTGACCCAAGACTACTGCTCCTAGCCGCCGTGGAGGTCCCGAGCTTGGAGGTCACCTGATCTGGCCCCGCGCCTCCTCCTCCACCTCGCAGGACAGGATAGGAGAGGAAGGGAGGTGAGTGGGACGACGGAGGAAGCCGTGGCCGCTGCCGCGCCGGGGAGATGCGCCCCTACTGCACCGCGTGCCGATGGCTGCCACCGCGCGGGGGAGAAGCCACTCGTCGGTGACGTCACTCCGCGGCTCGCTAGGAGAGATCGAGAAGGGGGAGAGATGGGAATGAGAGTGCGAGAAAGGAGAGAAGTACGGACTAAGTGTGAAGAGGATAAGATAAGGACAGCTCTTCTCCCACGCTCCACGTGCTCGGCTCGCCTCCATCAGAGAGTATCGGTTTTTTTATAAAACCAACACTTTTATCCCACGTATAGGTGTCGGTTTTAAGTAGAAACCGGTACTTTTCTCTTACAGGAGTGTGCAGGTTTTCTATTAAAAACCGGCACCTATCTCTTTGCAAAGGTGTCAATTCTATCGGATGACGTCCTGCGGGCTTGCGTATGGGCAGGAAAAGCACTATAGGTGTCGGTTTTAGTTATTCCGACACCTATAATGTCGTTTTCTTTGTGACTTTCTGTAGTAGTGTCATCTCATGTTTTATATTCTCTACTCTTATTTTCAGTGCTTTACAACATGTCCTGGTTGTAATTTATCATTTTGAGGTCGTGTGTTCATTTTTCATTTTCGTTTTGTTTTCCCCCCTTTTTTAGTACTTAGACTCTCGATGAGCTTGTGCAGACTATCACCAAGCAAGGATTTATCTTTTCATTTGCGACGCCTAAACTCATTCATCACTTGATATGTGCTACATGTGTTTCTATCGTTATGCTTGTACCACTCAAATATCTACTCTTGCCATCTTTTCTGCGAATTTCAATACTCATGTCATGTAAAAATTGAAATACTCATTCTATAATTGCTGGACTGCATGAGCGATCACATATATGAGATAGATGCTTCTCTTTTTATTCACCTGCCCCAATTTGTTTATGCCCATAATAAATTAATGGAATAACTCTCTTCCCTTTTTCACATATATTTCCGTCATATATTCTATACTAAATTGATTGTATATAATTAATGGTGGTCAAAAATTATTATTTCTATACAATATCATATCGTTGTACTTTGCGTGAAATATATTTGATGTTGGAGAAATGGGAACTAGGGTATCCCTTTCTCCAGATCTTAGGGTAACATTTGCTCCATTAATACATTTTGTTTTAAGTAGAATTCATTGCTAGGTTAGAAACAGGAAGCTGACAGCTGGCAGGGCATGAGAACTGGGGCCCGTTTTGGTCCAGGCCCCGGGGCACCTATGTCCTTCATGATTACACACTCTATGTGTCAAGATGAGTGTGAAGACCTACAAGATTTATATCTATAAGGTACGACGGACCCTGCTTCAGCTGAGGCTTCTAGGCATCCAACTTCTTGTAGGTTACACACTCCGTGTGTCAAGAGAAGTATGGAGACCTACAAGATTTATATCTATAAGGTGCAATGGAGCCCGCTCCTGCTGAGGTCCCGAGGCATCCAAACTCTTGTAGGTTACACACTTCATGTGTCAAGAGGAGTGTGGAGACCTACAAGATTTATATTTATAAGGTGCGACAGGGTCTGCTCCAGCCGAGGCCCCAGGGCATCCAATCTCTTGTAGGTTACACACTCCGTGTGTCAAGAGATGTGTTGAGACCTAAAATATTTATATCTATAAGGTACGATAGGGCTCGCTCCGATCGAGGCCCTGGGGCATCCAACCTCTTGTCGGTTACACACTCCGTGTGTTAAGAGGAGTGTAGAGACCTACAAGATTTATATCTATAAGGTGCGACGGGGCCTGCTCTGGCTGAGACCCCGAGGCATCCAACCTCTTGTAGGTTACACACTCCGTGTGTCAAGAGGAGTGTGGAGACCTACAAGATTTATATCTATGAGGTGCAACAGGGCCCACTCCGGCCGAGGCCCCAGGGCACCCAACCTCTTGTAAGTTACACACTCCGTGTGCTCAGAGGAGTGTGGAGACCTATAAGATTTACATCTAGTAAATGATCACATGTGCAGTTGTATGACGGAAGGAACTTGTGGAGTTATGTCCATCATGAACTTCTTCATCAACGACATCTTCGAGAAGCTCGTTCAAATCAACAAAGACTTCTTGTTAAAAGGCATGTGAGTGTGCCTAGGATTCGGGGCTGACTGAAGGCTCGGATACCACGCATGCCCTTGGAAGAATAAGTCGCCTAGAAAGGTAACAACTTGGGGAGATATTGTTTTCCTAAGATAAATACTGGCATGGGACGACACCAAACGATGAGCCCGAGGGTAAAAGTTGCCTCGGGCTCTTCATGAAAGACTCCATGGCTTGATACTTCTGACACAAGATTGCACGCGCCGCCTGTAATCTGAGTGGAATGGTGGGCCCGGCGACCTGTTCGAAGGTGGTATCATCATACCAATTGCAGGGCGGCATCCAGAAAATTATGGATCAGGATTACAGCTTGATCGCACATAACCAAGAGGTGGTGAAATATGAAGACGCTAGTAATGCTGCGTTGCTTGAAGCTACAGGGATGGAGTGACGTGCCGCATATCAACTAATGGATTCATAACTTCACCACCAAGCAGGAGAATGGCAACGGATGTATCGTGACATGGCATGGGTCTGTTTAATCTAGATTTAAGTATGTGGTGAGAGAAGCAAGCCCTAGTTGTCCTGGGCCCCTTTGACTGGGAGCCTCAGGCATGGTAAAAACAATTGTCCATGGTAATTCTACCTTTAAACTACAAATGTCAGAGGAGACAATGACAAGACATAGTTTCAATATTTCTTAGGTGATAACGGCACTGTAGACCCCCCTTGGACTATAAAAGGAGGGGTCATGCTACAAAGATGAAAAAAAGAGAAAATTGGAAAAAAAAAACCTTAGGGAGAACAACTCTAGGACAAACTCAGTCTAAAAACTCGCATTGTATACTCTTTCTTTTTAGTAGTCCCAAGCACAGGAATAGGGTATTACGCTTTCGAGCAGTCTGAATCTGTATACATATATTGTGTTTTTTTCTTTATTTGTACTTTCAAACGACAGGAACTCGATCTCAACTCACTCTCCAGCCAAATCTCCCAAGGGGGCTTTCTCTTCTTCGTTGTAGGAGAGCGATCTCCAACATTTGATATACGCAATGAATCAAATTTAAGCTCTATTGCACGGATCATAAGAAATAACTTTTGCTAACATGAAATTTCAAAAAAATTTAAAGAAAAAAATAATTACACCATAACGTTAGCACAGACATATTATGACATAGTAAAAAGAGTAAAACGGAAAATTATTCAGGATTTGTTGCTCCAAAGCGATATGGGATTTGCTACCCTATATCTCGATGACTCGGAGGTTCTAGTCTCACTAGTACAGATCCTCTTATCTCTGACGGGCCCTCACATGCCTAGACTATTGGGCCGTCAGAACCAAGTCATCTCAATCAGGTCTAAATTTGCGCCGTTGTAGATGTACTCGTGCAGTCATACTCTAGGCCCAAGTACACATTGCCCGTCACCGATGATACTCATCTGTGACGGGCACAGCTTTAGGCCCGATTGAGATGACCTAGCATATCTCAATCGGGCTCGTCTACAGAGCCCGTCAGAGATGAGGATCATCGGTGACGGCTCCAAATATGGCCCGATTGAGATGGCTTTAAAGCCCGTCACCGATGACTCGTATCTCAATCGGGCCCTTCTAGAGAGCCCGTCAGAGATATGAGTCATCGGTGACGGGCTACAAATATGGCCCGATTGAGATGTGCTTTAAAGCCCCGTCACCGATGACTCATATCTGTGTCGGGTTTTTTGTTGATGCCCGTTAGAGATAACTGTGCGCCCGTTAGAGATGTCGGTTCATTGGCCCGATTGAGATATATTTCGCACACTATAAATAGACCACCCGACTGTTGTCTGAAGTTATCCCACTATTCACTATTTTGGTGGGAGGTTGAAAGGGGCGAATTTTTGTCATTTTTTCCAAAGAAAAACAGAAAAATCTTAGAAGTAAGAAAAAAGGTAGTAATAATTTTTTTTAATTTAGTAGTATGTTAACTAATATTTTATTAAATTTTGCAGCGATGGATCGAAGTTGGATGAATGCGACAACTTTGAAATGTCATTGCAAGGAGTATAGAGATGGCGTTTTAAGTTTTATGAACGTTGCGGAGGAGGATAGGAGAAGAAGAAATAGCAAATACATGTGTTGTCCATGTAGAGATTGCAAGAATGATATTATGTTTAGCGGAGAGGAGGTACACTCTCACTTGATACAACGGGGATTCATGAAGGGCTACACATGTTGGGTGAAGCATGGAGAGCAAGAATCGGGTAGTGGTGCAGCTGCAGACAGAAGTGATGCAGACAATCATGAAGATGAAGATGAGCATGACATGTTTATACCATCTCCATTGGGCGGTGAAATGATTGATGTGGATCCTGATATGCTGCAAGAGATGTTACGTGACGTTGAGGAGCAAGCTCACAACGAGAGAGATTCCATGAAATTCAACAGGTTGGTCAGTGACTCCGAGACACCTCTATACGTCGGATGCAAGGCAAAGCACACTAAATTGTCAGCTGCCTTGGACCTAATGAAGCTGAAGGCAAGTAGTGGATGGACAGACAAGAGTTTTACGGAACTTTTGGGAATATTGAAGGTCATGCTTCCTGAAGAGAACACATTGCCCGAGACGACATATGAAGCAAAGCAGGTTCTGTGTCCCTTGGGGTTAGAGGTCCGTAGAATTCACGCTTGTCCAAACGACTGCATATTGTACCACAAGCAATATGCGGACCTAGATGCTTGTCCTGTGTGCAAGGCTTCTCGATACAAGCGAAAGAAAAGTGCGGGGGAGGGAAAGAAGTCAAAGCGGGGTGGTCCGGTGAAGGTTGTGTGGTATCTACCTATCATTGATCGCTTCAAGAGAATATTTGCCAACCCCAAGGAAGCAAAGTTAGTGCGTTGGCATGTTGAAGATGGAAGGAACGACGGTTTGCTAAGGCACCCTGCGGATTCGATTCAATGGAGGAATATCGATCGTATGCACAAAGACTTTGCTGTTGATCCCAGAAACATGAGGATATGTCTGTGTACAGATGGCATGAATCCTTTCGGAGATATGAGCAGTTCTCACAGCACTTGGCTAGTTCTTATTGCGAACTATAACCTCCCACCATGGTTGTGCTTCAAAAGAAAATATATTATGTTGTGCTTGTTAATCCAAGGTCCAAAACAACCGGGCAATGATATCGATGTGTTCTTGGAGCCTGTTATCGATGATCTTGAGATTCTTTGGAAAGAAGGTGTGGAAACCTGGGATGCATACGGTCAGGATAACTTCAAGCTACGAGTTCTATTGTTCTGCACCATTAACGACTATCCGGCACTAGGTAATCTTTCCGGACAAACCGTGAAAGGAAAGAAGGCTTGCTCTGACTGTATGGAACATACACGCAGTAGGTGGCTGAAGAAATCAAGAAAGATGGTTTACATGGGTCATAGGAGATGGCTCCCGCTACGCCACGCCTTTAGAAGAAATAAGAAAATTTTCAACGGTCGGAGAGAACTTGGAACTGCTCCCAAGGATTTGTCTGGAGACGAAGTCCACGACATGGTCAAAGACATAACTAACGAGTTTGGGAAGAAAAGAAAACGTGGCAAGGGAAATAATAAGGGTATGTGGAAGAAAAAATCCATATTTTGGCAGCTACCATACTGAAAAGACCTTGAGGTCCGGCATTGCATTGATCTAATGTACGTAGAGAAGAATTGTTGCGATAGTTTGCTCGGGCTACTGCTTAATATGCCTGGAAAGACAAAGGGCGGGTTGAATGCTCGCCTAGATCTGCAGGAATTGAATATTCGCAGTGAGCTTCAGCCTGTTACGGACGAAGAGACAGGCAGAGTGTACCTCCCACCAGCTTGCCACACATTGTCGAAGGATGAGAAGATCGCAATGCTATCATGCCTGACTGATATTAAGGTTCCTTCGGGCTATTCAGCAAGGATCAGTAAGTACGTTAAATTGGAGGATCTAAAACTGGTTGGAATGAAGTCTCACGATTGCCACGTGCTAATCACACAGATCTTGCCAGTTGCTATCAGAGGCATTCTACCACTCAAAGTCCGTCACACGATCCAACGGCTCTGTGCTTTCTTCAATGCAATCGGTCAGAAGATTATAGATCCTGAAGATCTAGATAAGATGCAGGCTGATATTGTCAATACCCTGTGTCACTTGGAGATGTATTTTCTACTGACTTTCTTCGATATTATGGTTCATCTCCCTATTCATCTAGTGAAACAAACAAAACTATGTGGTCCAGCTTTTCTAAGGGAGATGTACCCGTTTGAGAGGTATATGGGAGTTCTTAAGTCGTACGTTCGAAATAGAGCAAAACCGGAGGGAAGCATCATTGAAGGGTACATGACGGAGGAGGTTTTTGAGTTCTGCATCGATTACATGGCCGAGACTGATCCTATCGGAGTTCTTGCGTCTCGCCACAAAGGAAGGTTGGCAGACCTTGGCACAACAGGCAGAAAAAGAATTGTACCCGATCAGGCATCCTATGCGCAGGCTCATTTCGCTGTGCTACAACATATGGCCGAAGTAACTCCATACTTTGAGGAGCATCTAGCGAAGGTCCGACAGGAGAACATGGGTCGATCAGATACGTGGATCAACAGAAAACATAGTACTCGCTTCAACGAATGGTTCAAGAATCGTATCGCACGGTCGACCGATGGCCCAAGTGAGATAATACGAAGGTTGGCAAGTGGCCCAAGCTGGGATGTCGACACATGGCAAGGGTACGATATCAATGGATACACATTTTACACCGTCAAACAAGATGACAAAAGTACAGTGCAGAACAGTTGAGTCCATATAGATGCATATCAGGATCAAGCTGGATCGAACACATACTATGGCCGCATAGAGCAGATCTGGGAGATGAACTACAGGAGCTTCAAAGTCACTTTGTTTCGTTGCAGCTGGGTGAATATCCGCACTGGAATAAAAGTCGACAGGGAAGGATTCACTTTAGTGGACCTGGCCAAGGTTGGATACGCGGACGAACCGTTCGTCCTAGCGAAGCAGGTCGAGCAGATTTTCTATATACAAGACCCCGCTAACAAGAAGCTGCACGTCGTTAGGGATGGCAAACGAAGAATTGTTGGGGTTGACAACGTCGTCGATGAGGAAGAATATAACCAGAATCTTCATGTGAGACCTCAGATCGACCTTGACGATGATCCCGAAGACGAAGTGGCATACGCTCGTTCTGACCATTTGGAAGGCATATCCTTGTAAACAGAGTCTTCGTAGTACTGTAAATTGCAAATAGATATAAGTAATGAAGTATTTTGTACCGGTGCCTTATGATCTGCATATTTTAAATTCATGTGTGTTTTAAAATTTAATAGCAAATACATGTGTTGTCCATGTAGAGATTGCAAATTTACACTGTTTAAATAAGGCATAGGTTAATTATAATAATTTTTTAAACTTTAATGGCAATTTTAAACTAATTTAATAAGGCATATTTTAATTTAACAGAAATTTTACACCATCTAAAAATGTAATAGCAATTTTAAATCGGGTACAAGTTAATTATAAATGATTTTATAACTTAAATATCATTATTAAATACAACTGATTAGGAATATTTTAATTCTATAATGGGATGAGCTTATCTCTATTGGGCATATAAATAATGCCCGTCAGAGATGAGCTTATCTCTATCAGGCGTATTAGCTCTGCCCGTCACGGATGATTGTCATCCGTATCGGGCTTACTAGTTGTGCCCGTCACGGATGATTGTCATTCGTATCGGGCTTCGTTCTTGTGTCCGTCACGGATGATTGTCATTCGTATCAGGCTTAGTGCTTGTGCCCGATGGTGATGACCTACGACTAGGTTTTTTACCGATCCAGATCTAGATCGGTAGAAAAACTAAGTTTTTCACTCTCCCTCTCACCCTCACTCGCACTCTCTGTCACAACCGCCGCCGCCGCCTCCTTCCTCTCACTCTTGATCTCTCTCCCGACTGCCGCCTCCTCCTCCTGGACGCCGCCGCCTCCTGGACGCCGCCTCCTCCTCCTAGATGTCGCCACCTCCTGGACAGCGCCGCCTCCTGGACGCCTCCTCCTCCTCCTCGACGCCGCCGCCGCCGCCGCCGCCTACCAGTAAACTTGTAAACTTGTTCTCCTTTTTGAAGGTAAAAGTGGTTTCTCCTTTTTTCCCCTAACCTGTAAACTTGTTCAATTCCTGATGCTTTGTAGTTTGTACCATGCATGTAGTAGTTTGCTGTTGGTTATGCCATGATTTTTCAGTCCATCAGATTATCTTTGCCTGTTAATATGAGTGAAACTTGTGATATACTTCTTGAACTTAGACCATGTTTTTTTATGAGTGAAACTTAGACCATGTTTTTTGAAGTTTATTTATGTTTTGAAATTTCATGGAATCTCTATAAGGTTTTGTGGAGTACACTACTACTAATAAATATGTGCTAACCCTAGTGTAAAAGTGGTTTCTCCTTTTTTCCCCTAACCTGTAAACTTGTTCAGTTCCTGATGCTTTGTAGTTTGTACCATGCATGTAGTAGTTTGCTGTTGGTTATGCCATGATTTTTCAGTCCATCAGATTATCTTTGCCTGTTAATATGAGTGAAACTTGTGATATACTTCTTGAACCTAGTGTAAAGTGAAAATATGTGCTAATAATTTACTCTTTTGTGATAGAACTGTTTGTTCACATAAAACATTGCTAAATAAATGTGTGTTTTTTTAAAAAAATTCTATGTAAAAGTTGCTTTAAGAAATCATATCAATCTGTTTGGACTTTGGGTCATTGGAAATTCATATATAAGAGTAGGGAAGGCTGGCTTTTTTTTTCATTTTGGCCACTTCCTCTATATCTGTCCTCTTCCTGCCACCATTACTCTGTGATGATTTCTTGATAAATGGCCAGTGATAAATGCTCAAGAACAGACCATGTACACCTGTTCTTTTTATTTGGGGAGCACTACACTTTCTCTTTTTTGGATAAAAACAGACTATCTACACTTGTTCTTTTTTTTGGGAACTTCACTTGTTCCACTTGTTCTTTTTGCATAAAAACAGACCATGTACACTTGTTCTTTTTATTTGGGGGGCACTATACTTTCTCTTTTTTACATAAAAACAGACTATCTACACTTGTTCTTTTTTTTGGGAACTTCACTTGTTCTTTTTGCATAAGAACAGACCATCTACACTTGTTTTTTTTTGGGGAAGTATACTTGCAAATGATTGTAATTGATGCACAATTTCTAAGCAAAACTGAGGCCATATCTTAACCTTATCATAAGTTATATACACAAAATAAGTTTTCCTATACATTTTTTTAACTTTCTTGCCGTACAACAGTTGTATAGAAAATGTCGCAGCAAGGCGAACCCATGTCAGCGACTGCTAGTGGGACAACATCGAGCCGGGCTACTAGGACCCAGAATAAGATCCCTAAGGAAGTGTACACCATAACAGAGGTGGACGATCTGGGATTTCCGACGGCTCCTGCGAAAGCTGTCAAAAAGTTCGCCACAATATGCGGAATCCTCGGGAGGCGGAACTTCACCATATTGAAGGACCACATCGATCTGGTCCCACAAGAAGAAAAAGATGAGGCCTGGAAGCAGTTCAAGGAAAGCTTCGAATACCCCCCAGAGATTGAGGCAAGACACAAGCGGCAGGCTATCCGCAAGATGGGCAACTTGTGGAAAAATTTCAAGACCACGTTGGTCACCGACTACGTCCTCAACGCCGCCCAGCCAGAACCTTTCGAGAAGTACCCGTTCATCTCACAGGTCGTGTGGGAAGAGTTCCATGCCGCAAAGTCAACCCCTGAGTCTCGGGAAAAAAGCGAGGCCTATAGGAGGTTGCAGGCAAAAAACGTTCACCCGCACCGGCTTGGCACCGGAGGCTACGCTGGGAAGCAGCACAAATGAGTCAAGGAGGACGAAGCTGCTGCTGAATCTAACACGCCGCCAGTACTTGGTGATATCTCGACCACCCGAGCAAGGAACTGGGCAAGGGCGAGGGTGAAGAAGAATAGTGATGGAACACTAACGTTCCCAAATCCTGAAGATCAAGCGGTGTACCAGAAAATCGTAAGTACCACACGTAGATTATGTTTCGGTAGGTTGTATCGTACTCTTGAATAAATTCGTCCTAACTGCATCGCAGGTCGACCTGACTGCTGAGAGACAGTCCTCCCAAGAGGTCTGCTCACAAAGACGCGAGGATGACGTCCTCACGAAAGCGTTGGGAAGCGAAGAACACCGTGGACGGACAAGGGGCATTGGCTCCAATGTTCCATGGAAGCTTGGGTTTCCCCAATACGCGTGGCAGTACAGGAAGCACAGGCTTTCAATGGCGCAGAAAGATGCACGCCTGAAGGCACAACTTCGGGACGAGATTAGAAACAAACTCCGAGAAGAGTTCGATTCCAAGTTGTTACAAGTGGAGGCTCGGGTGGAGGCACGCCTCAGGGAAAGCGAGCCTGCTGCTGCTCCCATAGTAGAAACGAGCCCCACGTAGAGGCGTAGCAGTTGCGCATCTACTGGGGCGGCGGCACAAGAAACACCAGCCCCCAATGCGGTGGACCATATAACAGTAAAACCAACACAAAACGTATATGTTCTCCCCTAACCACAGTACATTATAACATATTATAAAGATACGTATGAATCTAATGCAGGGACCCACATCGTGCACCCTAGTCGTTAGGGTGACAAAGGACTTTGCAATTCCTGTCGCAGAGGGTCTTGCGTTCAAGCCCACGCCGGAGACCCGAGTGCATGGGGGGCAGCTGCTAGCCGACCATGCAAAAGTTCAAGTGGACATGGTGAAGCCCGAATGGTTTGGCTTCACTCTCCCGCTCCCACCAAATGACGAGGTTCTGACCCTTGGAGCTGCACGCGAGACCTTTATCCAATGGCCCAAGCAGAACATTCAGATAAATTTAACTCCTAGGCCAGCACCAAGTGCTCGTCCGGCGCCACCGCCGCCACGTCCCCCTCCAGCTCTTGTATTTGCCCCTCCTGCCGTTGAAAAAAGAGATCAAGATCTCCAATTGCAGTATGATACAGATTTTGGGGATGACGGACAAGAGGTCTGCAGCAGAGCATTCCTCCCCCAGTCTCCATAAAAAGAAAGAGGGAGGCATCTTCTCCACCCAAGCTTGGATCACGCAAAAGAGCTGCTGGAAGGGGGAGAGGAAGAGGAAATGTGGAAGGGCTGCTTCTGGCTCCAAAGAAGCTAGATCTTGGCAAGGCGCCATCAGCTCCTAAAGAATTCACATTAGGCATGCCATTGGTCGGAGACGACGCCTTATCAAAGATGGGCACTGCATGCAAGGAGTTGCATGGGTACTATATGGAGAGGTCCAACGCAAGGAGGAAGCATAGAGAGACCTCCATGACGGGCCAGCACGATAGACAGCCGTTCCTTGGCCCTGAAGACTTTATCGCCGTAGACTTTGAAGATCTATGGGACCTCTACAGGGTGCGAGCGATCGACACCAACCTCCTTAAGTGCTACTCCTTGTGAGTATTCTTGCATACGAGATATGGTAATAACTATCCTTGTATTACGCTTACCCTAATTCTTGTCTTGCTTCTAGGTTAACTTGGAAGCATGTCCATCGTAATGCTCCCCATGTTGCTTTGCTCGATTCAAGTGTCGTTAACGAGACAACTATGAATTACGATCGAGCCAGCATGATAGAATATATCAAAGACTGCTTATGGTCCCGCCAAGACAAGGACTTCATTATGTGTGCCTACTCTGAACAGTAAGCGTGTTCCCTACTTACAGTCAAACCTGCGACACGTATAGCTTTAGTATTTAACTTGTAATTTATTAATGTCGCAGTCGTCATTGGATTCTCCTGGTCATAGTGCCGAAGTGGAGTTTGGTATACTATCTTAACTCCAATATCAAAAAAGAAATATACGATTGGTCGGCGATCGAAGCTGCCTTAAACGATGCCTGGGACCAATACGTGGCAAAAGGTGGGAGGCATAAGGAAGGGCATCCCACGCTCGGTCACAAAAAGGACTTTCCAATACGTCAACAAGTTGGCGACCAGTGTGGGTTCCACGTCTGCCATAACATGAGGAGCCTCGCAGACAAGGTGACATTGCTCGACCTTGAGGTGTGTGCTTCAGTTGTTTATATACATTAGAGAGGAGATATCACAATTCATACTAACTTTTCAATTATGTAGACTAACTTGACGCCTCGCATGCAGGAAAAACTTTCGGCGATTCCGAAAATCAACTTCAATATCATTAGAGAGGAGATAGCACAATTCATACTAGATGATCTCTTGTCGCCGAAAGGAATGTTTAGAGTCAAGTTCTAGCAGAAAGAAATGATTTTGCGACAAACATTTGATTTTTGAAAATATTCTTTGTAATACAATTATGCACGTTCTTCTGTATATATTTGCATTTCTTAATTACATATATACTTGTTCCAATTTATAACTCAGTTTTACAGGTTTTGATGCATGTCAGCGGTTTTGTGAATTGGCTGAGAATTCTGTGAATTGGTTGAAAATTTTGTGAATTGGTTGAGAATTTTGTGACTTGGCTGTGAATTAGGAATGTTGGGAATGGGGTTGCTGGGACTGTCATTTTTTGCAGCGGGCATGGCTAGCAAAGGCCTGAGGCTAGCCAAAAAAACGAATTTTATTTTTTTTGCTGACATAGTCATCCCTGACGGGCATTTTAGTAATGCCCAAAAGAGATAATCATCCGTGACGGGCTCCTAAGAAAGCCCGATAGGAATATAGTCATCCCTGACGGGCTCCTAATATAAGCCCGATAAAGATAAGTCATCCAAACCAGGAATATTTTGACTCAACAGGTGGGGTCAAACCTATCGGTGACGGACTCTTTGGTAAAGCCCGTTAGCGATGGTAGTAATCGGTGACGGGCTGATTATTTTGCCCGATTGAGATTAGTCATCCGTGACGGGCTCTACCCAACCTGGTTTGACTTGTATTTCTTGGTCAATCTTATCTGTGACGGGCTATATTGTTAGGCCCGATTGAGATAACGTCCATTCGTGACGGCTTTGTGCCCGATTGAGATAGTTTCTCACATCACTGACCTTTGGTCAGTGACGGAGGCCCTACCCGATAGTGATGAGGGTTAATGCCCGTTAGAGATAGCTGAGCCCGCTGTAGTGTCTATTCATAATAGAATGCCTGTAATGCCTGTAGCTTTTTTCTAGAGGTTTGTTCATTTCCTTTTACTGGGATTTTGAAATCGTGTGATTTTCAACTAGCAGTTAAATAGTTGGTTGGAGTAATATATAGGTTTAGTGGTACAATCACGGTACTATCATATTCATAGTTGTTACAATGTTTAATGACTATGTCAAGTTAAACCGCACTTTGTACAATGAATGGAAGGGATGCAGACACGAAGATACTCCTAAGTCTTGACACCTTTGTTCCAACACTCACTGGCTGAGTGGCACGTAGGTTTGTTCGGTTGTCCCCTTGCATGTTTGGTTCTCGTCATTGTCACTGACTCACTTCTGATCTTGTCTGAACTCTGAAGCCTCAGCTTACGCCTCCCATGTGTAGGAAGGAAGGAGTAGAGGACCATTAATTCTGCTCGTTCTCAACATGCAAGCTGCCAACCGTTGGAGTGGAATCATCGTCTTGGAACAAACGGAAATCGTTGGTACCGTCGCCCACGCGCTGCGTGCGCGCTGAATTCGACAACTGATATGATCATAGCCAATCCAATGCCATAACAGGTACGCAGTGCTCCCCACGAGCCGAACGAAATGAAGCGGTCAACTGTATGTACGCAAATCAAACTGGTGCGTCGAAGTATGAGCATTTGAGCAGTTTTAATGGCGCCGGCACATTCAGCCAAAGTGCCAAACCAAGCATCGGAGCCTGAGAGCGCTCGCCCCAAAACGTCGTATTCAATTTTCGTCCAGAACCTACTAGTAGAATCAAGTTGTAGATCTTTTCAACAAACAATACGAGAGCGTGTGATAACTTCTGTTCCTCCATTCGTTCATTCGTTTTATATTATAAGATATTATGATTCTTTTGTAATTATTTTTTATGTTCAATCGAATTTATAGAAAAAAATATAACAATACTTTTAACATAAAATAAATATACTATCGAAATATATTGAGTTAATTGTACTTTGATTCATATTTTATTACCAAAATTTTACTTTGGACCATCATCTAACTAATATTTTTACTTTGAAAGTTACAATTTGGACCATCCCAAATCACTGCTCTAGCTGCATTTATCTTCTAATCTTACAAAGAATAATCTACATGTAAATCGGGAAGATTGTCGGTTTATAGGTGTCAATGTGCATAAAGTCATTGTTGTGCTCAAGAAAAGTTTTTGGAGTGATCCAAAGTAAAACAAAGATAAAATAACCTAGTTCAAAGTGAAAAGATGGGTTAAAGGGTGGTACAAAGTGAAATTTTTGTTATAAAAGGTGGGCCAAAACATAATTTACTCAAATATATTCAATGTTAGATTTAATAAAACTAATTTGGTGATATATATATATATATAAATTAATTGGGACACCATGGTGTCCGGGCACCAAGATTCAAATGAGTATGAATTTTTTAAAATGTTTAGGTATGAACATTAATTTCTTTACTAACTAGTTCAAACAAGTTTGAACTAAATTTGAATATTTTTTTTAGATTTTGATTCTAAGTATATAGCATCCAAACATATACTAATTAGTTAGGTATGTAATAATGGATTATGAAATAAAATTGAATTATTTGAATTGTTTTGTTGTTAGGTATAGGTATGAATCAAATATTCTTATACCTAGGTATATACTCATAATTTGAAAATTTTGAGTGAATTTGTGTGTTTTATATCTTGGTGCTCAGACACCATGGTGTCCCAGTGCCTAGGCACCAAGGTATAAAATACACATATTCACTCAAAATTTTAAATTATTTAAATTGTGAGTACATAACTTAGGTATAAGAATTTGATTCATACCCTATACTTAACAACAAAACAACTCAAATTCAACTTTATTTCACAATCCATTATTACATACCTAACTAATTACATGTTTGAACGCTATATACCTAGAATCAAAATCTAACAAAACAATGTTCCAATTTAGTTTAAACTTGTTTGAACTAGTTAGTAAAGAAGTTAATGTTCATACCTAAACATTTGAAAAAAAATTCATACTCATTTGAATTGGGTATATGGTGCCCCAGTTAATATATATATATATATATAAAATATAAAGTAAAATTATTTAGGTTTGTAATAATGGATTATGAAATAAAGTTGAATTTGAGTTGTTTTGTTGTTAGGTATGGGTATGAATCAAATTCTTATACCTAGATATATACTCACAATTTAAATTTTTTAAAAAATTTAAGTGAATTTATATATTTTATACCTTGATGCTCGGACACCATGGTGTCCCATATAGGTGTCCTATATGTGTATATATATATACATATACATATATATATATGTATGTACATACATACATACATATATACACACATGTGTGTGTGCACGTGCGCGCACGCGTGTGTGTAACTTTTTTATAAACTTAGTTAAATTTAAAAAAGTTTGACTGAAAAAAGTTAAAACGTCTAAAAATATAAAAAGTAGGGTGTACTAGTTTATCCCTGGATTCTACAGCTACCAAATCTTATGATCCAAAGTAGGAATGCAGACTATTTGAGGAGCCGTGGAATTCTAAAGTTGCTATAGCTAGCAGAAGCTTTTTTGAACGAGGCCTAAACTATGGTAACAAATGAGATTCGCGTGCAATTGGAATGAATATCAAATATGCTTTTACATTTTCTTCTGTTTTTGCTACGACCTACACTATGAATTGCAGGCACATCATGTAGTTATTATCTAAAAAAAATGCATCGTATACCCTTAAAAAATACATCGTATAGTAAACTGAACTTGATAGAAAAACGTTTGCTGACAGAGTGATTAAACATTAATTACAGGCTAGCATCTTGCTTAGCCGCCAGGTGCATATTATACACTCTGAGGTCTTCCATAATCTTATATCCAATAAGACATCATTGTTCGTTAGAGGGCGTTAGAGCTGACGAAGGTGCATGATTTCTGTGAGAGGCGACCAGCACGGCAGCACGTGGTATGTCCTTGATGAGATTTATCCCTTGAAAAAAGATTGTTGATGACTCGTTTCGGTTTACAAGATGTGCAACTAAATTATACCCATCTCGTTTGGGGTACAACTGGTGTAGTTTCTACTATGAAAACTTTTGCCCTAAACCCCATCCGCCACTCCACTTATATATACTAGCACACTGGTGACAGGAGAAACCACTACAGCAAGTATTTGACACCGTCGTCCTCGCCATTTACCGGCGTGCGTGACAGATGGAGATGGCAGCTGCGGATTCCTCCGGTGGCGACAAGTACAGGTCTCACCTTGCCGGCGACGGCGAGAAGAACACGGTGTGGCGGCACGGCGCGCCACCCACGTTCGACACTGTGAACAGCCTCTTCGAGGCCGAGAGGACGCAGGTTCGTTCGATCTCTCTCTTTTTATATCAGTTTGATGCGCACGCCCGCGTATAGTAATTTGCATGCATGGTGTTCGACGACAACGCGCGCAGGAGTGGCCGGCGGGGTCGCTGGAGGAGACGGTGCAGAACGCGATCAAGACGTGGGAGATGGAGCTGTCGCACAAGGCCAGGCTCGAGGACTTCAAGTCGGTGAGCCCAGGTCGCTTCCGCCTTTCCGTGAACGGCGGCAAGCCGCTGACAGGGGAGGAGACGCTGGCCGTGGGCAGCTACAACGCGCTGCTCGCGAGCCCGATCCTGCCTGGCGCCGGCGCGTACGACGCCGCGGCCGAGACGTTCGAGTCCTCCCACGACCTGTTCCGCGCGGCGTTCCCGCGCGGGTTCGCGTGGGAGGTGATCCGCGTCTACTCCGGCCCGCCGGTGATCACCTTCAAGTTCCGGCACTGGGGCCACATGGACGGCCTCTACAAGGGCCACGCCCCCACCGGCGACAAGGTCGAATTCTACGGCGTCGCCGTCCTCAAGGTGCAACACAAATCTTTACCACTTATGATCAGATCACAAGACTGCAACTTTCGTCAAGGATATGTGCTATGTATCTTATACGGGCAGGTGGATGAGCAGCTGCGGGCGGAGGACGTGGAAGTGTACTACGACCCAGGCGAGCTACTGGGGGGCCTTCTCAAGGGGCCCCTGCTGGTGCCGTCCGTGGAGGAGGACGCCGCGCGTCAGCTCGGCGAGGCGGCTACCGTGTCGGCGTCGGGCGCGGACTCGCAGGCGCAAGGTTGCCCCTTTCTCGCCTCCGGAAAGCGGGAGGTGTGATCGGGTCGGGAAATTGCGACTTATGCGACGTGGTCGAATCGAAATAAAATGTGCCCGTCATCTGAGGCGCGCGCGCTGTGCCGCTGACAACCACCGGCGTTTCGCGGTTTGTCGCCATCGTGATCGTCCGATCGAGCGGACGCCGGCTGTTTGCTCGTGTGTAAGTGTAACGTGTATTTTCTGGTGGCGTATGTATGCTCGCAGGATTTGTTTGTATTTTGGAGGCGTCACATCGCCGAACTTAATTAATTGATTGTAATCTACGATAAAGAAAACTCTAAAATCAAATGTTTAAATTTTAGTTGTGGATCATAAGTTAACAAGTAAATGATGATATACTTATATTTTATAGTGTACTTTAGGGCTACCTCATGGCCCTACCTATGTATAGAACTTTTCCCTATTAACACAAGCAAGAGTAGATCATACTTTCTTTAGGTAACCTTACGTACATTAGCTTTGCTTTGTTCTCATACACTCTTCAGGCAGTGTGCCACTATACATGTTTTACACATCTGCCCGTCAACCAACACTAGGAGCTCAAACAAAATATATAACAACAGAGAACGAGAGATGGCGAGTTAATACGACGTACTATTCTCGGCTTTCTTTGTGAGTTGACGTATGTGAGATGCCTTCGTGCGCCCTTATAATGGCAGGCACGGCGAAACCGGTCACATCTTGTTGTCGTGGCAGTAACGTCACCAAATCTCAGATCTAACCACGTCATAAGACAAGAGACGAGGCCAAGGCCAAGGCCGCTACTCTGTGGGTTGTCCTTCATTTTTCAGTCGATCGTCATGACACAACAATTGGCATGCATTCACCCATTATCAACCAAGCTGCCGCCGAGGTCTTCTCAATACATTGGTCTCGTGTTCGTCTTGCATGACCCCCGTCCAAAAGGTAATTAAATCCCAAATCTCCGCGTGATATGGACCGTCCATAAGCAACTAAAGTTTATGGGTATTTTTCGATGATTGAAATTTGAAAACTAGACGGCACGTTTTTCTATTTACAAGGTGCTTACATATTTTGAAGACTCAGACCTTGGGATTTTCAGATTTTCAACCTATAATTAATCTGATAATTAATTTTGTGTCAACACTAGATATCAGCCGGTACCTATAGGTACTAGGCACGCCATCACCGTTAGGTCGGCCAGTGAGCCTCCTGCTGCCATCTCCTATTCTTTTCTCCCTTCCTCTCCTCAACGTGCCCTCACCCTTCCCTTCTGTTGATGTGGCTTGCGAGACAAAGAGATGAGGAGTACAACTGCTATTCGCTTGAACGTGAAAGCTCAGCTAGATGGAGAAAAGGAAGGGGGAAGTCACTTAAGTATCCCATCCTAACGAGATCCCGTCCTCTAGTCTCTCTCTAAATTTTTGGATAGTACCAGATATAGAAACGAATACGGATAGTTTTCTTATGGAAACAAATATTGTAAGACCATTATTCGTCGGAAATCGAAAACGGTTGAAAACTATCTGAATTTTAGTTTTTTTTTATGGAAACAGATATAGTAAGACCAGTATCTGTCGGAAATCAAAAACAGTTGGAAACTATTTGGATTTTTTTCGGATATCCCCAAGTAGCGATAAATTTTTAGAAAAATACATATATATATACATATACATATATATATATATATATACATATATATACATATACATATACATATACATATATATATATATATATACATATATATACATATACATATACATATATATATATATATACGTAACTTTATTATATAAAGTTGGATGAGGACAAACTTTATATCAAATTGCAGTGCTCGATGATATAAAATCATTTAAGGGGTCTAAATATTTACTACAAAGTCTCACATCTACTTTTACGAAATTTCAGACCTACGGTTCAAACGACCTTCGATGAAAACATGTTCTATATCAACGTTATAGAGCTCGACGTGATATACTACTTCGTAGTTTATGACTTTTTATTTAAAATTATTTAAAGTGTAAAATGAATAGTACAAGCTTTGTAGAGGGAAAATAAAGGGGGTGATCGGTTTTGCTGGTGGCAGTTACAGCCACAGCCGATGTTGCCACAAGCCCACAACAATCACATTTGATCACCACAGAATGAATAACATCTTCAATCTAAATAACAAGAGCTTGATACAGTATATTAATTGCTACAACCAACGCGTTACTCCAATTTAACATGCACGTTCTAATGTCAGCGAATGGAAAGCAGATACGACGATGAGCGGCGTGCGCCGTGTGCCTCATTTTTGACACCTTTGAGCGAAAACGACGAACAATACAAGGAGAATTATTAGCGGAATGGCATAATGGCACATAGCAGCGTTCTTATATCGTCTAATCTTACGAGTGCGCGTGTCCTTTATCGTCTTATCGCGCGACGTATTTTCGTCCGTACGATTATACGAGGAGTTCTTTTAGGGAGCTCCATCTTACCTCTCACTCTCATGTAATCCTAGCCATTGATTTTTTTTATTCAATAAAAATAATTCAACTCTTATTTAGGTCTTGTTTATGGCGGCTTCAGATCTCAGATTCACAGTAGATTTGAAGTTTATACATTAAATTACAGTGGTTTAAAATTTTAAATTTTATCTGATATGTGCAAAAAATAATCTATCTAAATGTATCAACATAATTGTAGATCTAAATCCATGACTTTGTGAAGTTAGAAATATCCGGCTTTAAAAAAGTTGTGCCAAAGAGAACTTTCACACATAATTAGCCTGCTTTAATCATGCATAGACCATTTAGTTACCAACTTTTGTCCAGCGTGCATGTGTGCTTTTAAATGCTGTGTGCATGCATGCATATTATTTGAAATTGTTTGAAACATAATTATTTGACTTTTTTAATGATTATAAATGGTGGTTACTCCTAAATATTCAAAGTAATATGAAATATATTGACCATATTTTTTTCAAATTTCGAGAAAAAAATGATTGTATTTGAAGCCTCTATTGGATATTGTGTCAAGCGAAATTGGACATGTTTGACCTTTTCAAAGAAAATTTTTGAATTGTTCTATAACTTCTAAAAAGAATGTATAATTTGATTGATTTTTTTTTACAGTCATGACACTCTAAACTTTAAATTGATTTAAAAGTTTGAATATTACTAGTACATATGTTTAACAAACTAAATCTATAGTACTTTTAAACAAGGAAACATTACTTCGTTCCTTATTATAATATAATTAATGACATTAATTGACCTCAAATAGTAATAAAGAATTCTTACCACAAGAGGTAAGACTAATATTAGCCATCAGATGCAGGCACGATGGATGATTCATAACAATCTTGGTGCATCTTAAAAAAATCCGAAGGAATTAGGTATAGGAAAAATGAAGGAAATGTTCCTATGCCATTGATTCCATAGGAAATCGATCTATTGGAATTTTTAATATCAACTAGAACCTCGTTTTATTTTTCTTGTGAGTAGTACAAGACAAATCCATGTATGCATCTCCAAATGAGCATAGTTTAAAACAATTTAAGCACAAAAACATATATTATGCGTAGTTAGCACAAATCTTATGTTCCACACACCATATCTCATGTTTTTTCTGTTTTTGAATTCTCCGCTTTACATATGCATTCATATACTATTCCTATATTTTTCAATTCCTGCGGTTTTTATTCCCGTGTTACAAATTAAGGAGCCCTTGGAATCCTTGCTGCGGTTTGTGGCCATCAAGACGTATTACAGTTCGTCTCAATTCCTTCATTGCAAATAGGTAAATAGTGCCAAATCCTATAGGATTAAAATCCTCACTACAACGGTACCCCTCATCTGTGTCGGGCTGCAATCCACATCTGTGTCGGGTATGGCGCCCGACACAGCACAAAGGTCAGTGATGTGAGGAATCATCTCAAACGGGCATAAGTCCGTCACGGATGAAGCTATCTCAATCGGGTCTCAACTAATGCCCGTCACCGATAGCTTTGACCGAGACGACTAGTCAAATTATAGCCCGTCACAGATGACTATCTCAATCGGGCTACAACTATAGCCCGTCACAGATGGCTGTATTCTCAATCGGGCCTTAAGTTACAGTCCGTCACGGTTGACTATAACTCAATCGGGCTTTAACTTATAGCCCGTCACCGATGAGTATGACCACAAAAAAAATAAATACTGTTTTTTGGCTAGCCTCAGGCCTGTGCTAGCCATGCCCGCTGCAAAATAACAGAAATAATCCCAGCATCCCCATCCCAGCATCCCCATCTCAACATTCACATATATTCATATATATTCACACATCCGAGCATCCCATCACATTCATCACATATATTTTACAGAAATAACATTCATATTCACACATGCATACTGGTCACATGCATAGAGATAACAAATATAATAAACATAAATATTACATAATAACATGTGTTTGACAATTCAAACAGGACGTTAAAAAATGTTCATCACTTACACCTGAACCCTAAACATTCCTTTAGGGTGAATAATTTCGCGGAGGATGAAGTCGGCAATCTCCTCACGAATGTCCTCAAAGCTGCTACCCGGATCCTTTGAAAATTTGTCCTACATGTACATAATTCGAAATTAGTCGAACGATCTTTACATACATATACATATATATATATATATATATACTTCAATTTAGTTACAACATGTCAGGAATGAGACCACAAACCTCCAATTCAGCCAAAGTCTTCACCTTTTCTTTGCACAGAAGGCGCATGTTGTGGCAGACATGGAATCCGCACTGGTCGCCTATTTGTTGTTTGACTGGGAAGTCCTTCTTGTGGATAAGAGTGTCTTGCCCTGTCTTTCGAAGGCCTCCTTTTTGCACATATTGGCCCCACGCTTCATCTATTGCGAGTTGAATCGGGGTCCAATCGTACAGTTGCTTGTCAATTTTGGAGTTTAAGTAGTGGCATGTACTCCACTTAGGCGTTATTACCAATAGGATCCAATGTCCACTGCGGCATTAAATTAGTTAAAGTTAATACTAAAGCTAGACGTGTAATGCAATGTATTTAGGGAACACACTTACTATTGATTGTAGGCGCACATGATGTACTCCTTGTCTTGTCGGGCCCAGAAGGTGTCAAACAAGTAGTTTACCATTCCACTACGGTCCCCTTGAAGATTTGTGACATTGACTACCTGAGGATCAAGGAAGGCAACTTCCGGTGCATTCTTGAGACACCACTTCCAACTCAACCTACACGCAAGCCAAACGCTCTTATAAGCATGTTACACGGATTGAGATGAATAATTTTCGTGAGCAAGAGTACTTACAAGGAGTAGCACTTGAGGAGGGTTGTGTCCACCGAGCGGAGCCTGTAGAGGTCGAACAGATCCTTGAAGTCTATCACGATAAAATTTGATGGCCCAAGGAATGGCGCTCTGGCGTGTTCGCCTATTATATCATTTTCTCTATTCTTCCTCCTCACGTTAGATTTCTCCATGTAGTACATGTGTAGCTCCTTGCAAGCGGTGCCCATCGTTGCTAGCACGTCGTCTCCAACCAATGGCATGCCTAGTTGGTAGGACGATGGAGGTACGGGCTTCCTATGTGTGACGGGCCCCTTGCTCAGATCTAACTTTGTTGGAGCAAGACGTGAGAGGTGCAGCTTTCCTTTTCCTCGCACCCCTGCAGCAGGTTTTTCGATAACTCTTCTCTGGGGGGAAGAATGCGCCTTCCTGCTCTTCTTCAGGGGTGGGGGTTTAGTGATCGCCATGCTGTCGACCTCCATAGGCTCGCCCCCAAAGTCCGTGTCGTACTGTAACTGGACATCGTCAATTTCATGACGACCGGGAGCTGGAGGGGCTGAAGGAGCAGGGGTAGTTTGTACTATTAGACGACCGCTTGGTGCAGTGCTTGGCCTCGGGATCACCCTTATCTCAATGAGGTCCTTGGGCCATTGGATGAAGGTTCCACGTGCATTTCCAAGGGTTAGGACCTCGTCGTTTGGTGCCAGAGGGAGGGGGAAATGATCGAATTCGGGCTTCACTGAGTCAACTTGCACTTTCGCATAATCAGCCCTAAGTTGTGCCCCATGCACTCTTGTCTCCGGGGTCGGCTTGAAAGCAAGGCCCTCAGCTGCAGGAACCGAGAAGGTCGGCACCACCCTTACTGTCAGGGTGCAGCTAGTTGGTTCCTGCGATAGATTCATAAATATTGTCAGAATAGTACTTACCATATGGTTTCGTTAAGAACTCTATGCGTACTATATTATCGTACCGTTATTTGGTCGACGGCGGCGGGGACCGATGGCAGATCTTCCCCCGCCTCAGTTGATGCACAACTGCTGCGCCTCTGCGTGGGACTAGCTAAATCTTGTTGCGTAGCAGCAGCGGCAGTCACCGGGAGATGTTGCTCTTCTCGAATCTCTTGCCTGATACGGGCCCTCATCGATTCAAGCTTTTCGTCGAATTCAGAGCTCAATTCGGCTCTGACCTGCTCCCGGATCTGGGCGGCAAGGCGGGCATCTTTCTCCGCCTTCGTGACTGTCCGCTTCTTGTACTGCCACGCGTAGTCTGGAAATCCAACTTTCCATGGTACGTTTGCGCCAAGTCCCCTTGTCCGTCCACGGTGTTCCTTGTTGCCCAACGCTTTACTGAGGATGTCGTCCTCGCGTCTTTGAGAACTGACCTCTTGCGAGGCTTCTTGGGAGGCAACCAACTCCTTCTGCAGTTCAATTGAGATCGGATTCAATGAAAAGTTCAGGCTGAAACAGTGCGAACAAATATTGAGATTAGGCACTTACTATATTATCGTACACTTGTTGATCTTGGGGATTTGGAAGCGAAACTGTCCCATCTTCATTCTTCTGGTACCTCGCCCGCGCCCAATTCCTTGCACGTGGGTGTGGGATATCGGCAAACACCGGCGGTGTGTTCGCTGCTGCTGCCGCTTCATCCTCCTCTTGCCATTCCTCTAGCTTCCCGACATATCCTGCGGTGCCTAGCCGGTGCGGGTGCACGTTCCTGGCCTGCAGTGCTCGAAAAGCTTCGCTTCTGGCCCGGGATTCTGGGGTCGACTTCTTCTCGTAGAATTGCTCCCAAGCTTCAGCCGTGATGAAGGGCCATTGCTCTGTTGGATCAGGGGTCGTCGGATTTAAGACAAACTCCGTGACCAGCCTGCTCTTGAAGTTCTTCCAAGCATTGCCCATAGTCTTGAAAGCAGCCCGCTTGAGACGCTCCTCGTCGGCTGCAGGATACTCAAAGCGTTCCTTGAATTTGAGCCAAGCTGCGTTCTTCTCGCTTCGGGCACATGCTTGATGTCATCAACAAGGATTGTGAAGTTTTCCCTCCCTAGGACACCGCACGTCGACCTAAACTTGGCCAGGACAGTCCGAGGACGCGTCGGCAGTCCAACCTGGTTAACCTCTGCTATGGTGTACCGTTCCTTAGGGATTTTGTTCCCTGTCCTACGACTCCGTGCCCTTGAGGACCCACTAGTTGTCGTCGACATTGGTTCACCTTGCTGAGACATCGTCTAAATAACTTAGAAAATAACAAAGTTAATTTCACTAAATACGGATAAAATAACCTAAAAATAGAGCCTAAGAGTAAAGTATTTTCATTAAATTAATTCAAAATCACTAAAATAACTAAGTGCCATCATATCTAAATACAATTTCACTAAATACATAAAATAACCTACATTTCACTAAAATCACTAAACTTAACTAAAATAACCTACATTTCATTAAAATCACTAAAATAACCTAAAAGTAAAGTATTTTCATTAAATTAATTCAAAATCACTAAAATCACTAAACTTAACTAAAATAACCTACATTTCACTAAAATCACTAAACTTAACTAAAATAACCTACATTTCATTAAAATCACTAAAATAACCTAAAAGTAAAGTATTTTCATTAAATTAATTCAAAATCACTAAAATCACTAAACTTAACTAAAATAACCTACATTTCACTAAAATCACTAAACTTAACTAAAATAACCTACATTTCATTAAAATCACTAAAATAACCTAAAAGTAAAGTATTTTCATTAAATTAATTCAAAATCACTAAAATCACTAAACTTAACTAAAATAACCTACATTTCACTAAAATCACTAAACTTAACTAAAATAACCTACATTTCATTAAAATCACTAAAATAACCTAAAAGTAAAGTATTTTCATTAAATTAATTCAAAATCACTAAAATCACTAAACTTAACTAAAATAACCTACATTTCCCTAAAATCACTAAACTTAACTAAAATAACCTACATTTAACTAAAATAACCTACATTTCATTAAAATCACTAAAATAACCTAAAAGTAAAGTATTTTCATTAAATTAATTCAAAATCACTAAAATCACTAAACTTAACTAAAATAACCTACATTTCCCCTAAAATCACTAAACTTAAACTTAACTAAAATAACCTACATTTCATTAAAATCACTAAATAACCTAAATGTAAAGTATCTTCATTAAATTAATTCAAAATCACTAAAATCACTAAACTTAACTAAAATAACCTACATTTCCCCTAAAATCACTAAACTTAACTAAAATAACCTATATTTCATTAAAATCACTAAATAACCTAAAAGTAAAGTATCTTCATTAAATTAATTCAAAATCACTAAAATCATTAAACTTAACTAAAATAACCTACATTTCCCCTAAAATCACTAAACTTAACTAAAATAACCTACATTTCATTAAAATCACTAAATAACCTAAAAGTAAAGTATCTTCATTAAATTAATTCAAAATCACTTAAATCACTAAACTTAACTAAAATAACCTACATTTCCCCTAAAATCACTAAAATAACCTAAAAATAAAGTAAAATCATTAAAATAACCTAAAATTAAAGTATTTTCATTAAATTATTTCAAAATCACTAAAATCACTAAATGAGCTAACCGGCGGCGGCGCTTGCGGAGGAGGCCGGCGGCGACGTTGGCGGGCGAGGAGGCCGGCGGCGGCGCTTGCGGACGAGGAGGCCGGCGGCGGCGCTTGCGGACGAGGAGGCCGGCGGCGGCGGTGGCGGATGAGGAGGCCGGCGGCGGCGGTGGCGGACGAGGAGGCCGGTGGCGGCGGTGGCGGCCGAGGAGGCCTCTGGTAGGGTTCTCTGACTTAGAAAAAATTTCGTGCTCTCAGTGCGTGCTGGCCTCTGCTAGGGTTCTGTGACTTAGAGAAATTTTCGATCCAGATCTAGATCAAGATGCAGTGTTCTATGACATCTCAATCGGGCATAAACAAAAGCCCGACACGGATGACTCATCCGTGACGGGCTCTAGTGTACGCCCGATGGAGATGACGTCATCTCTATCAGGCCTACACTAGCGCCCGTCACGGATGATAGCATCCGTGACGGGCCCTAATTTAAAGCCTGATAGAGATTACGTCATCTCTATCGGGTATTAAATTATGGCCCGTCACGGATGCTATCATCCGTGAGGGACGTTAGTGTAGGCCCGATAGAGATGACGTCATCTCTATCGGGCCTACACTAGAGCCCGTCACGGATGATATTTGACTAGCAGCTTCACAATGAGAATTCACTACTATTTCATTACTCACAATAATTAACTTATTATCCCAAATAATTAAGTGAAGTACAATAATTCACTAAATTCGCAATAAAAATTATTACAAGTTGCACCAATTTACCTAAGCTTTTTTTACTAATACAAAATACTTCATGTGTACAACGGCTTGGGTCACAAGGTTATGCCTTCCGTATGATCTGATCGAGTATATGCCACAGGCTCTTGTGGATCATCGTCAAGGTCGATTTGAGGTCGTACATGAAGATTCTGGTTGTATTCTTCTTTGTCGACGACGTTGTCAACACCAACAATTCGGTGCTTGCCATCCCTCACGATGTGCATCTTCTTGTTCGCGGGGTCCTTTATGTAGAAAATCTGCTCGACCTGTTTCGCAAGTACGAATGGTTCGTCGGCGTATCCAACCTTGGATAGATCTACTAAAGTGAAGCCTTCCTTGTCGACTTTAACACCAGTGCGTATATTGACCCAACGGCATCGAAACAAAGGAACCTTGAACTTCACGTAGTTCAGCTCCCAGATCTGCTCAATGCGGCCGTAGTATGTGTTCGACCCCACTTGATCCTGGAAGGCATCTATATGGACTCCGCTGTTTTGCACTATGCTTTTGTCATCTTGCTGGACGGTGTAAAATGTGTATCCATTAATATCGTATCCTTGCCATGTGTCTATGGCCCAACACGGTCCCATTCCCAACAAGTGTACAGTCTCATTTGGGATATCCGTCGACATGGTGACACGATTCTTGAACCATGCGTTGAACCGAGAGTTATGTTCTCTGTTAATCCACGTCTCAGATCGACCCGTGTTCTCCTGCCGGATTTTGGCTAAGTGCTCCTCAAAGTATGGGCTAACTTCTGCAATATATTGGAGCACAGCAAAATGAGCCTGCCCGTAGGAAGCTTGATCGGGCCTAATTCTTTTCCTCCCGATTGTGCCAGCACCTGACAACCTTCCTTCGTGACGAGATGCTGGAACTCCGATAGGCTCGGCCTCGGACATGTAATGCACGCAGAACTCAATGACCTCCTCGGTCGTGTAGCCTTCAATGATGCTCCCCTCCGGTTTTGCTCTGTTCCGAACGTATGCCTTCAGAACTCCCATGTACCTCTCGAACGGGTACATTTCTCTTAGAAAAGCTGGGCCACATAGTTTTGTTTGCTTCACAAGATGAACAAGGAGATGAACCATGATATCAAAGAAAGACAGTGGAAAAAACATCTCCATGTGGCAGAGGGTATTGACAATATCGGTCTGCAACCCATCTAGATCTTCGGGATCTATAACTTTCTGTCCGATGGCATTGAAAAATGCGCACAGACGTTGGATTGTATGACGGACTTTCGGTGAAAGAATGCCTCTGATAGCAACTGGCAAGATTTGTGTGATTAGCACGTGGCAATCGTGCGACTTCATTCCAACCAGTTTAAGGTCTTCCGATTTGACGTACTTACTAATCCTCGCTGAATAGCCCGATGGAACTTTAATATCTTTCAAGCACGATAACATTGCGATCTTCTCATCCTTCGACAGTGTGTGGCAAGCTGGAGGGAGGTACACTCTACCTGTCTCTGCATCTGTTACGGGCTGGAGTTCACTACGAATGTTCATTTCATTGAAATCAAGGCGCGCGTTCAACCCGTCCTTTGTTTGCCAGGAATATTCAGCAGCAGGCCAACCAAACTCTCACACACATTCTTTTCTACATGCATGAGATCAATGCAATGACGGACCTCAAGATCTTTCCAGTAAGGTAATCGCCAAAATATGGACTTTTTCTTCCACATACCCTTGTCCTTTGCCTGACTACGTTTTCTTTTCTTCCCAAACTCGTTGGTTATGTCCTTGACCAAGTTGTGGACCTCATCTCCGGACAAATCCTTGGGAGCAGGCTGAAGTTCTCTCTTACCGTTGAAAATATTCTTCTTCCTTCGAAATACGTGACGTAGCGGGAACCACCTCCTATGACCCATATAAACCATCTTTCGTGATTCCTTCAACCACCGGCTGCATGTATGTTCCATGCAGTCAGAGCATGCCTTCTTTCCTTTCACGGTTTGGCCAGAAAGATTACCGAGGGCAGGATAGTCATTAATGGTGCAGAACAGTAGAACTCGTAGCTTGAAATTCTCCTGACCATATGCATCCCAAGTTTCCACACCTTCTTTCCAGAGCATCTCAAGATCGTCCATAACAGGCTCCAAGAACATATCGATATCATTGCCCGGTTGTTTCGGTCCTTGGATTAGCAAGCACAGCATAATATATTTTCTTTTAAAGCACAACTATGGCGGTAGGTTAAAGTTTGAAATAAGAACTGGCCAGGTGCTGTGAGTACTACTCATGTCTCCAAAAGGATTCATGCCATCTGTACACAGACATAGCCTCATGTTTCTGGGGTCGGCAGCAAAGTCTTTGTGTTTTCGATCGATATTCCTCCATTGAATCGAATCCGCTGGGTGTCTTAGCATACCGTTGTTCCTTCTCTCCGTAGCATGCCAACGTACTAAATTTGCCTCCTTGGGGTTTGCAAATATTCTTTTGAAACGATCAATGATAGGTAGATACCACACAACCTTCGCGGGACCACCTCGCTTTGATTTTTTTCCTTCGTCAGGACTTTTCTTACGCTTGTATCGAGAGGCCTTGCATACAGGACAAGCATCTAACTCCGCATATTGCTTGTGGTACAATATGCAGTCGTTTCGACAAGCGTGAATTCTACGGACCTCTAACCCCAGGGGACACAAAACCTGCTTTGCTTCATATGTCGTCTCGGGCAATGTGTTCCCATCAGGCAGCATGGCTTTCAAAATTCCCAAAAGCTCTGTGAAACTCTTGTCTGTCCATCCACTACTTGCCTTCAGCTTCATTAGGTCCAAGGTAGCTGATAATTTGGTCTGCTTTGCTTTGCATCCGGCGTACAGAGGCGTCTGCGAGTCACTGACCAACCTGCTGAACTTTACAGAATTTCTTTCGTTGTAAGCTGGATCCTCAACGTCACGTAACATGTCTTGCAGCAGATCATGATCAACATCAACCATTTCACCGCCTAGTGGAGAAGGTACAAACATGTCATGCTCATCTTCATCTTCCTGATTTTGCGCACCAGTACTGTCTGCAGCAGCACCACTTTCTGATTCCTGCTCTCCATGCTTAACCCAACATGTGTAGCCCTCCATGTATCCTCGTTGTATCAGATGAGCGTGTACGTCCATTCGGCTATCAAACATATTTTCATTCTTGCAATCTGCACATGGACAACACATGTAATCGCTGTTTCTTCTTTTCCTATCCTCCTCCGCGACGTTAATAAAATTTAATACCCCATTTCTATACTCTTAACTATGACGTTTCACAGATTTCGCATACATCCAACTTCGATCCATCTCTACAGAAATGAAAAAAGAATCAGAGAAACATCTTATAAGATAAATACTGCTAAATTCATAAAAATTGATGAATTTTCTAAATTAATGATTATTATTTGTCACTTACTTTTATGAATTTACTGTTTTCTTTGGGAAAAAAAATTTCGCCCCCTCCAACCTCCCACCAGATTTGTGAATAGTGGGATACAGATACTCTAGCGGTTGCGGCTATTTATAGTGTGCATTAACAATCGGGCATATAAGGTATCTTTATCGGGCCTAAAAAAAAGTCCGTCACAGAGGAGTGCCATCTGTGACGGGCTTTGTAGATATCTCAAACGGGCATCAAGATGGGGACCGTCACAGATGATTGTCATCTGTGACGGGCTGCAATTACAGCCCAATGAGATATTTAAGGTTATCTCAATCGAGTCTTAAGTTGGGGCCCGTCACAGATGATTGTCATCTGTGACGGGCTCCAACTACGGCCCGATTGAGATATTTAAGGTTATTTCAATCGGGCCATAGTTTAGGCCCGTCACAGATATGTGTCATCCGTGACGGGTTTCAGTTCTATGCACATTTAACATGTCTCTCCGACCATATCTCAATCGGCCTCTTTTTAGGCCCGTTTGAGATGTTTTCTTTGTGACGGCCCGCAAAATCCAGTTATATTACAGCCCGTCACAGATGAGAGGATCTGCACTAGTGTCTCTAT
Source organism: Oryza officinalis (assembly GCA_008326285.1). Taxonomy (NCBI): domain Eukaryota; kingdom Viridiplantae; phylum Streptophyta; class Magnoliopsida; order Poales; family Poaceae; genus Oryza; species Oryza officinalis. Next base: position 48,278,425 of record BDMV01000001.1, on the reverse strand, counting down.
TTTTTTTCTCAAAACACTTCAATCCAAAGGAGCCCTGGCATATGTGACCATAGCTGCATGCAAGAATTTTCTAAGGGCCTCATCGTTTGCCCTATGATTTATAAGTCGCTGCCAAAATTTGAATTTTAAAACTTGATTTTGATACTTTTTCAACAAAGTTTTTTTTACATTAACTTTTAAGTCGCTAAGGATATATATGCAAAAGTTTTATTTATAAATTATTTTGTATCATTAATAAGCCATTATGGCTTATAATCAGCCTTGGGCAACCGATGAGGACCTAAAAGCATCCAGAGGCCCCGCATGCTACAAAAGCCCTCACCATGATGCTTGCATTAGTATGGATTTTTATCAAATCTTTAAAGCTTATATCTTTTAAAATATGTAATATTTTTAACACCTATTTGAACCATAGTAATCCATTCAAAATATATAACAAAACGATTTTAATATTGCATATATTTAAACATTTAAGTAATTTACTGTAGATTTAACTAAGCTAGCTTGTGATTGAAGTATCTCTTCACAGCATTAAAAAGCATTAGAAGTAATCACATAGTGAACGGGTTGAAATAAAGAACTAAATTTATAAGCGAAATGTAGGGAATATTCACAAGTGAATACACTGATTTTCATTATTCGTAATAATCACTATATTATTTTTTTGAAAAAGTAATTTTGTGTCATATAGAAAATAACTTTAAGAAAGAAGTAACTCTTTATTTATAATATTAGAAGTAACTTATTGCTAGAAAAGTGAAAAATCAAAATAAATATCATTAGCATAAAAGTAATTTTGCACAAATGTAAAAGTAACTATCCACTTTCTTTTGGTAGGATCGGATCACCAAAAAGTATATTTGAAACAAATGATGGATGTATATTTCAAAATTCCGTGATGTATTTTTTATTGAATTTTTGAAATAATTTTTCTCGTAATGTGCAGCGTGCACAAATATCTAGGACCAGCCGACGCACTAACATGAGTATATGTTAGTGAAATGTGTGTTGATATTTTTGGCAAGAAAAGAAGGGCCACTTGTTAGGACCAACGAGTGCACGTACGTACACGGAGTAGTCTCGTCCTTCCTGTATATGTTTGGCTCTCATCATTCTAAACCTGTATTCTTATCTGAAGTCTCAGCTCACGCGGTCGTCCTTCCTGTATATGTTTGGCTCTCATCATTCTAAACCTGTATTCTTATCTGAAGTCTCAGCTCACGCGGTCACGCCCTCACGCGATCAGCTTGTTCTTGACGTGCAAAGTGCCAGAGTGGAGTTGGCTCATCTTGGAACAAGCCAAACTCATCGTTATCATTGCCCATGCTCTCATTGGCTAGCTACTGCTTACAAGTTGAAGGTTGATGCAATGCAACTGCAGAAAATCAATGCAAATATCCGATGCCGTATCAGCTGGCCGAAGACTACATGCTCGGAAGATGCACAAGCACATGCGGTGCACCCCTGTATGCAGGTCCAAATGAAGCAGCCGAGTGCGTGTACGCAAATCAAGCGCTCAAGCAGGTGCGCCGAATGAGCATTGGGCAGTTCACGCGCCCCAGCCAAACGGACACCGACTGGTCCGTAGCGATTCGACCGTCGAGCCCGAAACACTTGCGCATAAGGATGAAAACCATCACAAACGACGGAAACTATCCCTATCATATTCGTTTTCATATTTTTTTTATCAGTATCGGTATCAAAAATTCTAGATACAAAAATAAAATTGAATATTATTAATACATATATGAAACAAAACGAATACGATAACGAATGTTTGCCGAAACATAAAGACCTCTCAAATTGAGCTTCCTGCATTAACGACGAAATATCACTAGTTGTTTTTTTTGAAATAATAGGTCAACATTCTAAATATTATATAGTTAATGTTTTGAAGGCGGTCTCACAATCATTTGTGAAAATTAATTTTCATGACAGTTTTTTTAAGAGACTCGTATGTGAAAATAATTTTCCGCTTTCTAGTCCCTTGAAGTAACATAATCTCTCTTCTATAAATTAGCTTCCTTACCATCTCACTTATCAAGCTCTTGTTATTTAGATTGAAGATGTTATTCATTTTGTGGTGATCAACTGTGATTGTTGTGGGCTTGTGGCAACATCGGCTGTGGCTGTAACTGCCACCAGCAAAACCGATCACCCCCTTTATTTTCCCTCTACGAAGCTTGTACTATTCGTTTTACACTTTAAATAATTTTAAATAAAAAGTCATAAACTACGAAGTAGTATATCACGTCGAGCTCTATAACGTTGATATAGAGCATGTTTTCATCGAAGGTCGTTTGAACCGTAGGTCTGAAATTTCGTAAAAGTAGATGTGAGACTTTGTAGTGAATATTTAGACCCCCTAATTGATTTTAAATGATTTTATATCATCGAGCACTACAATTTGATATAAAGTTTGTCCTCATCCAACTTTATATAATAAAGTTACGTATATATATATATATATATATGTATTTTTCTAAAAATTTATTGCTACTTGGGGATATCCAAAAAAATTCCAGATAGTTTCCAACAGTTTTTGATTTCCGATAGATACTGGTCTTACTATATCTGTTTCCATAAAAAAACTAAAATTCAGATAGTTTTCAACCGTTTTCGATTTCCGACGAATAATGGTCTTACAATATCTGTTTCCATAAGAAAACTATTCGTATTCGTTTTTATATCTGGTACTATCCAAAAATTTAGAGAGAGACTAGAGGACGGGATCTCCTTAGGATGGGATACTTAAGTGACTCCCCCTTCCTTTTCTCCATCTAGCTGAGCTTTCACGTTCAAGCGAATAGCAGTTGTACTCCTCATCTCTTTGTCTCGCAAGCCACATCAACAGAAGGGAAGGGTGAGGGCACGTTGAGGAGAGGAAGGGAGAAGAGAATAGGAGATGGCAGCAGGAGGCTCACTGGCCGGCCTAGCGGTGATGGTGTGCCTGGTACCTATGGGTATCGGCTGGTATCTAGTGTTGACACAAAATTCGTCACACACATGAAGCCCTGAAAGATTTGCTTACTCTAGTGCAGGTCCTGTCAATTTCGGGTTCAAGGTGTGCCAGTTAGTTTAATCTTGTAACTAACAAAAATAAATAAGAAATATTATATCAATGGGCCAATCGGCCATGGGGCCGATATAGTTTGGTTTGCCCAAGCCGATGCCGATGGGATTTTGGATCAATCGGCTATAACTTGATAAAGTTCAAACTTGAAAGAAGTAAAACATCATTGACCGAAACTAAGACATAATGTGTTTGCTAATCTCCTTAACCTCATTACAATCAATCTTGATACATTGAATTCAATCGAGACAGTATAAGATCAAGAATAATAAAATCAAGGTTTTAAGCAGATATTCCCTCCATCCCAAAATCTGTCCAGATTCGTAGTATAAAGATGTGTCACATCCACCCAAAATCCCTTATATTTTTGAACGGAGGGAGTATATGTTATCTCGGAATATAAGCCGTTGTGTTAGAAACTAAAGCTTAATGAAAGCTCTAAAGCAGTTTGGTCGATATCGGTTAAGGCAAACTAAAATATAAAATTGTTAGGAACCTACAATTATTTATCATAATCTAGATAGATCGGACCTAATTGAGACAGTATTAGATTAAAAGTAATAATTGCAGGAACTAGCCGATTATATTAACCTTGTGACTTTGGTCGATACAACAAGTTATATTGCGATAAGCAGATAACTCATTGGCTGAAACTCCGATGAAACATTGATTAGCACCTACTGACTTAAATAAATTTGATCAATAAATTATAACCTAGAAGATTAGACTCAACCAAGATAGTTCTAGATTAATAACATACTAATTAAATTTAAGATGGCCAGTTGATGTTGTTCAATGTGGTTGATACATAAGATCTAACTTAAGATAGCGAAAGCGATATAAGAAAAAACCAATATATCAGATAAGCAACGTATGCAAAGACTGAATCAATATATCGAACCTAATCAAGAAAGTATCAATTCCGACGATACAAGCGAAGATGACGATACTTACTTTCTCGCCGGAGATTGAAACCGATGCAGCCCAACTCGAAACTAAAAATCACCGAGAGTAAAAAGGGTGGCGATGCGTCGAAAGTTGTATATTGAACTGTTGTTGTTTTACAAGGACCCTAGGTTTACATATTTATACCCATTGGTTATACTAAATCCGACACTGTTACGATCAACTCAAACTAGGACTCTATCTCTAATTTAAGAAAATATGTACAGACTCCGACTCTCACACGACTCACATCAGCTAACCAAATAAGAGAAACTATCCGAGTCCGATTCTAACATAACTCCATCAGCTCAGGAATCTATCAACGAAAAAAAACCAAGATAAACCTTTCTTAATTTCGAATCTTGCCAAAAATCAAATAAAATCTTGCCAACCGAATCTTCTAAAATTACGGCGTGAATTTTATCTATTAACTCGATCTTGACTAACGGAAATTATCAAATTTTGTTGTTAACACCTAGGTATCATACCTTGGTACGTGGATACCATGCCTGATACTTATAGGTATCAGGCGTGATTCCCCATGGTACTAGGCCTAATACTTGGTATCAGCTGTGATACCCTCGAGGTATCACCCTCGAGGTATCACGGCTAATACCTGATACCAGTCAAGGATGACTTACCTTCCCATAATGAAGACGAGCAGCACAACGAGCTTGCAAGGAGTACGATGCGACAACCACGAGACCTACATGTACTCTGAGATTGCCTTCACGCCAAGAACGACCGCTTTATCGCTAGTGCTCCTGACCTCGTCCCCCTCGGCCTTGCCTCCTCCCTCTTCTTTCTCCTCAACAACGACAAATGCCGACCTTGCCGCCACAGTTGCCTCCCTCTTTGCCAATTTCACCTATTCCAATGGGCACATAACCTCGTCAAACTCCATATGCCAACTGATGTGGTACAAAGAAGGGGAAGAGGATAGGGGATGCCATCGGCGTTAGGGACGATGGCGGTCGGTCCTCCGGTGAAGGAGGCGGGATTGATTGGAGTAGAGGAGTCGGGGGAGGGAGCGATGTGGATGACGGAGAGAATGAGTCGGAAAGAAAAGGGGGAGAAGAAACGGATCTGGGAAGAAAACGGATATGGGAGAGAAATATAGCGGTTCGTAAGTTATCCCGTGCCGAATGGCATCCCGTGCTATAGTATTTCTGAAAATTTATCTATCCGAGATTATCCAGTTTTGAAAATATGTCCGGTAAAAAACTATCGAACTGATTTCATTCCTACTTGCTAATGCCCCCCCCCACCCCCCGGAAAGGGTTTGATATATTCATAGGATTCAGTAGGTTTGTGTTGAAAATTATCATTATACATTCATCGAAGATATGATCGTCTCCCCATCTCTGTGCCAAAACAGACTAGTCAATGGGTAGCAATTCCTTGATGGAGAGCATGTCCGTTGTCTGGCAGCACCATTGAATTGCCAGCCACAAGAAGAATTTGCACCACTGTACACCACTTATCTTTTCCTTGTATCAACTGTAATACGGAGTAGTTGAAAGGATTTTACTTAATCACTATAAAAAGGGCTCTTCCCTTCAAAACCCCATCTGCCACTCCCTTCATATAAAGCACAGTGTGACCGGTGACCGGACAAATCACGACACTGGACACCGCCATCCCATCCTCATACCTTCCCGGCTTCCCGGCGTGCGTCACAGATGGAGGTGGCAGCCGCGGATTCCTCCGGCGGCGACCGGTACAGGTCACACCTGACCGGCGACGGCGAGAAGAACACGGTGTGGCGGCACGGCGCGCCACCCACGTACGACGCCGTGAACAGCCTCTTCGAGGCCGAGAGGACCCAGGTTCGTTCGATCTCTCGATCTTTATGATCAGTTTGATGGACGTATTACGAGCGCGCCCTCGCTAATTTGCGTGGTTTTCGACGGTCGATCGGCGCGCGCATGCAGGAGTGGCCGGCGGGGTCGCTGGAGGAGACAGTGCAGAACGCGATCAAGACGTGGGAGATGGAGCTGTCGCACAAGGCCAGGCTCGAGGACTTCAAGTCGGTGAGCCCAGGTCGCTTCCGCCTTTCCGTGAACGGCGGCAAGCCGCTGACAGGGGAGGAGACGCTGGCCGTGGGCAGCTACAACGCGCTGCTCGCGAGCCCGATCCTGCCTGGCGCCGGCGCGTACGACGCCGCGGCCGAGACGTTCGAGTCCTCCCACGACCTGTTCCGCGCGGCGTTCCCGCGCGGGTTCGCGTGGGAGGTGATCCGCGTCTACTCCGGCCCGCCGGTGATCACCTTCAAGTTCCGGCACTGGGGCCACATGGGCGGCCCCTACAAGGGCCACGCCCCCACCGGCGACAAGGTCGAATTCTACGGCGTCGCCGTCCTCAAGGTGCAACACAAATCTTTACCACTTATGATCAGATCACAAGACTGCAACTTTCGTCACGGATATGTGCTATGTGTCTTGTACGGGCAGGTGGATGAGCAGCTGCGGGCGGAGGACGTGGAGGTGTACTACGACCCAGGCGAGCTACTGGGGGGCCTTCTCAAGGGCCCCCTGCTGGTGCCTTCCGCGGAGGAGGACGCCGCGCGTCAGCTCGCCGAGAGGCTCGGCGAGGCGGCTACCATGTCGGCGTCGGCCGCGGCCCCGCAGTCGCAGGCCTGCCCCTTTCTCGCCTCCGGAAAGCGGGAGTAGTGATCAGGACCGCCCGAGCGGGTGCGACATGGTCGTGCCGAATAGCGAAACGTGCCCGTTCATCTGTCGTCGCTGTAAAGTGTACCCCCGGCGTTTCGTCATCGCGATGGAGGTGACACCGGCTGAAAACGTTTTATTTGCTCGTGTGTACTTATGGTGGTGTTAAGTGCTTGTACGATTTGGTTGGATTTTAAAGGCGTCACAACGCCAGACTTCTTTACGCTGAGTTAGTTTCTTAACTTTTTCAACTTTATCTTTTCTCGCGCGCACGTTTTCCAAACTACTCATCAAAATGTTTTTTAAAACTTTTTATAAAAAAATTACTTTAAAAAATTATATTAATTTATATTTTAAAAAATTAGTTAATATTTAATTAATTATATATTAATATGTGTCTCGTTTTACGAGAAAGAGTTCATAACATTCTCTCTCAAATACAGCCTTACTTGTTTTAGTGGTACTAATCCACTTATGTGGGAAGAGAAAAGGCGCACCAAGTGATACGATTGGATTTGACATCCGTGCGACGGAGGCTGTCTATGCTTGGTACGTTTTGTGGTTGGCCGGCTTGGCCGAAGACTTGTCTATGCTTACGTTTCTTTTCTTTCTTTATTGCTCTGCTTTTTTGGTTTCAGATACCAGTCATACCACTGCTACTATCAAGCTGTGTGGACTTCTTTTTACGGAGATTACGAAGAGATGCTAATTGAATAAAAGATATTATAATTGATTAAGATAAGAAAGTATTTTCTTCGTTTAGAAAAAGTTTAATCCTAGCTATAAACCTGAACATATAGAGCTGAATTTTAAATAAAATAAAAGGTGTAAGTGGATAAATTAAATGATAGATGATTATAACTGGTTAAGATAAGTGAGTAGGCGAGGAGGTAGCAAAGACAAATTTTGAACACTGAAAATAACTATATTTTCAGAGGAGGTTGTATTATGCAACATGAGTGGATATATTTCACGAGCCTTCCACACCTGTCTATTAAATGGAGAAATAAGTTCACTTTAGATCCCTCATTTTACGCCGACTTTAAAATTCGTTCCTGAACCGTAATATCAGGTATAGCCCGTTCGAGAACTCGCAAAACCATGTTAACTTTCATCCTAGTATGGCTCCTGGTTTTATCAAACGTGGCGCTTTGACTCTGGTCAGCCGTGCTAGATAGCGTGGGACCCACACAAGCCCCACATGTTAGCAGTTAACTATTTTCTCCTCTATCTCGCTCTCCCCTCTCTTCCCCATCCTCACTAGGCCGGGAGGTAGGGCACGGACAGTCAGCATCTAGTGGGTGGTAGGGAGACGAAGGGGGGTCGGCCACGGGTAGCGTGGATAGGGGCGACAGGTAAAAGGGTCAACACTGCGCTAGGCAATGGCACCCAAGCGGAGAGATCGACCAAAGGTGGCCCGACTGCTCGCGAGACTACGATAGCTTCTCTTCTCTTCTTCTCTCCTTGCGGTGGTACTGACAGGATCCGATCAGGTGGCCTGCATGTGGCGACGGCAGACACTGTCTAGGATAGAGCTCTGGGTCATGCTCCTTCTCACTGCAATCGTGCTGGCGGTATCCCCATCCCTTCTCCTCCTCCGCCGACACCGACGCCCTCCTCTCGTGCCTGCATGTCCATCTTGCTCGGCCGCACTTTCCCACCTGGCCCATCTCATCTCCGGCCATCGACGCCCAAGCGGAGAGGTCGGCCAGAGGCGGCCTGACTACTCGTGAGGCTGCGATGGCAAGCTGCGATCTCTGGCGGCAACGGCCTCGGTGGGATCCCTATTCCTCCTCCTCCTCTGTTGACGCCAACGCCCTCCTCCACGTCGCCATTGGTCACCGCCGAACGCAGCGCCTGCTCCCGCATCGCCAGCGCCCTCTTCTCGCGCCTAGACGACCATCCCGTCTCATCCCTGGCCACCGATGCTGTCGAGAAAAAAGGTAGAGAGAAATAAAGAGAGGGAGAAGGAGAGGATGTGTCACTGAGATGTGGGATCTAGCATTTTTTGTTTATTTTATTTATACTATTGTGTTGACATGTGGGTCCCATGTTAACCCAATTGCCATGTCAGTCGAAACTGGGCACTATATTTGTCAAGGTTATGGATAAGGCATACCTCCTATCCAAGGACGGGAGGTCGCAAAGCGGGGTGACGGTGTTGTCCGGGCCTGCTGGAGCATCTGCAATCAGGTGACCAACCGGGGTAGCCACGGTTATGTCATCAAGCTCTGCAAAAGAAACAATAATGATATGTTGTGGGGATCAGCCATAATCGGAGTGAGGTCAAGAGGGTTACGAGAATGTATACCCCGAACTGATATCTGTGTCTTGTCCTGTGCCCCCGTGAACTCGTATACGGGGTGATCACGAGCTTGAAGGGGTTGAATTCGACGTATAAAGTCTTCAACGACTTTATACCCCGACAACCATTGATCTCGGAACTCGTGGATCTTGTCTACGAAACTTTTGAGGGAAGGGGTTAGAGAAGGTTTAGATGTTCACAAATGGGAGTGTACGGGCTTCTCATATGGGACAGCAAGGCTGGTGAGTTGGTCTTCGACATGAAGGTAGAACCATTTGGACCTCCACGCTCCTCGAAAGAAAGGGCAGTTGAAGGAGATGTATTTCGCCTTCATCCCATCTCGGAGGCGGAAGCCGCAGTAGCCGGAGATTCTGTAGGATTCCATCCATATGAGCTCATAGAAGTGCCTAAATAGATATAAGAAAGGCGATACCCTAAGGTATGCCTTGCAAAGGTGTGTGAAAATGCTAAGAAAAGCAATGAAGTTTGGATTTAGGTGGAGAAGATGGATGCCGTAGAAGTTCAAGAGAAGGAGAAAAATTCGGAAGGAGGAGGCAGGAACCCACATCGTGCAAAATCTCCGATACAAATAACTTGGCCAAGTGCTGGCTTAGAGTTGGTACCTCCTTTTGATCGAGGTAGGATTCTCTTCCCTGGGAATGATCCTTCGATTTGCAACGCTTTCAGTTCTTTCGTACCGATGTTGGATTTGCCCAAGTCCATTGGATTGGTTGAGGGTGAGGTTCAAGAACGAAGATTGGTTTTAGAGGTCTTGAAGGTTGAAAGGGCGCAGAAGAATAAGGGATTATTTGTGGGAAGGAGACAAAGTGAGTCTAAAGATGGGATTTTATATGTCGAGGCCGACGGTTCGTATTTCAAGGAAGAAAGAGAAACGGTCGCCGCGATTTTCTCGGTTTGTTTATGGTAGTTTTTTAGACTTCAATTCAAATTCATGATGGACCGTTGCTTCTTGATGGTGTTGTCGAAGGCTTCATACCTTCTCGATAATTCGAGAACGGTTAGGTAGGCACAACATCATTATTCGAGAACTCCGGTTCGAGAACATTATGAATTCATTTGATTTGAAGTTGGGGGCTACTGTCAAGGTTACGGATAATGCATATCTCCTATTCTTGGGGTCATGAAGTATACGGATACGACGTACCCTTAGTATACGGGAATGTTACCTTAACATTATGGAATTCGGCTAACAAACAGGAGAATTGTATCCTAAATAGAAGGTGTTAGTCCTATTCAGGAAAGATATAGTCTCTGTGATCTCGTAGGCCAAAAGTACTCTTCGAGTTTTACTTGGAGGCCAAGACAATCTACGGTATAAATACAAAGCCCTCCAGGGGATACAGGATCATGGAATCATAGTGCAAGCCACCACCATAGCAGAGGCAATCCGAAAGATTTAAAGATAACTCACCGCCTCAATCTTGTCGAGTCGTTCTCGATAGAGATCTCATCGGTACTTTATGTTTCTATTGTTATCTATTATAATCTATATGGTTTTTATGATAATCTTATATAAACTGGAGTAGGCCTATTACGTCTTGAGAGGTCTGAACCAGTATAATCTTTGTCTTCTGTATGCTTGAACTCGTTTCGTGTAGATTCTTGTACCAACGATCTCGTACTCTACAAATATCGTAGTCGCGATCTACACCATCGATAATATTGTCCTGGGACCTCAAGTACACTGGTTTTGCAAATTAAGGGACGCGTTATACCTGGTATCGTGGTTTAGTACTGAATTTCAATCTACGCGTCAAGATGAGGGACTTCAAATGAACTTATTCCTTATATGGAAGTGGCCTCTTGCAGTCCGTTGAAGTATCACGGCCGTATTCTTTAGCCCATACGCACTTTAGGCATATATTGTGGCCCATTAAATATGTCTGGCCTCCAGCCCATAAGGATGAGCTCACATATGAAAGATCCAACTGAATCCCTTAGTCGTTAAGATTTGCAACCTTGGAATTTTTTTTGTTTTTAGATTTTTTTTTTAATATTTACAGAAATATTATAGCGTCGGAAAAAATTACAAAAATAGATCCTGCCGCCCTTTGAAAGGGCGGTAAGCTGACGTGGCACACGGCGCCGTGTGCGTCTTGACGGCGCGCACGGGCCGCGGTGTGGAGAGGTGAGGAGGGAATGGCCTCCTGAAAGCAGCCGGCTGGGTTTTATAGGCGGGCAGGCCTGCCGCCCTCTGTAAGGGCGGCAAGGGAGCCTTGCCGCCCTTTGCCAGGGCGGCAAGGGGGCAGAGTGCAAAACGCCCAGCTCCTCCTTGACGGCCGTCCCGCGCCGTCCAGCGCGCGTGTGCCACGTCGGCTTGCCGCCCTTGCGAAGGGCGGCAGGGTCTATTTTTGCAAATTTTTTCGGCGCTATAATATTTCTGTAAATATTAAAAAAAAATTCTAAAAATACAAAAAATTCTGCAACCTTGCAGGTGCTCCGGTGAACTCAAGACGATTAGGGATTTTTATTGCAACAGTATATTTGAACAGAAGAACTCGATGAAACCCCGTATCGCTCTCCTCACTCATCACGCGCAGGAGCCATACCCATACCCAGGGCCCGCGAAAAACGGTTGCCAAATGCCAATGATATACTTACTATGGACTTTGTCCATCCCATTGCAATACATGGGTACATTTGCTAGTGTATAAAACTAAAAGTACTGTTTCACTGTTATGAGACTCGGACAATATTCATTAATTATGGACTAGGTTCGATAAAAATGTGTACCAAGAGAAATACCTTGGAGTTTTTTATAATTCAAATGGTTAAAAAATAATTATAGAGTGGATATTCAAGGTTCAAAAATACCGGCCAAATACGGCCGATAACCAGTTGAAAATTGGTGGTCAGTATTGGAATAAACCAACCAGAATATTTTAAATTTGTAGAATACATAATTTAAATTTCACAAGATTTAAATCATTAATATGTATCTATGATGAGTTCATATATTATGTTCATTTTAATCATATATTCAATTTTTTTTAAAAAAAACTAAAGAGTATAATCTTTAGTTTAGCACAATTTAATATATTCTTTTGGATAAAAGGACTACTTTTAGGTCTTTGTTGATTTTGTAAGCATCGGTATAAAGAGTTTTCATGTTTCGATATTCGTTCTATAGTTATATTCGATAATATTCTACTTTGTTTTCATATCGGAGATTTTTGTTTTCGATTCTGAGTAAAAAATAATATATAAATAAATATTGTAAAGATGATTTCAGTCCGTTTTCAATCCTTTTCTATCCATAGCTTTGAACAATCGCAGTGAACGGTGAACGGTGAACGCTGCTGCTCCATTTAACCCTCTCCAAGCTTCCACCACGGTGCATCGAGAAGGCCAAGGAAATCTGGGGAAAAAAAATACTAAGACGAATTCGGCCTTCGGCGCCACCTCTGCACCCCGCACCGGTTTTTGTTGGTTAGCTAGCTAATCACATGCCGAGATGCGTCCCGCCCCCCACTCCTGCTCCACTCTTCCCTTTTAATCCACCGCTTTTTCTCTCGCATCGTCCTCTCCCCGCACCCGCAGCCGCCAATCCACACGCCAGAAGCCTCGCCCGCTTCCAGAAGCTTCCGGAGGGGGGAGGTCGCCCATGAGCGTCTGACCGGCCGTCGCCATGGGTTGCGCCGGATCCACACCTAAAACCGATGGTATCGTCGTTTTCCCTGTCTTCCTCGGTTCTTTGCTATCCGTGTTTTCGCTTTCGTTTTCTGGAATCTTAGATTGAGATCTTGGTAATTCGGTGCCAAGAACTGCAATTAGGAGCTAACTGGTTTGTCACTTGGTTCTGGATCAACCGTGTTTGTAGTCGCCAAGTCAGGTTAGCTTAGCCAGCTATTGGATGTTTACCGGTATGATGGTCACGTAAGTCATCAATTGGGTTGCAGGGTAGAACGAATTACTGATAAAACGAATTACTTTGAGTAATTGTGGAATGCTGTTCCGTGTTGAGTTTCTTATGTTGTACTCCATCTGTTCCAAAATATAGCAACCTAGTACTCGATTAGATACCACCTAGTATTAGGGGGTCTATCTAGATTTGTAAGGTGGTGTCTAATTGAGTACTAGGTTGTTATATTTTGCGATGAGGGAATATTAATCAACATAATTATGGAGTATTAACCATAAGTGAATATCTATCTATTACTTATATTATTAAGAGAGGTCCAAAAAGGAGCCACCACATTCATTCAGGCCTAGAAATCATCATGTTAATAGGAGAAAAAGCGAAATATTTGCACCGATAGATTACAAGGGTGTATATTGGTTGATATAGCTGTATAAAGTACAATTGTTATGGAAATATATGAAATCTAATCCTATTTTTAAAATTAGCTGCACGGAAACTATGTAGGAAAATCTACTAGTTCCACTTATACTAGAATAAACAGTCAAATTACCTGGTTGTTATTGCCAGTGCAACCATGTTGATTGCAGTACAAATTCTTTATCATGGACAGAAGGTATGATTATTATCAGGAAGAAAATTGAAGGGATGTTTTTATTCACCTAAGGACAAAAGATACAAAATCCAGCTATTGTGGAGTGGATGAGATACGATTAGTCAATTATTATGGAAGGCAATGGAACTGACAGTTTATTCTTTGGTACAGCAAAGTCATTTCTGCTTGTACCATGAACTCCAATGTTTTGTTTATATATAAGACACAGGCTGAGTTTCGTAGCTGACAACACTACTTAGACTTGTACTTTGTGAGCCACTTATCCGTATCGAAAAGCAAACACTAGAACTGTATCTGTATTCCATCCGAATAGTATTGGCAATTGGATCAAAGTCATCGAACCAAAGATCCAGGTATGCAATCTTGATGGTTTGGCCTATGTATACGAATTAGATTTGACCTATATTTGAGGAAGTCAGATTTGACTTTTTCCACAAACTCCTCCCATGGTGACACCTTTTTATCTTGACCATGGACAACATAGTCTAGGTCCATCAGCATCCTTGATGGTGACCGTGAGTCGGTGACAAAACACTCAACCAAATGCTAACTTTTGGGCCCAGCCTACTCAGTCTCACCCGGTCCCATTACTCACGCCCTCACCCCTGCCCTAACCATGTGCAGAAGCTGAGGAGACATAGGCCAAACCATCAAGATCGCATATATGGATCTTTGGTTCGATGATTTCGATCCAATTGTCAATACTATTCGGATGGAATACATATGCAATTTTGATGTTTGCTTTTCGATATGGATCAGTTTCTCACAATGTACGAGTCCGAGTAGTATTAATACAATTGTGAGTTACGAGACGAATATAATAGCCATGCAAATACTAATACTATGCCATGATGATTGGCGTGAGCTCAAAATTGCAGAAGAGAAAAGGAATGGATTCCTGTAGGAGCCTTTTTTGCGACCGCTTTCCGAACCCTAATGAACTCGAGGCCATCTTGTTTTGGGAGTGACCATGATGGTTAGTCAAAGCATTCTCATTAGGAGGGCCTAAGTTTTTTACAATGGGAGCAGACTCATTACGCCTAATGTTTAGGCTACTTGTCATTCGTCCTTTTATTTTTTAAAAATATATGCAACTTTTTATATCTAAATTATAGATAAATTTTAGAGTTCTTGAGAGGTATCAAGAGGTATAAAAAATTTTACTGCAAATTTTCGTACCTCCTAGTACCGGAGCATCAATAGGTATCAAATTTTACACTAGAAAATATGGTATCTTCCGGTACCTCCTCAAGGATTGTAAAATCACTCTAAATTATATTATAATTATAGTATAGTTAGGTGAAATTATATTATAATTATACTATAGTTACATTTAAAAGTTTTTAAAAAACTTATGGCTGTTTTTTTTATAGGATTTAGTACGTTTGGGATGAAAATTACCATTACAAATTCATCGAAGATATGATCGTCTCCCCATCTCTGTGCCAAAACAAACAAGTGCATGGATATCAATTCCTTGATGAAGAGCATGTCCGTTGTCTGACAGCACCGGTGCATTGCCAGCTACAAGAAGAATTTGCACCACTGTACACCACTTATTCTTTGGTACAGCAAAATCATTTCTGCTTGTACCATGAAAGATAAAACGAAAGCTGTGACACCATTCAATATATGTTGAAATGATCTCAATGAAAGACATATCGAAACAATAGTTTTTTCTTGGTAAAGGATGAAGTACATTTTTTTAGGAAATCGAGAAGGGAGGCCCCTAGCTGAATTTTTATTAAAAAAAAAAGCTGCAGCAGAAAACAAATTCAGTCAGTGTCAACTTTTATTTACAAAGGCACATGGGCTTGTGGAAAAAGGGTGCGCAAGCACTTGATGCCCCAAGGTTTGAGTTTGAGTATTATTATGTCTTCTCCTGGACTCCTGGCAGCCCACAGGGTGTCATCGGGATGCCCACGTATCATTTCAGTGGGGAGGTGACATCGTCAAAGACCATCCTGTTCCTTGAGAGCCAAACGTTTCAAAAAAAAATCACAATGGTCACCCAATAGGCATGTCCTACCAACAGGGGGTCGTGCACATGAATATGAAATGATAATTTAACCTTAAATTTGGAAAAGAGACATATTATAATGATAGTTTGTTCTTAATATATAGAGAGAGACGTTTCAAGTGATTCAGAACAATTGCTTTATACTGTTAGGTGTTTTATCAATTACCCTGATTGAATTCTTACATGACTACAATATCAGAAGGTTGCATGTGTAGGCTGTATTGCTTGTTTATTTATAACGTTTTGCACTATACCGTTCTTATCCAGTGTTTTTTCAATGAAATGTCATGGCTTGACTCTTTTGACTGATCCTGGATTCCTGTTGCATCATATTATAAGAGTCAAAACTTTTTGACGTAAGGTAGTCAAACTTATTAAGAAATGCTCAGTCAACTGAAAAAGTTGTATGCCAAGGTAGTGAGATGATTTTTTTTTTAAAAAAAAGTTCAAGCAAAAGAAGAACAATAAGATGATAATAAATGGCCTTCTGACTTTTTAAGTTTGTTCAGAAAAAAAAACTTGAATATGCTTGGAGCATTGTTAACAAAAAAGTATATTATACAAACATGGCATCTCCCATATTTGCAACTGTTGGAAGTATAATTGTGTGTTTTCATCACTCTATATTACTTCTGCCTCGTTTTTAAGTGTGTTCCCTCTGAAGATATTTGCTTGATAAGCAGTACTATCTGATTTAGGTTAAGTGCATTACTTATTTATAATGATTTAGTTCTAATGCATCATTGCACTTGGACGTATTGAGTTGTTAATGCTCAATTCCTTCTCTTGAGTCCAGATAACAGCAAGAAGCTGAAAAAGCCCAAGCCTTGGAAGCACAATCAAGCAATAACAACAACACAACTCAAACAGATGCGTGATGAATTCTGGGACACTGCTCCGCATTATGGTGGGCAGAAAGGTACTGGTTTGTCAGTTTTGTATTTATATAACTACATGTGTGCTTCAAAGTAGTCGAATTTGACATAGTTTTGCTAAATAGTACATGTGTGTGATTAATTTCTTTGAAGGTGAATGCCCGGGTAGTGTTGATTTTTCTGTTTAATTGTTTATCAGACGTGTGTGATTAAGTTCTTTGAAATCCTTCTGTTAAATTTGACATGTTCACTTATATTAGTTAAAGTGGATAAAAATGATTTGCAAAACAAAAATGGCAAACCCTTGATTTTATCATTTTAAGATTCAACACCCTTAGTATTATTGATACAAGTCCATGCATGGAGTGGGTATTTCTGAAGGTTTGTACTTGGGCTTACCATACAAAATCATTATGAATTTGCTTCTCAATTAGCATTTTTAATTATTTTTAATTTAGCAAAGTTGTGTTATAGATATTTTACATCATAAACTGTTTATTTCTCATACTGGCAAAATACGTGTTTATTGTTGAATACAACAAAGTTGAAGGGGAAATAGTTATTGTGTTTTTACTTGTATTCTGCCAGAGATTTGGGATGCGCTTCGAGCTGCTGCAGAAGCTGAGTTATCTCTTGCACAAACGATAGTGGACAGTGCCGGCATCATTGTATCAAATTCTGACATGACAATTTGCTACGATGAAAGAGGTGAAAATTCTTTTTTTTCTTTTTTGAGAACAGATCAATATATTGACCCGGCTTTTTGAGAAAGCCCAAAGCAAAGAGAGTCGTTTACAGGAAACAAAACAAAAGCAGAAAAACATCCAGTAACAACTACGGCTGGGAACACCAGCTAATAAGGACCGCACAGACAGCAACCAACTCCCCAAAGCAGAAACTTTACAACCACCACCATGACGCAAGGAAAACAGCTACGGAGAAAGCTAAATAACATCTGGCAAAACCCGCGGTCTCACTTGCTGTAACCTCTCCAGGATAGCCTTACACCAATCTTCCAAAGGCACTTGATCTTTTCCCCCTAGCAAGATGCTCCATTTTTATACAAAGGACATAGATTTGTAAATGACCTGCAGAGGAGAATTCACAAGAATGTTTTCAAATACCCAATCATTTCTAACCATCCACAACCCCCAGAAAATACTAGCCACTAACACAACCCAAACCCTGGAAATTTTCTTCCCCCTCATCAACCCTCCCAGATGTTACCAGGGATATTTTTCCAGGCCCAAAACTTCTTTGGTCACACACCAAGCAAAGATGGCCAGAGGACACCTAATAAAATATGATTGGTGGTTTCAATTTTCTTACACAATTTGCAGAACTCATCACCCCCTCTCCAATTCCTCTTAATTAGCTGAGAAGCACAAGGCAGCCTATTCCTCCCTACCAAATGGTAGGAAAAGCTTGATTTTTAAAGGAACTTTACTCTTCCACACCTCCATCATCTTTATATCCTTGACTCCACCAAAGGTCATAATTCTGTCCATGGATTTAATAGAGAAGGTCATCTTCCTATTGTGTGGCCACACTACTCTATCCCTCCTTATCAAGCTGACAACGTATCAAGCTTTTCAACCCCTGAAGCTCCCTTTATCTCTGCTCAATTCTTTGGTATTCATGTTTGTTTTCCTTAGTCATGCTCTAAGTGCCGCATTAACGCTGTTCTTGGAAATCGTCTTGCAGGTGCCAAATATGAATTACCAAAGTATGTTCTGAGTGAGCCAACAAATTTGATCAGGGAAGGCTAAGTAATACAATTTGAAGGGCCCATGTAAATTATGTAAATCTCATTTGTTCACTGACATCAGTCTTTGACTTGCTCGAAATTTGAATGAAGATATTGTTCGCACTTAGTTCTGGTACTCCTATATCATCTTGACCTGACTCCTGTAGTCCTGTATGCACTTTATTGGGCTGTAATACTACATCAATAACAGTGAGCCCCGATTCACAGTAAAAGTTGACTTGTTGCATTCTCAAACACGCGTGTGAGAAACTGAGAATGCAAGAAACTTTGGTGCATTAGTTGTTTTGATAGTAATGCGAAACAGTATGTTGTCTGAGAACTGCATAGGTGGTGTTTTTTTTTTGCGCTGAAGATGCACATTTGGTGACATTAACGTACGATTAATTGAGTTTTAATTATTACAAACTTAAAAAATGAATTTATTAGATATTTTAGAGCAACTTTCATATAGAAAATTTTCGCATGAAACGTACTGTTTAGCAGTTTAAAAAGCGTGTCACGAACACGAAAAATTTCATCCAACCAGTAATGAGAAATGAACGGGATCTTAGCCTTCAATGGTGCAGTGCATGTTAACAAGTACTGGAAGAGGGATCTGGCATCATTGCTGTGTCCAGTGTTATTTCCTCTGGTGGTTGTGGATGGCCTTTGTCAGAAGCAGGATCCGGCATTGCTGTGTCCAGCACACTTTCACCTGCTGCGTTTTCAGAAAATTGATGCTGGTAGTTTCACCTGATAGCTACACTTCAATCGCCTGCACAGATACTTGGCACCTGGAGTAAACATGATCCTCCCTTGGACTTCCAGTCCTGTCTCATTGCTTTCGGTCGTGCAAGTCGCGTACCTACAGGCTACATCTCTGACATTTACTAGGAGTATCTCTGACAGAAGTTTCTTTCAGGTCTGTAAAGTGAGCGCTGCAGACTGCAGAATGCATGATGATGGCTGGATTCACGGGCATCAATTTTCTTCTCCCTTTATAGTTGGGGAAAAAGAAACACTGGTGAGCTGTGGACATTGCAGGATGATCAAACAAACATTAGACATCGACCATTACTGGAAGTATCCAAGAAACTTAATTTGGAAGGGTGCATCCTTCAGAGTTCAGACTTCAGAGCAGCAGGGAGTAGGGCCTTTGCTACGAATGATTTGTATAGGATTCCTTGTGCTTGATCGTATGCCGGATCTGAGATCCGAATAGCCCTCAAGTTTTATCGTGAAGAATGGATCAGGATGTAGAAGCTTGTTGGTTAGCAGGAGCAGTTGGTTGGACCAGCATTCCAGTCTCTGGGCCTAGGATGCTTCTTGCAGTGTTGTTCAACTTCAAAGTACTACTAGTATCTTTGACAATTGCCATGTTAAAACCGACACGTTTGGCCGTAGTGTTCTTGACCTCGTTTTTTCCTTACCGAACAGTCGAACAGTTAACCCTAGAGCAGGAATCTTGCTTAAAATAACTTGGATATCACTAGACTCTATTGCATCAAGGGAAGAAATAGTATGGTTAATTACAGGCTTACAGCGAGTACAATAATCTATCTGGATTCTATAAACCTATCCTATTTTATTTCATAAACAATACTAATAGATTCCATGACACGCATTATAAACACGTTGATATCAGTAACACAAAAAATGCGTGGCCTACAGCTACAGACAAAGACCATTTGAAATATGTCCACTTCCTCCGTCTCATATTAGTGGCCGCTTTGACTTTTTTCTCATAACATTTGACCATTCGTTTTATTTAAAAAATTAATATAAATATAAAAAAAATTATACATGCTTGAAGTATTTTTGATAATAAAGCAAGTCGCAAAAATAATAAATAATAATTTCATAATTTTTTGAATAAGACGAATGATCAAACTTTACAAACAAAAACAAAAAGCGACGAGTATTTTGAGACGGATGTAGTACCAAACTGTCAGTTTATGACTAGTTGCAGGAAACAGTACAAAATCAAGCCTAGGAAAGCTAAAGCTAAGGGCAGGAGGAATAAAAAGCCTGGCCACTGATGAGTGAGCTCAGTGCAGTGTGGTGAAGTGCGAGAGAAAGAACTCCAAAGCTACTTTTATCCGGCCGATCGAGGTGCCATGTGCATGGAGATTGGAGATGTGAAAAGCTATAACTTCTGTGGCACCCACGATGAAGAGCTGGACATCAAGCCTCGTCTGATTGGAGCGCTGGTTCCCAAGTCCCAGCTGAAGTGGTGTAGTTTTATGCAGAGATGAGATTAGGCAAGGATTCTGCCTACGGCTGCTAGAGCTAACTGCTCTAGTTTTAAGTACTGCAATAGCCCACAACTTTATCCATATGTTGGACCATATTATCAATCTCCTAACTTCTAATCATAGTGTCTACTAAGATTTAGCTTTGCTATAGTAGTACTAGGGGTATTAATCAAGTGATTTAAGCTTGGGTGTGTCCCTGCCAACAACTTTTGCTGGCGAAAATTGGCTCTTTTTTGCTTACTTGGTTGTGCTAGAGTGGTGGTTAGGATTTCATTTGGAAGATGTCTCGCTCTCAATAGATTGAGTAACCAGAAAGATTTTTAGATTTGAGTGACTCGCTGCCAGGCAATGCACTACTGCTCTTTACTCTTTACCTTTTGCTGGTGTACCACACACTACCACCTGCATTCGATAGTAAACTATTTATATTTGGCCGACAGTATAACACCAGACAATTTTCTGCCGCTAAAGTTAAAAACGTACAGTGACAATAAATTGATGAATCGCATGGTACCAGCATAGTTATTGCGCAGTCAGAAGTCGTGTATAAACAGCCAGTACCTCACTACTGCATGCTTCATGGAGTACGTAGTACGTACTGGTACTAGTTCACCGGTCACCAGTCAACACAAACTACGGTCTTTGTACCATACTCCTACTACCACTAATATGCGTTCGTGTTCGGACTGAGGTGGTAGCCGTGGAACCTACTTCCTCCGTTCTACTTCGTACAGGGTTCTTGTTAACTGCACTGGAACGGTGGTATGGTGTCTGCAGACGCTCTCCTTTCGAATTTGGAAGTGTACTGCCCGTCTGCACCTGAACGGCGGCAGGAGGCATGGGCCTCTCATCGCTTTCAGCGCCCCCTTGCCACGCGCAGAGCCGGCAGAGAAGCGAAAACGCACGTCTCCTACTACTGGTGTCCGACACCCCACAGATTCTTGATGCTTTGTTAAGCTAGCGTCGCCCCCCTCCCCCCGTGATAGCGCCGCGCGGAGACGGTGACGATGACACTCTCCTGCTCCGTTTGGATTTCAATAGTTGAGTCTTATCGTTTAGTTTATATTTATGTTTATGTTTATGTTTATAAGTTAAAATTTAAATTTTAAAACTCGATTTTAAATTTATTTTTTTGGTTTTTTTATCATAGTTTATTTTATAATATTTGTTTTTAAGTCGTTAAGAATATATATATAAATATAAGTTATAATTAATTTTTTTATTTACTGATAAACTATTCGAAAAATATATATGAACAAACAATTAGGCGTCGTCTCGTTGCCACCGTGATCGTGCCGCATCGGCGCGCAGGATGCGCATAGCCGGTCCCTAGTCCTACTCGAGTGGGGAGCTGGGCTGAGCGATCCTGCCGGCCAGCGTCCGGCTGATCGTATGGTATAGGCCAACGTCCGGCGAGACAGGCAACCACGTGCGACTTCCAGCCGCTGGACTCGTCAGTCTGCCGTGCCCGTCGCTGTCCGGGCGGGGCAATTGATGAGGGGCATCAGATCCCCGCCCCGGAGCCGGAGCCCCGAATCATTGCGCGCGATGGCAAATCAAACCCCGTGGTGGTCTCCACTCGCCAGTGTGATTGACCGCCTTGGGCCCTACCGTGTCAGTACACGCCAACGTTAACTCGTCCGATCTTGTACAGAGTACAGTTACAGCCCCTTGCGGTCCGATCCGGTACAAAGTACGGTTACATGGGCCTGCGGCAAGGACTCCGCTGCCTTCTCATCACCATCACGCGATTTTTTACCGGCCGGATGGCTGCTTTGTGCACGCGATGTTTGCTCCACCTCACGTGCTCTGCCGCTGCGTCAACTGCAGAAGCTAAACTTACTAATCGCCAATCGGCTAATCGCCTAAGCTACGTACTATACTCCTACTATACTCGAACAGAGCTGTTCTATTGGAGCAAACTGTACATGTTGGTGGTTGGTGGCGTCGCGTCTCGTCATCAAACAGCTCGCCTTCCTATTAACACCCGCTGACGCGGATGACACGACAACCACGGCAGAATTCCAGCAACAAGCCGCCAATGCCACTGTAGCGAACGCACCACAGTGAATCGCCCTCTCCCAGGCGCCAGCCGCGGCCGCGCAGTTGTGCCAAATCCGGTCTCGGTGACTCGGTCAGTGACACCGCCTCCGCTTCCCGGATCCGCTTCCCCCGTGCCGTACTCCCCTCTACAGCTATCCTGCCCCGGCGACGCGGGCGCGAGCCCCGAAAGCACCGCCCGTTCCTACACCCGGCACGAGGCGAGGCCACTCGCCACCCACCCTCCTCCAGGCTCAGTCCTCCTCCTCCCCTCTCTCGCGGCTCTCTCTCCCTTCCCGTGAAATCCTCTAGGATCCAACCAAAAAGGCGAAATCTCCGAACCATACCGCCCTAATTCGCACGCACACGCACACCAGGCACCAGGCCAACTGACGCCCAAATGGCGTAGCGTTTCGCCGGAGCTCTCCTCGCATCTCAGTGCCGCTCCGTGCCGAGCTGCGGGAAAGCAATGCCGACGCCCGACCGTGCCGGTGCCGTCGGCGCCACCGCGCGGGGTGGTGGTGGTGGGCACCTCCGCGGCCACGCGCACCTGACCAACTGCATCCACCTGCGCCACCACCACGCGCACGGGCCCGGCGCTGGAGGCGGAGGGGCGTCGTCGTCGGGGAGGAGGAGGAGCCCCACGTCCGTCGCGTCGGCGGCGCTGATACGCGACCTCCTCGCGCTGCAGCGCTCGCGGTCGCTCCGTGACCCGTCCACGCGCCGCTCCGTCGAGTCCTCCTCCAAGGTGGCAGCCGACCCGGACGCCGACACCGACGAAGACGACGTCGATCTCCCGTCGAAGTCCCGGCGCAGCGCCTCGACGACCGGGGCGCTCAAGACGCTCCTCGACCAGCTCACTGAGAACCCTCACCCCAAGCCGGCTCGGCGCCCGCGGCGCCGCTTTAAACGCGGCGCTGGCCGCCGCGCTGGCGCCGCCAGTAAGGCCCCAGATCGCTCGGCGGCCACCGCCGCCGCCGCGCTCTCCGTCAACTCCAGCTCCCAGGAGGCCGTCTGCGGCAACAAGTACCTCTTCCGCGATGGCGAGGACGACCTCGACGAGCTGCAGCAGCATGTGCCGCCGCAGGACTCGCGCAACGTCTGCGGCATTCCGTGGAACTGGTCGCGCCTCCACCACCGCGGCAAGTCTATTCTCGACATGGCCGGCCGCAGCCTCGCCTGCGGCCTATCCGATCCCAAGTCAGCGGCGGGCCGCAAATCCGAAGCCGGCGCCGGCGCCTCGCGTGGCCACCTCAACGGGTCGCACTCGCTTTTCCCAGTCAAGTCCGAGAGGCTGGCCTCCTCCACTAGCTCGGACTCCGACGCGTTGCCTCTGCTCGTCGAGGCGGCCGCCTCCGGTGCGCGTAATGGCGGCATCGGTGGAAGCTACTCCGGGGAGCTTGGAATTTTCTCCAACCAGACCAGCGAGATGGACTCCGACCTCCTGTCGGAGGGGCGGTCGGGGCAGAAGTCTCGGGGCTCACAGCACGGCCGCGGACGGCACCGGAGCCTGACGCAGAAGTTCGCGCCCAAGACCTTCAAGGACGTGGTCGGGCAGAGCTTGGTGGTGCAGGCGCTGTCGAACGCCGTCCTGAGGAGGAAGATCGGGCTGGTATACGTCTTCTACGGCCCGCACGGCACAGGGAAGACGTCGTGCGCGCGCGTCTTCGCCAAGGCGCTCAACTGCCACTCCCCCGAGCACCCGAGGCCTTGTGACTCGTGCACCTCGTGCATCGCGCACAATCTTGGGAAGAGCAGGAGCGTGATGGAGATTGGGCCCGTCGGCAACATCGACATGGACGGCATTGTTGATGTCCTCGACAGTGTCATGCTTTCGCCGGCGCCATCGCACTACAGGGTGTTTATATTTGATGACTGCGATACGCTGCCAGCTGACACTTGGAGCGTAATCTCGAAAGTGGTGGACCGGGCGCCTCGCCGCGTGGTGTTCATCCTCGTCAGTCCCAACCTCGACCTTCCTCATATAATCCTATCGAGATGTCAGAAGTTCTTCTTTCCCAAGTTGAAGGAGTGCGACATTGTTAACACTTTGCAATGGATTTCAACCAGCGAAAGTTTAGATGTTGATAGGGATGCACTGAAGTTAATTGCATCCCGTTCAGATGGATCATTGAGGGATGCTGAGATGACTCTTGATCAGCTGAGTTTGCTGGGGCAGAGGATTTCCTTATCTCTTGTTCAAGAACTTGTAAGATACTCCTATCTCAAGCGCAATATTACTCCCTCTGCTTTTTTTGGAAAACCAAATTATACTTCTGTATCTACTGTCAATATCGTATTACCATCTAGGCATGGATAGAAAATATTAGCTAATTATGTTGGCTGTGGGGCAGGGGCTGGGCATTGGTAGCATTATCTAATTAAGTTGATTGAATAGTGAATTTCATAAAACTACACCTTTGATGCACAAAATAAACTACTATCAAAGAGCTGCCCTTTTAAGTATAGGTTCACAAAACAACACTTTCAGTTGCAAACGTTTTACAAAAGGACACTCTTAAGGAGAATGCAACCAAATGTTTAGTTTTCTGACATGGTTTAGTTTTGTCTGATAGTTGTTGCATTGGATAAGTAGTATGCAAATTCGGCTGCGGCATATAATCTAATAAGCAGAGCTTCAGGGGAATAGTTAGAATAGTCAGTATGCATTCAACCTTATCCATTTGGTATAAACTTAAGTATTTTCCTTGCTTTCTCACTGAACATGTATTTTCATGTGTTGCTAGGAGTGTACCTGCCTAAGTCTTCCCCTAAAGAAGGAACCTAACTAAAGAATTAGTGTACCTGCCTAAGTCTTCCCCTAAAGAAGGAACCTAACTAAAGAATTAGTTGCCACTCGATGCTTTCATTTGCAATTCTATTTGTCACAACAAAAAACCGTGTATTTCTTGTCCATTTTAACAGGTTGGTCTGGTGTCTGATGATAAACTGGTAGATTTGCTTGATTTGGCACTTTCTGCTGACACTGTAAATACAGTGAAGACTCTAAGAGACATTACAGAGACTGGGGTTGATCCTTTGGCATTGATGTCTCAACTCGCCACGATAATTACTGACATCCTTGCTGGTTCTTATACATTCACACGAGAAAGACTACGAAGAAAGTTCTTCAAACGTCCAACCTGTAAGCAACATTTTCATTAACTGGTGGATAGGTCAATATAAATTTGTTTTTTCAGGTTTTTCAATCCTGCATATGAGTGTCAAGTTACTTATCTAGTTTTGCCTTGTTCTCTTACAGTAAATATTTTGCATTCACATAGTCATTTTATTGGTATACCAATTTCAGTGTCCAAAGATGATATGGAAAAGCTACGCCAGGCTTTGAAAACACTATCTGAAACTGAAAAGCAGTTGAGGGTCTCTAATGATAAGACAACCTGGCTTACAGCTGCTCTGCTTCAGCTTGCTCCTGACAAACAGTATGTGCTGCCAAGTTCATCGAGTACGAGTTTAAACCATGGTGTGTTAGCCGGTTCCTTTCCCGATAGGGATATGGCAAGACACTCAGCCCTTGAGCATAATGGTAACATGGCGAGCACTTCTTACGGGGAAAGGAGACCTGTTGAACATACATCAAATAGCCATTTGTTATCAACCAGTGCTCCCAGAGCAAATGAAGAATCTAGAAATAGTAAAATCGAAAATGAGCTGATTTGGCATGCTGTGCTTGAGAGTATTCAGTCTGATACACTGAGAAAAATGATGGCTAAAGAGGGAAGGCTAAGGTCTGTCAGCCTAGGAACAGGTAAGATTCTCCACCTGGCTTCAAATTAAGTTTTTAAGCGTACATCATGTCGTAAGTTTGTTACCTGAGATTGGTTCTCCTGTTGCTCTAGATAATGATATACTATCGATTTAGTACTTACAAAACAGAGAGAGAGAAACCTGAGGCCGTACTGAGTAAATATGGTATCCAGGTAGTAACCAACTGTTTATGTTTTAGTAGTGGTTATTAAAGATAGTTGTCAATTTGTTGAAGTCAGTTGCAGTATTCCTGGATAAAAGGCATCTAGGGCAATTAACTTAAATATTTCCTCTCGATAGAGTTCGAAACTTCAGTTATTGGGTTGATAACATCCTTTTATATTATAATCCACACATCAGAATCTTTTTGTATGTCAAAAGTATTTGAACGGAATAAGTGATCTATAGAGTAATTATAGCTTCTAGTTGTTTTAGTGTGAAGTCCTATTTATATAGCACAAATATGCCAGTGGCACCTTCATTTAGTAAGCCATGGCCACACCTAGTATGTATACACCTTCATATTGTCTTTTCTTAGGATATTTGAGTTGAAGCATGGTTAAGCTTTCTTTCAAACTGCTTTGTTTCTTCTGACGATAGATTCTTTATTCCTACAGCACCAACAGTGCAAATAATATTCAGCTCACGTGTCAACAAGTCCAAAGCTGAAAACTACCGAGGACAAATCCTGCAGGCGTTTGAGTCTGTTCTGCGTTCTGCCATAATTCTTGAAATTCGATATGAATCAAAGAATGATGTGAGAGCCAGTCATGCTCCAGCTTTATTTTCTCATAGGGAGAACGAATCTTCCAACACGACATTAAGGAGGTCCTTCACTAAACATAGTCCACTCTCTTCTGGAGGTGAGAATCTCCGTAGGAGGCTTAAAAAAGACAGAGCAAGCTCTAGTAAGACCAGATGGATGCAATCTGATCCTCATATATTGACAGAAGGAGAAATCATTGAAGTTGGGCCTTCACACATGCATTGGCATGATGAAACAAACAATGATGTGCCTAATGTAAATCAAAGAAAAAAGGACAATGTATGGGAAGAAGAATCTTTGACATCACCAAATAGCATGGCTAATCAAGGAGGAAGAAATGGGAATAAACAGCGTCGACAGAACAGCATAGTCAAAGGAAAGGTATCTCTTGCCCATGTTATTGGTAAGGCAGAAGCTTGTTCTCAACGAGGGGGCTGGTCTAGACAAAAAGCTTTGTCAATTGCAGAAAAGCTGGAACAAGAGAATTTGTAAGTTAATGTTATCTCATGATCAATTCATTCTTGTACAAATGTCTAAAATATAGGGTGTAATACTTTAGCACTTCCATTCTAAAAGAGAAAAAAACATGTTACAAATGACAGTCCTTTACACAATTGCATTGTAGGGGGAAAACAGCATAAGTAACTATGCACACTAGTAATAACTTGATATAACAAGTGTATTAGGCACAGCTTGCAGTCAGTACTTCTATGCGAACATTAAACCATTAAGACACTACCTTTTTGACAACACACCTGCACAATCAAAATTACTACTATGTTAATTCGGCTTGCTTATTTGTGCACAGGAGATTGGAGCCTAGATCAAGGAGTATACTTTGTTGGAGAACTTCAAGGACTCGACGGAAGGTAATATGTCTGTTCGTACTATGTCGAAATCTGTCCTCACAAAAATTTATGCTTCTGGGTTCTGAATATAACGTGGAATATTAACTTGTTCTAGTATTTCCCTTCTGACTACTCGTTAGCATATACTGGTCTAAATAAAAGTCATTTGTGCATGTGGAATTATAGAGATGAGCGCTAGGCAGTTTGTGTTTTCAATAGATGATTTCTAGAATCTGAATAGATCGAAAGCTATCGGTAAGCCCCCTTTTGAACTGACCATGTGGAGTTTAATAATGCCTTTTCTTTTAGATGAGCATACTGTCTTAATTGGAAATCAAAACGGAAAGTAAAAGCAAATGGGTTCTGAAATGGAAAAAAAATGTCCTCTTGCATTCACGATAGACTTTTCACGGACAAATCAAATTAACTTGCTTACTTTGTGGGAGTTCTTTTGCATCTGACTGATATGACCTTAGATTTTGAAGTGAACATTCTATAGTTCTCTTGTTTTATAATGGTGAGAATATAGGATAGTTGAGTACAGAAATGTTCACCACAAAGGGTGTGTGTGCATGTTATGGATTGGTGGAAGAGTATATGTGAGTCCTGCTTAAATTACAGTTCTTATGTTTCTGAAGAGTATGTGAATCCTGCTTAAATTACAGTTCTTATGTTTTTGCATGGTTGTTTGTCTCGTCGGTTACTCATTGAATCATTTCTCTACAGCTATCTTCGTTGAGGGTCAAGAATCGAAGATCACGAGCTGTATCAAGGCTTATCTTGTGCGGAAGATGCATTTCCACAAAATCACCGAGATAGAAACGTTAGAAGCGCTAGATGTTACAAGCAAACTTTAGCATCCGTAATTTATTCACTCTGTACCTTGTAGGCCATAACTGTGTCAGTTTGTAGGTTATTCGCTAGTCTGTATATTGTTTGACATCGTAAAAAATGATAGAAATGGCATAGCAATTCTTTTCTGTCAAATATTCTTTGTAATTATTTTGAAGGGCAGCTAAACCTGTACCTGGAAGCCATGCTAATAAAGTTAATTTGGCCTACAACCTATACAGTTCACTGCACACTAGGTCTTGTCTTTTTCTAAAATACTACTGAATCCTACTGTTTCGATGCTTTCACTGTTCAATTAAGTCCCTCTTTTTTATGTTTAGACTTATAAGCCAACTCATGAGCCGAAAAGGCTAAGCCAAAACAAATAAATAGTTTTTTTCGTTTGGTCTTTTCAAAGCCATAAGTTATTATTATACTATTAAACCAAAAGCTAGGTTGAAAAAAAATCAAAAAACTTAAATTTAGGACTTTAAATCCAATTGCTTATAAATCATATAAGTAAAAAAAAACTGACTTAAAAACCTAAGTCAATAAGCCTAAACCTAAATAAAGAGGCTCTAAGGGTGTGTTCGGTAGTTGATGTTGGAAGTTTATTTTCTCCGCACGAAAAACGGAGCGACTCATTAGCACATGATTAATTAAATATTTGCTAATTTTTTTTCAAAAATGAAACAATATAATTTTTTAAAGCAACTTTCGTATAGAAACTTTTTTAAAAAAACACACCGTTTAGCAGTTTGAAAAATATGTGCGCGAAAAACGAGAGGGCTCAGTTGCGAAAACAAAAAAACGAACTCAGCCGACATAAACAAAATACTCTCGAACGCGTCACCCATTCAAAATCCTACGGGCTAGCCGTTTGTGTGTGCCAGGGGCATTCGCCCAACGTCCTGTTTTTCTGTGGTGCTATCCATATTTGCATTTCTCCTAGGATCCTTCTATTTTCTCCTCCTTAAAAGAAAGCCTCTATGCAGCTGAGTTCAAACCAAAAGCAAGGAAAATACAAGAGAAAAATGCTTGTTCTTAATAATGTGCTTCTATTCAGAGCCTGGGTATCGATTGTACTTGCATACAAAGTTTATCTTATTGAACAAATGATCGAACTTACAAGCATCTTTCCTGTCAAATTAGAGGTAGATGGTAGATGGCTCACACATGTTTAGAGAAACACAATTTCTTTCTCCATCGACCTTGTCCTCGAGACCACTACCAGAATTCCGTCAATGACGAGGCAGGCGACAGAATTGTCCAGGAGGTGAGGTGACTCTACCATGTGCTTTACCACCAGAGCAAAAAATAGCTCCTTCAAACCCTCATCCGTAGCAGTTGATTGAGTCCCTACAATAACCCAAGCAAAACATTTGCTACGGAACCACATATATCATGACAAATGAGGCTTGTACATGCCCTACAACATTGTCGGATTGTTCAGCAAAAGTTACACAAAAAGGAATGCAATTATGCATTAAGTGCTGTCAGTCTAGCAACAAATAGGTTCATCCAAATTTGCAGAACTTAAATTGCAGCTGCTGTGCACCAAGTCAAACAAAATTTAGAATGTACCAAGACCAACCTGAAGGTATACAAGAGGTTTCATTTGCTCATAGTGGTTGACAGGTAGAAGTTCCAAAAAATGGAACAAGAGGACATGAAGGCAACACGAGCAGACAAAGGAACCATCCTGGTAGAGAAATCAAATACTTGGATGAGAACCAGCTACTTTGATGAGATGGAAGTAAAGTACTCCCTCCAGTCAAAATTATTTGATGTTAGGATATTTTTGACTAGAGTGAGTAGCAACTAAATTAGATTCAATAGAACATTGACATGTACAACAAAGATGAGCCAACTATGCAAAAAAAAGAAAAAGAAAAAAAGAAGTTTGAAGTTTGATACTATACCAAAAGTTAATGATCGACACAGGAATCCAAAATCTAAACCCTGCAATTTTCACAACAAAGTGAACAATGCCGTAATATCAGTTATCTTTATGCAGATGCTTCTTTAATAATGTATTCAGGCAGAACGCTTACCAAAAAGAAGTGTAGGAAGGGCATCATTCTGATATTTAGATGGAAGTTCTGATAGTTTCCCTGTCCATAAGTTATTCCAGGCAAAAATTACACCAATAACACAAGGACCAAGCGCAATCTGGTTCAGTATGACCTGGGAAGACAGCAAACAAAAATGGAAACTGGTTAATTGTGAAAAAAGATGCTCCAGCGTATCATGTTACATGGAGGAAGCAAAGCACACCTTAGTGGATAGATTTGCAAATGTTGGCTTGGGCATACACTGATCAAGGAACTGGTACCATGCGTGCGACCCCGGGCCATAAAGAAGAAATCCATAGGAAGCCATACGAAGCGCGCGTAGCCAATCATGGCTCATCAATATGTCCGGTACCAAACCCTGAAAGGAGGACCTCTACAGATGTCAGAATTCACAACGTGAAACACCATGTTTAGCAACCATCAAAGCGTCCAATGTCACAAATTGCCCAATGTACTGCGAGGAAGAGCTAATGTACACAAAGCAATGGTT
This sequence comes from Oryza officinalis, assembly GCA_008326285.1. Lineage (NCBI taxonomy): Eukaryota > Viridiplantae > Streptophyta > Magnoliopsida > Poales > Poaceae > Oryza > Oryza officinalis. The sequence goes on along the minus strand of BDMV01000001.1, from coordinate 48,247,222 downwards.
TGGACTCAACATTTAAGTCGAATTTCATCAACTCAACAACTGTTCCTGGTAACCTAGTTTAATTTCAGCCGATTTCTATTTGTACGACCCTAGCACCACTAGCAAGCCCGAGCTGAGTTTTGAGAAAAGCACAATTCCATATTTATCGCTGTTTCAAAAAAAAAAGAGTAAATGTTAGGGTTTAGAACAAAAGGAGTGACCTTGCTGTCTGGTTCGGGGCCGCGGAGGCGGCGGTCGACGATGCGCTGGCGGACCTGTGCGATGGTGTCTCCCGTAAGCGTGAGAGAGGCGGCGGTCACGGCCTGCGTGAACGGGAAGTCGATGGGCCAGCCACGGCTTTGGCCGATGGACTCCGACGACGACGACAGCGGCTCCGGTGGGGGACCGCGGCGCCGGCCGCGCGGGTCCGGGTTCCGGCGGCCGCGGCGGCGCGGGTCGGGCTTGCGGCGGAGGGAAGGGAGGTTCCACCACCACTCGCCGCCGCTCCCGATGGCCTTCATCTCCCACGCCGCGAAGGCGGCGGCGGCGAGGAGGAGGAGGGGAGCGCGCGGAGTTTCTGAAGCGTGTGGCACAGTGTGGCTGATACGAAGCTTGAGGAGGGGATGCTCCAATAAGGTTTGAGAGGCTCCGAATCCTCTGAGCCGCGTGTCACTGCAATTCGGGCCCACGTGCAGCCTAGGTTTTTCTCATGTCCAAAATCCCTTTTCCTAATCAACCAAAAGAGTATTTCTGGACCGTTCGCCCATGGCCATAGCTGTCACCTTCAAAGTTCAAACATTCAGATTCTTCAGGCCCAAATCCTACTAGTATAGACTTATTAGTACTACTACCTTTGTTATAAAAAAATAAAAATTTTCATTGCGAATAGGATTAGCCATCTTTATATTTTAAAACAAGATTTAAATGTTATTCTTGTATTACATATCGAAGGCAGTGCTGTCAGAGAACGGGCTGAGGAATCAATGGAAACCCCCTCCCCCTTTTGAGTTTGGCCCAAGAAGCAAGAGTGCTAGACCAAGAGTTTGTTGCGGGAGTACAAGTTCGAGCTGCTTAGAGGCATAACACTCTACTCCCGTCGACTGGCATAACACTCTACTCTCGTCGACTGTCGTGCTCTTACTGAGAAAGTTACAAAAGTCGATTTTTCCTTAGTTTTTGGGATCGATTCCTCCCCTACCCTCCTTTGGGCCATCCTAGCTCTTCCTTTATAGTTAGTAGGGGGGAATATCGGCCCCTCTAAGTTTGCCCCCAGTGTATAGCGTTAGGTATGAAAATTCTTGTCTTTTGCTGATGAGTGGCCTAGACGGTCGCCTCGCCATGCGTCCTGAGGGAGCATACAAAGCTTAGAGTAGAAGCCTAGAACCTTGCTGACATGCGTAGGACCCACCTGTCGGCCTCAGATGGAGGAACGTGTGGAAAGGTGATGGGCCTTGCCGGGCGGCACGACAGTCAACCATGCCTGACAGTCCACGCCCTCTCCTTGTAGGGGTGATGATAGCACGTGTGATATCCATGCAGGAGCTATCCCATCGCATGTCACTCCGGTCACATACCAGGTTAGCTGACGTCTCATGGTATTTAATATAAAGCTTGATTTGTCAATGGCCGCAACAGCATGTTGCGTCCTGTCGTGATTAATGCTCTATCGCTGCCCCGAGCAGGTGACAGTTGTGCCTCAAGCTCGAGGTCTTGGCTATGGGCCACAAGAAGTCAAGAACGGTCTCGAGCTTACCCCCAACTCAAGAGTGGGCCCAGCCTCTTTGCCTTGTTTCTTCCTAGGTACATCTCAATCGTTGTATGAATCTGATTGGCTGATTTGTTGACGTGTCACTAGACGTTTCGAGTAGCTATGTTAATGCCAAAATTTGGTAAGCCCCGAAGTTATCATCGGCTTAGGAATCATATCGACTTCAGAGTCCTGGAATTAGCCGATGGACATATCAAGTTGCCAGCAGTTGGATTCTTGATGGATTCGGTTAAGGAAATTAGTCAATTAAATAAAGCTTATCCAGAAGAGATCGAGTTCGAGAAGGATGCAGCATGACAGGTTATCTATTAATTAGGTAGAGTCAGTTAATGTCCTTTTACTTTTAGAAAAGATTGTTTAGAGTCCGAATATGACTTGTATCTTTTATTTTATCTTTAGAAAAGTTTGTGTGTTGTCCAATAAGGACTAGTATCTACTCATGGGTATAAATATGTACACCCGAGGGCTATGTAATCTATCTCTCGATCAATACAACTACTCTCAGTTCATCACCACCCTCTTTCTCGAGGTTTTTATTTATCAACCGACGGAACTTGGCACCTGACGCGGGGCTACATCGGCTCTCAATCTTCTGCGAAGGGGTAAGTCCTACGTTCCGTCGGCCCTGGCAATTGTATCGGCTACATTGGTGTTGTTTAAGGTTGCATTGCTTCGACCTCTTGGATCGCTCTGGTTTGGTTGATATATTTATCTACCTATTTATCATATATCTTAGTTAATCTAGTTTGGTAGCTCGATTTACTTGTATCGGCTGGGATCTGCTTTAGGGTTTTTGTCGGTATCGGCTAAATTGCTTTGCCAGATTAGATTTGCTAAGGTATCTACCACCCTAAAAATAAGTCAAAGGCTTGATTGTCTAGATATTATGTTTCTTTTCATATTTTACGCTGCATCAGCTCTAGTCATGCTTAGAACCATAATATCTAGCCTGTTTTTTGATTGCCAATAAATGTTTCATCGAGGTTTCAGCTGATGAGTTATCTGGACGTTGCATCGGCTCACAAGGATTACATACAAGTTGGATTTAACCGATGACAACAAATGTTTCATTGATTATCTAATCATTTGGATTTAATGACATCAGACCTCCAGCCGATGTATGTTTTAACTTTCGGATCAACGCTTATTTTATTATGTCACTGTTAGCCGATTGGTTTCTATTGGATTATATTATTGTTTTATTGCATTATCATCAACCGATTGTCTTTATATTGTTATTTACATCAAGTGTCAGAATCTATATTGGATATATAGCCGATTGTTCAAAATCCTATCAACATCGGCTAATATTGGCATCGGCTGAAATTATTCTATCGGCTTATCAGCCGATCGACTCTTTGACCTGCTGTTTATATATCTTCTCAGTTGCAGGATCAAACTGACTGACACGCCCACATCTCATCAAATTTAGGACCTACAGTGAAGCTAAGCGGATCTCCCAGGCCTTCGTGTGCCACATGCAGGATTTACGTCAACATATTTTTTGGCACACTCGACGGGATAAATTTTGCATCAACAAGCTAGTAGTGGGGACCTGAATTCTCACTTCATCGATAGGTACAATTTATGGTTTAAATAAAAATCATAGATGCTAGACTCAATAGTACTGGTACGCTCTGCATGCGACCCCTCAAAGTTCGAATAGTCTCTTTTCACACGTTGGGTTGTGCATAAAACTTAGGAGTCGCAAGTTTTCTGAGCGAAAAACTTTTAGATGTAAGCACCGGGATCTTAAACGTGACCTGTGAAAAAAAAATTTCTAGCTTTTTTTTAATGCACAAATCTCAAGGTAATCAAATGGCAAAAAAAAACAAAGTTTTGGAGAAAAAACTTGCAAAAGTTTTCTAGCAATTTCGTAAAAACTTTTGAGCCTAGCCTGCACCCAGCAATCCCACTGCAGGAGCTCCAGACCTTCATAATCCTATTCCATGCAACTTGCTTGGACAATGGGTTGACGCTTGATACTACCACTGTATCTCAAGTCTCAGGTTAAAGATCCAAATCTTGAGCAGTTGATCGAGAGCGTACGTGTTAGATCTAATGAAACAACCAGCCACAGATTGCGGTGTGTGAACTGTTGTCAGACATGCAGTCAGTACATCTCTTGCAGTCTTGTTTTCTATAGAACAAACAGCTATGTTTCCGCGTTGGTATCCAAGAGAGGTTGGCCATGACGAACTAGCGGCAACATCTCCCAGATAACTTTAATCGGTTGGTCGAGCTCTTTGTCAAAACGATGAGAGTTTAATTTGTGCATATATGGAGAGCAGAGCGCTGCATGATGACATGGTGATGCCCCATAATTGAGACCGCAGTGGGAACAAGTCAAGACCCATGAGGTGATGAGAACATCCGAGGATTAAAGAAAAGCGAGACTGAAAAGGATGGTGACGCGATAACTGAACTGATCAACCATTGAATAATACTCCCTCTATTTCAAAATATAAAAGATTTTAGATGAATATATCTTTTAGATGAATGTGATACATTGTAGTACTACAAATCTAAATAAAATACCTATTCAGATTTATAATATTATGATATGTTACATTTATTTAATTTTTTTATTATTTAAAATGAATAAAGTAATATTGTATAGTTCGCATTACATATGCACGATCAAATGCACAATCTGTCCCTAGCTTAGCTCAGCTTTCAGAGTTTGCAGCATTTTACTAGTACTCCAGTACTTAATTCTGTGTGGGTGGGGCACGACCGATTGGACGAACGCGGTTAGAACTGTCAATCAGGAAACTGTCCAGGAATATCTCTGACATGACACCCCGAATTAGCCTTCAGTACATCACAAGTCAGAAGAATTTAGAAGTATCAAATTTTTTAAAGAAAACCAACCACATGTTAGCTATTACTAGTAGTAGGATGTAATTCAATTGCCACTCCTAACGAATCCAAATTAAACATTTTAGTTTCTCCTCCAAGCAAAAGAGACCAAGAACAAAAGAAGTCCTGCCCAGAAATACCTAGAAATTTAGTGATCCTATGATTCAATCTTGACTGTTCGTTGGAAAAAAAATCTACCATGAATCGAGAACCGTGACTCTCTGCAATTTTCTTCGAAACGGAACTGACAGGTATACTATTCGATCCTCGCCAACCACTCCTATGCAAATATGAACACACATCCTGCTCCACATTAAACTAGTGCTGCTACTCGTCTACTTGCCTACGGGAGGAAGCAATAATCAAGCAGCTGATGTTTGATAGTAGATTAGACGGTGTACTGCTGATCATAGAGGCAATGCATGAGATAGTTGGGGAGGCGTCGCCGTCACACGCTCGTAATATTCTCCCGTTTGTTTAATCTCCCCCCGTCGAGAACGCAGCGTGCGCGGCCACGACCCACGTCCGAACCGAGCCCCCGCTACTCCAGCGTTACGACGACACATGACACGGCCTCAGCTCCAGTTTCTTTATATCCCGTCGCGTTTGCCTCGTTTGTCGTAGCTGGCGCTGGTGACGACATCCATCCAAGAACCGCCTCCTCGATCCATTCCCGGCGGACAGATCACGCCGCCGGTGAGCCGGCCGCGATCTCTCCGTGCGTCCGGTTCTTATGTGCATATATATGGACGGGGAGTGGAGCGACGGGGCGGTGTCGTCGCCGACGATGTCCGGTGGCGGCGGGGAGCAGACGAAGGCCAGGGAGGGCGTGGTCATCGCTGCGGCGGATTGCCCGGGGTCGCCGGTGTCAACGTCACCAGCAGCTGCTCAGCGGTCGGCGGCTGGGGCGGCGGCGTCGCCTAGCGGGAGGCCGAGGCGGTCGGCGCAGAAGCGGGTGGTGACCGTGCCGCTTGCCGACGTGAGCCGGCCGCGGCCGAAGGGCGTCGGGGAGGGCAACACGCCGACCGACTCGTGGGCGTGGCGGAAGTACGGCCAGAAGCCCATCAAAGGCTCACCTTTCCCAAGGTAAATACACACTGCATCGATGCCATGGAATTGAATCGTGCTCTTCGATCGATCGAGTTCTTGTGCATGGAGGAGTTTTGAGCTGATTTAGCTAGAATTGGGCTTTGTGATGGGCAGGGCTTACTACCGGTGCAGCAGCTCGAAGGGGTGCCCGGCGAGGAAGCAGGTGGAGAGGAGCAGGGCCGACCCGGACATGGTGATCGTCGCCTACTCCTTCGAGCACAACCACTCCGCCACGGTGCCGAGGGCGCAGAACCGGCAGGCGGCGCCGCAGAAGCCCAAGGCGCACGCCTGCAGTCCGCCGGAGCCGGTGGTGGAACCCGAGGAAACTCACCACGGCGTCACCGCCGGACCTGTCACCGGCAGCGGCGGCGCGGCGGCCATCGAGGTGCGCGACGAGTTCCGGTGGCTCTACGACGTCGTGTCCGTCACAACCTCGTCGACCTCGCCCTCCGACATCGACGCGGCCGACGAGATGCAGCTGTACGATCAGCCGATGTTCTTTGGCGGCGCTGTCGTCGGCACGGCCGCGCTCCTTCCCGACGAGTTCGGCGACGTCGGCGGGTTAGGCGGGGAGGGGCTGGGCGAGGAGGAGGCGATGTTCGAGGGGCTCGGCGAGCTGCCGGAGTGCGCCATGGTGTTCCGGCGGCGCGCCGGCGACGGGCTGGCGATGGGAGGAGGGGTTAAGATCGAGCAGCCGGCGGAGAGCACGGCCATGACATGATGCTGGCACAGACAGGTGGGCCCGGTCCGGCCTCCAATAAGACCAGACAAGCTCTTGTAGTTTTTGGCTTCTTGTTCACTTGCCAATTGTCGGTTAGTTTTTTTCCCTCCTCATTTTGGTTGTTTTCTACAGTAGCACACAGAAAAATTTCGGTACAATATTATTATTGCACACTGTTGATTGGAGAAAGGATTGAGAGAGACAAGTCACTTTGTCAATGGTTTGGTTGAAGATTTTTGTTTTCTCCTTTGGAATCATCAATGGATACATAAATAAAGATTAGAAAAAAGGAAACACAGAAGGATTGGAACTCCATTTTTTGCTCTGAAAACTCTGCCTATGTCCTTGTCATGTTGCGCAAATGGATAACATTGAATTGTTCATGACTGCGGAAAAAAGTTTCACTTAACGATTTCGTTTCAGACCCAAATTCTGAACATTGTCTGCAATTAAAGTAGGGTGTCTTGTTCGTGACCTGATCGACGGAACATCATGTTATGAATTGCAACGACAGATGAATCAAAGAAACTGTAATTTTATTATGCTTCTGTTGATCTCTACTCCTAATGGTATATATATATATATATATATATATGCCTCAACTTTTCTTGTGGTTTGGCGTGTTGCAGCAGCGAACACTTCACAGCAAATCGCGTATTCTTATCGTTTGACTCCCTCTTCCAATGTGCTCACATGCTAGTTTAATTTGCTTAATCGGAAAGAAATCACGAAGTACGAACCAAGTGGCTCTTGCACGAGGCAATTAACAATCCCAAGTAAACGCTCTACAGCTAATCAAGCTCTATTGTCAGAGCTGGTGGTACTGATGGTATTTTTCTTCCAAAGGGCAGGTTGCTGATGCTAGTCCTGTACGCTTCTGTGCATATTCATAGTATATTTTGTATTAGATTTATTTTTATGAGACGAATAAAGTATTTGGTAAGATGCTCGATTGTGACACTAAGATTTGTAGGACTCCTGACCGCTTTCGCTCCGTAGGACACGGAAATTAAGGTGATAGGAATGCTGCAACCAACACCTACAGAATAGAGTATCTAAACCCTTGAATTAGCAGCATGGATCAGGATACATTTAGCACAAACAAAATACGAAAACATGTGGCATGAGTTGTAAGTATGTAAAGTATATACTACTTCATCTGTCTCATAATATCTATAAAATGGCTCGATTGATTCTAGGCTACTATATTATGGAACCGAAAAAGTACTAGTTGATTAGACAAGCAATTGTTGAGCTGCAACAATAGTGCAGATCCTCTCATCTGTGACGGGCTGTAACATAGCTGGATTTTGCGGGCCGTCACAAAGAATACATCTCAAACGAGCCTAAAAAGAGGCCGATTGAGATATGGTCGGAAAGACATGTTAAATGTGCATAGAACTGAAACCTGTCACGGATGACACATATCTGTGACGGGCCTAAACTAGGGCCCGATTGAGATAACCTTAAATATCTCAATCGGGCCTTAAGTTGGAGCCCGTCACAGATGAATCATCTGTGACGGGCTCCAACTTAAGGCCCGATTGAGATAACCTTAAATATCTCATCGGGCTGACGGGCCTCAACTTAAGGCCCGTTTGAGATATCTACAAAGCCCGTCACAGATGGCACTCCTCTGTGACGGGCTTTTTTTAGGCCCGATAAAGATACCTTATATGACCGATAGTTAGTGCACACTATAAATAACCGCAACCGTCAGAGTATCTGTATCCCACTGTTCACAAATCTGGTGGGAGGTTGGAGGGGGCAAAATTTTATTTTTTTCCCAAAGAAAACAGTAAATTCATAAAGGTACGTGACAAATAATAATCATTAATTTAGAAAATTCATCAATTCTCATGAATTTAGCAGTATTTATCTTATAAGATGTTTCTCTGATTCTTTTTTCATTTCTGTAGCGATGGATCGAAGTTGGATGTATGCGAAATCTGTGAAACGTCATAGTTAAGAGTATAGAAATGGGGTATTAAATTTTATAAACGCCGCGGAGGAGGATAGGAAAAGAAGAAACAACGATTACATGTGTTGTCCATGTGCAGATTGCAAGAATGAGAATATGTTTGATAGCCGAATGGAGGTACACGCTCATCTGATACAACGAGGATTCATGAAGGGCTACACATGTTGGGTTAAGCATGGAGAGCAGGAATCAGGAAGTGGTGCAGCTGCAGACAGTACTGGTGCGCAAAATCAGGAAGATGAAGATGAGCATGACATGTTTGTACCTTCTCCACTAGGCAGTGAAATGGTTGATGTTGATCATGATCTGCTGCAAGACATGTTACGTGACGTTGAGGATCCAGCTTACAACGAGAGAGATTCCGTAAAGTTCAGCAGGTTGGTCAGTGACTCGCAAACGCCTCTGTACGCCGGATGCAAAGCAAAACACACCAAATTATCAGCTACCTTGGACCTAATGAATCTGAAGGCAAGTAGTGGATGGACAGATAAGAGTTTCACAGAGCTTTTGAGAATTTTGAAGGCCATGCTGCATGATGGGAACACATTGCCCGAGACGACATATGAAGCAAAGCAGGTTTTGTGTCCCCTGGGGTTAGAGGTCCGTAGAATTCACGCTTGTCCAAACAACTGCATATTGTACCACAAGCAATATGCGGAGTTAGATGCTTGTCCAGTATGCAAGGCCTCTCGATACAAAAGTAAGAAAAGTCCTGACGAAAGAAAAAAAATCAAAGCGGGGTGGTCCCGCGAAGGTTGTGTGGTATCTACCTATCATTGATCGTTTCAAAAGAATATTTGTAAACCCCAAGGAGGCAAAATTAGTACGTTGGCATGCCACGGAGAGAAGGAACGACGATATGCTAAGACACCCAGCGGATTCGATTCAATGGAGGAATATCGATCGAAAACACAAAGACTTTGCTGCCGACCCCAGAAACATGAGGCTATGTCTGTGTACAGATGGCATAAATCCTTTTGGAGACATGAGTAGTACTCACAGCACCTGGCCAGTTCTTATTTCAAACTTTAACCTACCGTCATGGTTGTGCTTTAAAAGAAAATATATTATGCTGTGCTTGCTAATCCAAGGACCGAAACAACCGGGCAATGATATCGATGTGTTCTTGGAGCCTGTTATGGACGATCTTGAGATGCTCTGGAAAGAAGGTGTGGAAACTTGGGATGCGTATGGTTAGGAGAATTTCAAGCTACGAGTTCTACTGTTCTGCACCATTAATGACTATCCCGCCCTCGATAATCTTTCTGGCCAAACCGTGAAAGGAAAGAAGGCTTGCTCCGATTGCATGGAACATACACGCAGCCGGTGGTTGAAGAAATCACGAAAGATAGTTTATATGGGTCATAGGAGGTGGCTCCCGCTACGTCACGCATTTCGAAGGAAGAAGAATATTTTTAACGGTAAGAGAGAACTTCAGCCTGCTCCCAAGGATTTGTCCGGAGATGAGGTAAGGACATAACCAACGAGTTTGAGAAGAAAAGAAAACGTAGTCAGGCAAAGGACAAGGGTATGTGGAAGAAAAAGTCCATATTTTGGCGATTACCTTACTGGAAATATCTTGAGGTCCGTCATTGTATTGATCTCATGCATGTAGAAAAGAATGTGTCGGTGACATGGGACCGGGGGTGTCGAGACCAAAGGGATGGGCGGCCACAGTGATCCACGTGGCCCGTTCCCCCGGAGGGGTCGGGCCCGAGGGTGACGTGGCGGCTGCCCTCCCGGTCTCCACCCGGGGTCGGGCCGCTCCCGAATCTGCCCCGAGGGCTGGGGCGCCTCGACCCCCTGTGGTTTTGGTGCCACGCGTGCAGGTTAGGTGAGCGTGGCAGAGCTCACCTAACCGCATTTATGGCGGTTCAGACGAGCGCACTACGCCGCGTTTAATGCGGCGTGGCGCATGCCTATCCGGTCCGTGACCGGTCACAACGAGTGACCGATCACAGATCGGTCAGATCGCGGGTTAGGTGGCGCCAGGCGGCCTGCGGCACGCCTCGCTCCGTCCCGTCAGAATGATGAGAGCCCTTTGTCTCTCGTCTCTCAGCCGGAGCTGGCGTGCCAACTCCCGGAGTTGGTATGTTAGTCCCGGTCAGATGCATTCCAGATTCCGGCGCAGGCGAGACGAGAAAGTCGCCTGCCATTTAATGAAGGTTGAAACGGGCGTCCCCAGGATGGGCCGGCTGGCTGAGCAGAGGCGTGCTGTGGCGTCTGTCAGAGGCTGCTTCCGGCAGTAGGATAGCCTTAATTGTAAAAGAATGTTTTCTTTCTTAGGCAGCTCGTGGCCTGTGTGGTAGCCCCTTGGCATATAAAAGGAGGCCCAGGCCTAGGAAAGGAAAAAGGGAGAAAAAAAAGGATCAGACTCTGGCTGACTCGCTCTAGAGGCTGAACTCTCTGGATCCTTTCACACACCCAGATCTACCAGAACACAGGAGTAGGGTGTTATGCTTCTTAGCGGCCCGAACCTATCTAAATCGTCTGTGTCCACGCGTACTTTCTCGCTGAAATCCCTCAGATCAGGGGCGAAGAATCTCACCTTGCGTCCCCGGCCGAACCGGCAAAGGGGGACCTGCACGGTCTCCTGGTGAGGAGTTTCACGCTCCGTCATCTGGCGCGCCAGGTAGGGGGCACGCGTGTTTTTTCTGAGCCCCCATCTCCTTCCGTGTGCGCCAAGCCTCGCCAGGTCAGCCCTATGGCCGAAAAGGCGGTGGCGTACAGCCCTTCTTTGAGCGCCAGCGGTGATGGCGGGGAGCAGAACCCGCGCCATCGGGCTCACACCCCGTCGTCCCCCTCCCGCCGGAATCTTGGGCGGGGGAAGGCGCTTGAGGAGGTCGAGGTATCCGCGACCTCGCCGCTCGCAGGCGATGCAGGAGGACGGCGAGGCGGGGTGCGTTGTCGCCTCACCTACGGCGATGGCGGCACGCACCAGGGCGCGCTCCAGGCTGCGGGCGCGCTCTTGCGTCACCCGTCTGTCGTCCCCGATCCAGAGACCCCAGCCCAGCGTTGGCTGGACGACGTGGCCAACTTGGTCATGACGGCGCAGCAGCGCCTAGGCACCGGCAAGCGGTCTTCCGCCACCGGGACCTCTGGCGCTGCCGCCACCGGCTCTATGTCGTCGAGGCGAAGGGCACGGCGGACGACGGCTGACACACGCCGTTCGTTCGCGGTTCCCTCATCAACGCCTCCGACCCAAGAAGATATGCGTGGGGGGCCAGACGCCCGGCTCGATGTCGAGCGCCGGCGCGACGCTCGTCGCGCCGCCCATGCAACGGAAGGAGCCTCGTCTTCTGGAGCACCGCTCCGTTCCGGTCATGGGGGCCGGCCCCCCGTGTCCCTGGTCGGTGGTGCTGGCTGTTGAGCCTTTGTGGCGAGCCTTCGGAACGTCCGTTGGCCCCCAAGGTTCCGGCCCACCATCACCGAAAAATATGACGGAAGCGTCAACCCCGTAGAGTTTCTCCAGATGTATATGACTGGGATAGAAGCCGCGGGGGGTGACGACAGGGTCATGGCGAATTTCTTTCCCTTGGCCCTGAAGGGCCAGGGGCGGGGCTGGCTAATGAACTTGCCACCTGCGTCGGTCCACTCCTGAGAGGATTTGTGCCAGCAGTTCACTACGAACTTCCAGGGCACATATACGCGCCCAGGCGAAGAGGCGGACTTGCACGCGGTACAGCGGAGGGACGATGAGTCTCTCGGCTCGTACATCTAGCGGTTCTGTCAAGTTCGCAATACCATGCGATGCATCCCTGCACATGCGGTGATCTACGCATTCAGGGGGGGCGTGCGGCACAACCGCATGCTCGAGAAGATCGCCTCCAAGGAGCCCCAGACCACCGCGCAACTTTTTGAGCTCGCGGACCGCGTGGCTCGCTGTTAACACCAGAATTTGGTAAGTCCCGAAGTCCTCATCGGCCCAGGATCTATATCGGCTCAAAGCTAATATCGGCCTAGAGTTCTACATCGGCCGATGGGGGTTATTTTAAACCAACCACCAGCAGCAGTCGGATTCTTGTTAGATTCGGGAAGATCTTATCCAGAGAAGACCGAATTTGAGGAGGATGCGGCGTGTATCTCTTAAGTAGGAAGAGTTTGTTAGTTTTCTGTTTTATCTTTAGGAAAGTGTGTTAGTGTCCGGCAAGGACTTTATCTTTTCCTTTTATCTTTAGGAAAGTTTGAGTCCTAATCTGTTAGGATCTTTGTTAGTCTATGGGTATAAATATGTAAGCCCGTAGTTCATGTAATTTTTGGTTATCTTACGATCAATACAACTTCGGCGCATCGCCAACCTTTTACTTTCGTCTTCTTCGGCGAGTTCATGCCCTTCTCGCGAGGGGTAAGTCTCGTTATGGCTGCCTGCGCTGTCGGGGCTAGGGCTTCGATGTTCTGATCTCAACAACGTAAGCACCTACTATCATATATTTTAGTCAATCTGGTTTGGCTTCTCGATTTCGTCGTATCGGCCGAGATTCGTTTTAGGGTTTATGCCGGTATCGACTAAATCGCCTTGCTAGATTGGATTGGCTAAGGTATCCACCATCCTGAAAATCAGTCAAGGGCTTGATTGTCTAGATCTTGCGTTTCTTTTCATACTTAGTGCTGCATCAGTTCGGTTTGACCTACTAAGTCGTGATTAGAACCGTAATCTCTAGCCTGCTTGTTGATTGCCAATAAGGGTTTCACCGGGGTTTCAGCCGGTGAGTTATCTGGACGTTGCATCGGCCCAAGAGTTTTATATATAGATTGGATTTGGCCGATGACAACAGAGTGTTTATTGTTTATCTGCTGATTGAAAGTTTATGCCATCGGACCTCTAGCCGATGTGTGTTCTAATCTTCAGATCAATGTTTATTATATATTTGGATTATGCTATATTACATTGCTTTGTCATCATTTTATCGTCAGCCGATTGCCTTTATATAAATGTTTGCTCAGTACACGGCCGATGGTTCAAAACCCTAATCGCATCGGCTGGCATCGGCATCGGCTGGAATCGCGCCATCGGCTCATCGGCCGGTCGGCTGTTTCTGCCCTATCGGCTCATCGGCCGATAGGCTGTTTTTGCTATCGGCCGATAGGCCGATACGTTATATGTTCTGCTGTTTTGCATATCTTGTCAGTAGCAGGATCAAACTGACTGGCACGTCTGCGCTCCATCAATTTTAGGACCTGCACTGGAGCTAAGCAGATCTCCCAGGCCTTCGTGTGTCCGCACGCCGGATCCTCATCGGCGGTACGGATTTGGCGTCAACACATTTTTGGCACGCCTGGTGGGACCGTGTTTTGGATTGATGATTTTTACACGGCTCGTGGAACCCACGATCATAACAATATGTCTGATCAAGAAGTCAAGGCCAAGGAAGAACAATCTCTCAAGCCAGTAGAGGAAGAAGAAGAGCCGATGGATGATGAGACGCTTCAAAAGACAGTTGATGAAATCGTTCGTCGCGCTGTGTTTGATCGATCTGGAGTTTTGGTGAGTACATTACATGATTTGATCGAGAAGATAGTTCCCAGAGTGATTGCCTTAAGAAATCAGATTGGGGGGCAAATCGACGAACAATTTCAGCATCATCGGCAACAGCGACATTGGCTTGGGGGGCAAATAGATCAGCATCAGCCTGAAGAGCCACATCAACAATATCGGCCAGAAGAAGCTCAAAGATATCAGTCTAAAGAAGATTGGGCCGATATGATTGCAAAAGTAATAGAGGAACAGTTTGGAATTAAACCTAAGGATCAGACTTCTATGTATCGGCCGCCGTATCCTGAGTGGTTTGATAGGGTTCCACTTCCAGGCCGATACAAGATTCCAGACTTTTTCCAATTCTCAGGGCAAGGTAATATGACTACAATGGAACATATCAGCCGATTTTTAGCTCAGTGTGGGGAAGCATCGGCTGAAGAAGCTCTGAGAGTTAGATTTTTTCCATTATCTTTGACTGGATCGGCCTTCACATGGGAGGGCAGATCGCAATGATGGTGTCCCCCACCATCTGCACTGTGTAGTTGGGGCGCGTCTTGATAGACGGGGGCGCAGTCCTCAACATCCTCTCCCCCACGGCCTTTGATGCTATCAAGGCCCCGGGGATGGTGCTCCGGCCGTCCCAGCCGATCATCGGCGTGACGCCGGGGCACACCTGGCCGCTGGGTCACATCGACCTCCCGGTCACCTTCGGTAGTCCCGCCAACTTCCGCACCGAGCGGGTGGACTTTGATGCGGCGGACCTTAGTCTGCCCTACAACGCGGTCCTGGGAAGGCCCGCGTTGGTAAAGTTCATGGTGGCTACCCACTACGCCCATCTCCAGATGAAGATGCCGGGCCCTAGTGTCCCCATCACCGTCCACGGTGACCTCAAAGTCGCGCTCGCTTGTATGGAGCAGCACGCGGACCACCTCGCCGCGGTATCCAAGCCCGCGGGCGGCGACGAGAGGCTCAGCGCCTCCACCTCGCCCGCCCCGAGGCAGCGGATGGCCTCAGGCGATGAGGTCCCGGTGAAGGAGGTCGTCCTGGGCGACGGCTCGTCCAAGACCACCCGGATCGGTGGTCTCTTGGACGACAAATAGGAAGACGCGCTCGTCTCCTTCCTGCGGGCAAACGCCGACGTCTTCGCCTGGAGACCGGCGGACATGCCCGGGGTCCCCAGGGAGGTGATTGAGCACCGTCTCACCGTGCGGCCGGGCGCAAGGCCCGTCCGGCAGAAGGTGCGGCGGCAGGCCCCGGAACGCCAAGCTTTCATCCGCGAGGAGGTGGCGCGGCTTCTGGAGGCCGGATTCATCCGTGAGGTCATCCATCCGGAGTGGCTTGCGAACCCGGTCGTTGTCCCCAAGGCGAACGGTAAGCTTCAGATGTGCATCGACTACACCGACCTCAACAAGGCATGTCCTAAGGACCCTTATCCCCTGCCACGCATAGATCAAATTGTCGACTCCACTGCGGGGTGCGACCTTTTGTGCTTTCTAGATGCCTACTCAGGTTATCATTAGATTCGCATGGCTAGGGAGGATGAGGAAAAAACTGCATTCATTACCCCTGTAGTAACTTATTGTTATACAACCATGCCCTTCGGGTTAAAGAACGCAGATCCTACTTTTCATCGTACTACTCGTATTTCTTTGGGTAGTCAGATAGGACGCAATGTTGAGGCTTATGTTGATGACTTGGTTGTGAAAACGCGCAACCAAGAGACCTTGCTCTCAGATTTAGCGGAGACTTTCAAAAGTCTCCGCTCCGCCCGCATAAAGTTGAACCCCGAAAAGTGCGTGTTCGGTGTGCCTACGGGTAAGCTTCTCGAGTTCTTGATCTCTGCCCGAGGCATTGAGGCCAACCCCGAGAAGATACGAGCTATAGAGCGGATGCGGCCCCCCCAGTAAGCTTAAGGACGTGCAATGCGTCACCGGATGCATGGCTGCCTTAAGCCGATTCATATCGAGGCTGGGAGAGAAAGCGCTGCCCCTATTTAAGCTCCTCAAACGCTCCAGGCCGTTTACTTGGACGGAGGAGGCTGAGTGGGCCCTCACTCAGTTGAAGGCATACCTTAGTTCTCCCCCGATCCTGGTCGCCCCAGAGCCAGATGAGCCGTTGCTACTCTACTTGGCGGCAACCCCGCAGGTAGTCAGCACGGCGTTGGTTGTGGAGCGCGACGAGGACAGCCCTCGATCCGCGCGCCCCCACCCTGTGTCGACTCGACCAGGGAGAGAGCAGGGAGGAGAGGCCCTCGAGCCGGACGGCGGCCTAAGGCCCCTGACGACCGGATGTGGCCCTCTGCCCGCTTGTCCGACGGCGCCGGACGCCCCCGACCCCCAGGAAGGCCCTCGGGCCACTGCGGGAAGGCCGCGCCCGCCGTCCTCTGACCCCGAGGTCGTCGGCACAGAAGCCGAGTAGGCCCGGCAAGGCCCCTCAGACGAAGAGCGCCCCGGGAACGGTGCCCTCAACGAAGAGGCCAGGCCCCGCCGAAAGGTGCAGCGGCCTGTCTACTTCGTTAGTGAGGCGCTGCGAGACGCCAAGACCCGATACCCTCAGGCCCAGAAGATGCTCTACGCGATTCTGATGGCCTCGAGGAAGCTGCGCCATTATTTCCAAGCGCATCGGGTCACGGTGGTCACGTCCTACCCCCTCGGCCAAATCTTGCACAACCGAGAGGGCACTGGACGGGTGGTAAAATGGGCAATCGAACTGTCCGAGTTTGACTTGCGCTTTGAGCCATGCCACGCAATTAAGAGCCAGACCCTCGCCGACTTTGTGGCGGAGTGGACCCCGGCTCCCGAGCCCGTCTCCGCCCCCGAGGCCAACACGAGCCCCTCGCAGCTACCTCACGCCGCCTACTGGGTGATGCAGTTTGACGGCTCCCTGGCCCTTCAGGGCACCGGTGCAGGGGTCACCTTGACCTCGCCGAGCGGAGATGTCCTCAGATATCTGGTTCGCCTAGATTTTCGGGCAACCAACAATATGGCGAAGTACGAGGGACTCCTTGCGGGACTCAGAATGGCGGCTGGATTGGGGATCCGCTGCCTCCTAGTTCTAGGTGACTCCCAGTTGGTCGTTAACCAGGTCTCCAAGGAGTACCGGTGCTTCGACCCGCAGATGGACACCTACGTCCGCGAGGTGCAGCGTATGGAGCGCCATTTCGACGGGATAGAACTTCGGCACGTGCCCAGGCGGGATAACGCGGTCGCCGACGAGCTCTCAAGGCTCGCTTCATCGCGAGCCCCGACCCCACCGGGCGCCTTTGAAGAAAGGCTTGCCCAGCCGTCGGCGCGACCCGACCCCCTAGGGGAGACGGACGCGCCTGACCGGACCCTGAGGCCCATCGGAGTCCAGGCCTCAGGACCCGGGGGGGGCCGACCCCGGCCCCCCAAGATTGATCGCTTGGATGGCTGAGATCCAGGCGTTCCTCACAGATAAGACTCTACCCGAGGGCCGCGAAGGGAGTGAACGCGTCCATCGCATCTCCAAGCGCTACGTGCTGGTGGAAGGGACCCTCTATCGGCGCTGGGCCAATGGAGTCCTCCTGAAGTGCATTCCTCGGGAACAAGGTGTCGAGCTTCTTGCCGATGTCCATGAAGGTGAGTGCGGGGCCCACTCCGCCTCGCGCACCTTGGTTGGCAAGGCCTTTCACCAGGGTTTCTATTGACCGACGGCGCTCCACGTTGCAGTTGACCTGGTCCGACGATGCAGGGCGTACCAGTTTCACGCCAAGCAAATGCATCAGCCGGCTCAGGCCCTGCAGACTATACCTCTTTCATGGTCGTTTGCTGTCTGGGGGCTGGACATCCTGGGTCCCTTCAGGAGGGCCCCGGGCAGGTTCGAGTATCTATATGTCGCAATCGACAAGTTCACTAAGTGGCCCAAGGCTTATCCGATCATCAAGATCGACAAGCACTCGGCGCTAAAATTCATCAGGGGCATCACTGCTCGGTTCGGGGTACCTAACCGTATCATTACGGACAATGGCACCCAGTTCACTAGTGAACTCTTCAGCGACTACTGCGAAGACATGGGCATTAAGCTCTGCTTCGCCTTACCCGCCCACCCCAGAAGCAACGGCCAGGTGGAGCGCGCCAATGCGGAAATCCTCAAGGGTCTTAAGACCAAGACCTTCAACATCCTCAAGAAGCATGGCGACTCGTGGATCGAGGAGCTGCCAGCGGTGCTCTGGGCAAACCGAACCATTCCAAGCCGAGCGACCGGAGAAACGCCTTTCTTCCTCGTCTACGACGCGGAGGCGGTCCTCCCATCCGAGCTCACCCTGAGGTCCCCTCGGGCCACCATGTATTACGAGGCTGATCAAGATCAGCTTCGCCGAGACGACCTCGACTACCTGGAAGAGCGAAGGCGGCGCGCGGCCCTCCGAGCCGCGTGCTACCAGCAAAGCCTGCGGCGCTACCATCAGCGCCATGTCCAGGCATGATCACTCTGCGTCGACGATCTCGTCCTACGCCGCGTCAAAACGCGTGCTGGACTGAGCAAACTCTCTCCAATGTGGGAGGGTCCGTATCGAGTGATCGGCATCCCCCAGCTGGGCTTGGTTCGATTGGCCATGGGCGACGGCACAGAGATGCCTAACCCGTGGAACATCGAGCATCTTCACCGCTTCTACCCATAAGGGGGTCGGGTGTCGTACCTCGGGCTCGGGCCAACCCCGCGCCCCCCTCGGGCACGCAGGGTTGGCCGGGGGCTACCACATGCACATACTTGTTTAATTCGTTTTCCAGCATTTCAATAACAAGCATTTTCGATTTCCTAAGGACCGCGTCTGTGTTATCGTTTCCTTTTGAAAAGTCTTGACTTGAGCCAGTCTGCTCGTGCTCGACCTTGCCCTCGGTGGCCCGGGTCGTCTAAAATCGCCAGACGGGGCCCAGAACCGAGCCGTGCCCCGGGGCGTGGTGAACTCCGGGGGGAATCGGCAATGGCCCATAATCGGATCCTCCTAACCCTCGGTCAATGCGCTCCGGCCTGGCCAGTCTCGACATGCGGATCTCCCCAGGCACTAGCTCCGACCTACGCCGCTTGAGGCTGGGGCCCGGGCACGAGCCCTCGCTCAAGCCAAGACACAGAAGGATCATGACACAGACCATCCTTATCTCATGCATATAGCAAATGTAATTGACTTAGAAATTAAAATCCTATTCGATTGCAGGTAAAACCAGTCTGTACAAGCATGGGCTCGAAGGCCTTAGAAGAAGAAGGAAAAATTATTAAGATTCACGGGGGCCCGGGGGCTCACCCCGACGCGCCCGGGTCACCGGCCTCGCCGTCGCTGTTGTCCGCGCCGTCATCGCCGCCCTCCTCCTTGTCGGAGTCGAGGACGAAAGCGAGCCGAGGGGCCGTCCCCTCGAAGCCGTGGACGATGTGGTCGGCGGCGTCCCGAACTTGCGCGCGCGCGCCGTCCTCGGTCCCGGGAGGGAACTCCTCCAGTGCCGTCCATGGGGAGAAGTCAGGGTCCCGGGCCTGGTAGCTCGCCAGCACGAGCTCGACCGCTCCCCGGGCGAGGTCCCTTGAGGAAGACTTGATCGTCTCCTCGAGCTCCTCAGGTAGCCTCTCAAGGGCCCCGGCCATCTCCGAGAGGCGCTAGGTGAGGCCCCCCTGGTTGGCGGTGTACTTCGCGTACCGCCCGTCCCAGATGCCCGCCTGTCGCCCAGCGCGGTCGAGGCGGGAGACGGCATCCTGAAGCATGCCGGGCCCCACATCGTTCGCCAGCCGGAGGGCCTTAACCTCCTCGGCGGACGAGTCCAGGGCGCCCTGCAGCTCGTCGATGGTGTGCTCGGCGGCTGCGAGGCGGGCGGCTAGATTGCCGTGGCCCGTGGCCGCCCCGTCGCTGCGCGTCCAGCTCCTTCGCCCGCGCCTCGAGCTCAGAGGCCCGCTGGTTCAGCGCGTCCCTCTCGGTGCGGGCGTTCTCTAGATTGCAGCGCGCCTGCTCCTCCCGCGCCGCCTCACGGAGGAACAGGCTGTCCGCCAGCCGCTGCGCCGCGGCCTCGGCCTCCTCGAGGGCTCGCCCCCGCTCGGCGAGCGCGTCTTCGCGGAGGCGGAGTGCGGACTCCTGCTCGGCGGAGGCGGCCTCGTGCGCCGCCAGCGTCGCCTCCTGTGTGACGGCGGCGGCCTCGCGGTTCGCCAGCGCCGCCTCCTACGCATCCAGGGCGCAGGCGCGCTCCTCCAGTGCCTCCAGCTCCCGGGCGTGGAGGTCGAGGGCTTCGGCCCGCTGGCGCACGACGGCCTGCTGCGCGAGCAAGCGCGAGGCCCGACCCCCGAACGCGGTGAGCCGCTCCTCCAGCGCCATGGTGCGGGCCTCAAGGGCCTCCTCGCGCTGGCGGGTCGCCGCCTCGATCTCCGCCGCCCGCCGCTCCCGGGCAGCGGCGGCGTCGAGAACTCCCCGGGCGGCGTCGAGCTTCCCCTCCAGCTCCGCCACCCGGCTCCCGTATTGGAGGCGGAGGTCGAGCACGGCGGTGGCGATGAGGGCAGCCTCCCGCTCCTCCTCCACCTCCCTAGCGATCTCCACCAGGCTCCTGCGACGAGCCTCGAGCTGCGAGGTATGCAGCTGGTGCGCCTTACGGCCCGTCTCCACCATGGCCTCCACGGAGTGCTGCCCCTCCTCGATGCGCGCCCACGCCGCGTCGATCTCCGCCTGCAGGGCCTCCATCTGGGCGCCTAGCCCGTCCGGCACCGTGCTGTTTGCTGTGGCCAGGGCCCGCAGGAGGGGCTCCGCGCTCAGCGGGGCGGCGAAAAGAAGAGGGGAGGGCCACCTTGGTGGTGGTGTAGCGCGGCTCGGCTCGCCAATCGGCGGGCTGGCCTCGGGGGCCTCTCCCGAAACCGGCTCGTCCGGAGCGCCGCCCGGGGCGTCGGGCCCCGGGTGCATCCCCTCGGCATCGTCGCGAGCGGCCTCGGGGGTGGCCTCCGCCTCGGGCGCGGTCGGGTCGGGGACCTGGGTGGCTGCCTCGGCCACCCGTGCCTCGTGCGCGCGCGCCGCCTCTGCCTCTCGGGCAGCCTCCTCGGCCCGGCGAACCCTGGCCTCCTCCCGAGTGGCCTCCTCGGCCTGGCGGACCCGGGCCGCCTCCCGGGCAGCCTCCTGGGCAGCCTCTTGGGCTTCTCGGAGACGGCCTGCAGCCTCCTGCAGGTCGGCCTCCCGCCTCCGGGCCTTTGCAGTCGCCGTCTCCCCGGCCTCGGCTTGGCCGGTCTTGGGGTGGCGCGTGGGGCGGGACGGGATCTCACAGAGGCAGAAGAAAAACAAGAAACAGAAAAAGGTAAGTAAAAACTTGCCTTGAGAGTTGGGAGTAAGAATGCGGCCGCTGCGGGTGAGGGATCGAACCTGCGGGGTGGCCGGCTGAATGACCACTTTGGGGGCATGATGAGGCTCCCCCTGCATGGCTCGGTCTCCCCCATCTTGCGGAGCCGCTTCTTCTTCCGCTCCCCCTCGGGCTGGGGTGTCGGTGCGGCGCCCTCCGGGCACCTGCGGCTGACGCGCACCGCCTCGCCCCCTCGGGGAGGAGATGGAGGAGGGGTCGCCACCTGCTTCCTCTTCCCCTTGGCGTCAACAGGGCGGCTGCCCCCCGGGCCCTCGCCGCGGGGCCCAGAAGCATGGCCCCCTCCGGGGGTAGATTGATCCCCTCTGCGGCTGCCCCCCGGGCCCCCGCCGCGGGGCCCAGAAGCATGGCCCCCTCCGGGGGTAGATTGATCCCCTCTGTGGCTGCCACCCGCGCCATCATGGCCTCGGGGGGCCCACTCCCCCGACGCCCCGACCACCTGCATGATGGCCAGGATGTTGGCGCGCTCCGGGTCGCAGCAGAGGGGGAGGATCCCTTGAGGGACGAGGGATGATTCCACAGAGCTAAGGTTTAGCACCCGTTGGACCACCATCCAGAGATCCTCGGGGTCCCAGTGCCACCTGCGTCCCTGGTGGGTCCTCAGGAGGTCCTCGGTCCCGGTGTACTCCCAGGCGCCCCGGGCGCGTCGCTGGAGCGGCGCGATCCGGCGGCGGAGGTAGTCGCCGAACACCATGGCCCCAGTGAGCCCCTGGGTTCGCAGGCCCGCCAGGCGGTCTAGGATGGCGTCGTAGCCGTCCCCCAGATCCACCGTCGCTCGCCAGCTAGGCGCCTGCGCTGGGGGCTGGCTCCGGAGTCAGAGGCGCGCTTCGTCGGCGAGGGGGATGTAGAACCAATCACTCTTCCAGTCGTCCCACTTCTTGCGAAGGACGCACGGGATGTAGCGGTTCAGCACCTGCCCCTGCAGCTGCAAGTAGCAGCCACCGACCACCGTCGGCGGCGATACCGGCTGCACGGTGAAGAACCACCAAAACAGCCGAAGGGATGGGCACACCCCGATGAACATCTCACACAGGTGTGCGAAGATGGCCAGCGTCATCACCGCGTTGGGGGCGAGGTGCGCCATCTGGAGATTGTAGAACTCCAGAACATCCATAAAAAATGTCGAGCATGGCGGGATCAGGCCCGCCATGGCGAAGGAAAGAAAGAAAACGGACCGCCCCGGGTAGTGCGGCTCCGGGCGTCCCTCGCCCAGCGTGACCACCTCCCGGCCGGTGGTAGATTCCGGCATGAACCAGCGCGGCAGCCCGGCCTACCTCTCGCTGGTGATGCGAGAAGGCGGTAGCACGCTGCCGTCGAGCGGTGCGGAGCTCCGTGCCATGGCGCCGGCAGAGGGGGAGCTTGAGAACGAGTGCGTGTGGCGAGAGTAGGGTGAGAGAAATGAAGAGCTAGAGCACGGATGGCAGAGGCAAGGAAAAAGTGGCAAGAGGAAGGAAGCGAATCCCTTCCTCGGTGCCTTTTATACCCTTGCCTATGCCGCGCTCGGCTCCTCGTTCCCCGTGCCCACTACCTTGCCCCCTCGTTTCTCGCGCCAACGCCTCCACTCACCCCACTCGCCCGCTTGCGGTGCACGCGGCAGTCGTGCGGCCGCGGCGGTTGAGGAGGGGCAGATTGTGTGCACATTAATCGCGCTCGGTTACCGCAAAAAGCGCCATCATCACATCCCCAGGTGAAACGGACCGACGTGTCCCGATCCGTGCGCTGCCTCGAGTAATGTTGTGGTTACGAAGAGACCGCTCATTAATGTCGGTCAGCATTCGACGCCGATAAGCGCGGCTCGCGACCGTAGGAGTCCTGCCCGCCTTTGGGGCCGGTCCTACCTGTCATCGGGCTCGAGGGGTGGCGTCAAGCCTGGGTGCCTCCCCCGATGTGGGGCCACCCGGGCGTAACGCCGGGGGCTACTGTCGGTGACATGGGACCGGGGGTGTCGAGACCAAAGGGAAGGGCGGCCACAGTGATCCACGTGGCCCGTTCCCCCGGAGGGGTCGGGCCCGAGGGTGACGTGGCGGCTGCCCTCTCGGTCTCCACCCGGGGTCGGGCCGTTCCCAAATCTGCCCCGAGGGATGGGGCACCTCGACCCCCTGTGGTTTTGGTGTCACGCATGTAGGTTAGGTGAGCGTGGCAAAGCTCACCTAACCGCATTTATGGCGGTTCAGACGAGCGCACTACGCCGCGTTTAATGCAGCATGGCGCATGCCTATCCGGTCCGTGACCGGTCACAACGAGTGACCGATCACAGATCGATCAGATCGCGGGTTAGGTGGCGCCAAGCGGCCCGCGGCACGCCTCGTCCCGTCCCGTCAGAATGATGAGAGCCCTCTGTCTCTCGTCTCTCAGCTGGAGCTGGCGTGCCAACTCCCGGAGTTGGTATGTCGCCTGCCATTTAATGAAGGTTGAAACGGGCGTCCCCTGGATGGGCCGGCTGGCTGAGCAGAGGCGTGCTGCGGCGTCTGTCAGAGGCTGCTTCCGGCTGTAGGATAGCCCTAATTGTAAAAGAATGTTTTCTTTCTTAGGCAGCTCATGGCCTGTGTGGTAGCCCCTTGCCATATAAAAGGAGGCCCAGGCCTAGGAAAGGAAAAAGGGAGAAAAAAAAGGAAGAATCTCACCTTGCGCCCCCGGCCGAACCGGCAAAGGGGGACCTGCACGGTCCCCTGGTGAGGAGTTTCACGCTCCGTCAGAATGTGTGTGAGAGTTTGGTTGGCCTGCTGCTGAATATTCCCGGCAAAACAAAGGACGGGTTGAACGCGCGCCTTGATTTCAGTGAAATGAACATTCATAGTGAACTCCAGCCCGTAACAGATGCAGAGACAGGAAGAGTGTACCTCCCTCCAGCTTGCCACACACTGTCGAAGGATGAGAAGATCGCAATGTTATCATGCCGGAAAGATATTAAAGTTCCATCGAGCTATTCAGCGAGGATTAGTAAGTACGTCAAATCGGAAGACCTAAAACTGGTTGGAATGTGTTAACGACCAAATTTGGTAAATCAAGTATTGCATTTGAAGATAGAATCGAAACGGATTTGGAGGAAGCTGGCGGTTGCTGAAACAGAGCAAGGATCGGTTGGTGACCGAATCGGCTACGGTGTGTATCGGCTGGTGACCGAGTCGGCTATCGTGTCCATCGGCTGAGACAGAGTCAGACAAGGTTAGCCGATGTAGCCGATTCCGACGAGAAGATAACAGAGTCTTTGTCGGGTTCGGTTGATGAGCTTCATAAGGATTCCCACGTACGGATTGGGTCCGAAGAAGGGAATTGTATCTATTAATTAGGATATAATGTTAGTTTCTTAATAGATATTGTCGGTTAGAGTTTGTATTAGGGAATTGTCTTTGATAAGAGTTGTAATAGAGATAAGAGTCGTGTCCGACAAGGACATAGTGTGTAGTTCTGGGTATAAATTGAACCCAGGCTTGTGTAAGGAAAAACAACAGATCAATACAACAATTTCGGCGCATCGCCACCTTTACTCTTTTATTACTTTCGACGAGTTCTTGCTTTCGAGTTGGGCTGCATCGGCTTCGATCTCCGACAAGAGGTAAAACTTGTTATGGCGGCTTGCGCTCTTGGGATTAGTGCTTCCATCTTTATGACACTCTGATCCTGTTTGTGTGAATCGTCGAGTTATCATATATATTGTATAATCTGAATTGATATCAATATATAACTTAGATCGGTTGATGTCTGTTTCACAGAAAAGCAACCGATAGGGTTATATATCGCTATTGATCTAGATTATATAATATATCTACCATCTCGAAAAGGTTTTCATCGACTTGATCATCTAGACATTATGTTTCTTTACATATTTAGTGTTGCATCAGTTAGGTTTGACCTACTAAATCATGTTTAGAACCATAGTTTCTAGCATGTCTATGATTGCTAATAGAGGTAGCGTCGGGGTTTCAGCCGATCTTACCTGGTTTAATTATCTTGTTATCTTGATATATTAAATCTGCCCTTTATATCGAGATATTAACTTAGTAAAATATATTGAGCTTGTTGTCAAATCTGGTTAGGATCATCTTAACAATAGTTTGACAAGTTGTTTAATATATTTTGTTCATGATAATATCTCTGTATAAAGTACTATCGGAGTACTAGCCGATACATGTTAGATTTACCTAATCGGCTATGCTATGAATATGTATAATCTATGCTTTATAATATATTTAGACATAAGTGATTTATACTGTCTCGGTGCCCTATCCGATCTATCCCAATCACTTGGTTTAAATATATTCTGAGACTTAGATTATATTTTGTTGATATCTACAGCCGATTGAGTAGATTTAGCTTTATCTTGCTTTATCTGTTATAGCCGATTTAATGCATCTTGCATTGGCTCAATGCTCAATGATATGTCATCGGCAAGCCAGCCGATCGGCTATCATTGGTGGATTTAACTGCGTTTTCTTTCTTTGTTTCTTATTGGTTGCAGGATCAAACCAATTGGCACGCCTAGAACCCGAAAGAAATATTTGGACCTGCACTGGAGTTAAGCAGATCTCCCAGGCCAGTGTGTGTTTTTTACATCAACAGAATGAAGTCGCATGATTGCCACGTGCTAATGACACAAATCTTGCCAGTTGCTATCAAATGCATTCTTCCATCCAAAGTCCGTCATACAATCCAACGTCTATGCGCGTTTTTCAATGCCATCGGACAGAAAGTTATAGATCCCGAAGATCTAGATGGGTTGCAGATCGATATTGTCAATACCCTCTGCCACATGGAGATGTTTTTTCCACTGTCTTTCTTTGATATCATGGTTCATCTCCCTGTTCATCTTGTGAAGCAAACAAAACTATGTGGCCCGACTTTTCTAAGAGAAATGTACCCGTTCAAGAGGTACATCGGAGTTCTGAAGGCATACATTCGGAACAGAGCAAAACCGGAGGGGAGCATCATTGAAGGCTACACGACCGAGGAGGTCATTGAGTTCTGCGTGCATTACATGTCCGAGGCTGAGCCTATCGGAGTTCCAGCGTCTCATCACAAAGGAAGGTTGTCAGGTGCTGGCACAATCGGGAGGAAAAGAATTAGGCCCGATCAAGCTTCCTACGGGCAGGCTCATTTTGCTGTGCTCCAAAATATGGCAGAAGTTGGCCCATACTTTGAGGAGCACTTAGCCAAAATCCGGCAGGAGAACACGGGTCGATCTGAGACGTGGATTAACAGAGAACATAACTCTTGGTTCAACGCATGGTTCAAGAATCGTGTCACCATGTCGACGGATATCCCAAATGAGACTATACACTTGTTGGGAATGGGACCGTGTTGGGCCATAGACACATGGCAAGGATACGATATTAATGGATACACATTTTACACCGTCCAGCAAGATGACAAAAGCACAGTGCAAAAAAGCGGAGTCCGTATAGATGCCTTCCAGGATCAAGTTGGGTCGAACACATACTACGGCCGCATTGAGCAGATCTGGGAGCTGAACTACGTGAAGTTTAAGGTTCCTTTGTTTCGATGCCGTTGGGTCAATATACGCACTGGTGTTAAAGTCGACAAGGAAGGCTTCACTTTAGTAGATCTATCCAAGGTTGGATAAATCGACGAACAATTCGTACTTGCGAAACAAGTCGTGCAGATTTTCTACATAAAGGACCCCACGAACAAGAAGATGCACATCGTGAGGGATGGCAAGCGCCGAATTGTTGGTGTTGACAACGTCGTCGATGAAGAAGAGTACAACTAGAATCTTCACGTACGACCTCAAATCGACCTTGACGATGATCCACAAGAGCCTGTGGCATATACTCGATCAGATCATATGGAAGGCATAACCTTGTGACCCATCCAGTTGTACACATGAAGTATTTTGTATTAGTAAAAAAACTTAGGTAAATTAGTGGAACTTGTAATAACTTTTATTGCGAATTTAGTAAATTTAGTGAATTATTGTACTTTACTTAATTATTTGGGATAATAAGTTAATTATTGTGAGTTTAGAAAAATTAGTGAATTTTCATTGTGAAGTACTTTATTGCAGTTATTTATTTTCGGTTCAAGTCAATGATGAACAGGAGTCAAATGTCATCTGTAACGGGCTCTAGTGTAGGCCCGATATAGATGAGTCAATCTCTATCGGGCATTAAAATATGGCCCGTCACGGATGCTTTCATTTGTGACGGGCCCTTGTGTAGGCCCGATAGAGATTGAGTCATCTATATCGGGCCTACACTAGAGCCCGTCACAGATGACTCATCCATGACGGGCTTTTGTTTACGCCCGATTGAGATGTTCACTCACTGCCCGTACTAAGATATCCACGCTGGATCTAGATCTGACCGAAAATTTTTCTAAGTCACATAACCCTAGCACCGAGAGCACTGAGAGCACGAAAATTTTTCCAAGTCACAGAACAGCCACCGCCGCCGCCGGCTTCCTCGTCCGCTGTCACACCCCGATTTTCGATCGGGATTAAAAATTACCTAATAATACATTTTCTAGAAATTTAATAAAAATTTAAAGCAATTTAAACAAGTGAATTTAGCAAGGAAATCAAAAATTTCCTTTAAAAATTATGGCCGGAAATATTTTTGTAATATTCCCTGTGCCCTAAAGTACCCTCCAAAATTTTTCGTGAATTTTTGGAGCTAAAGAAATAATTTTAAAGTCACAAAGATCAGTTAATCAATTAAATTAATAGAAAAACAATTTAAAAACCTTCTTTTTCGTTTTGGGCCGTTTCCTCTCTCTCTCTCCCGCGGCCCCCGCAACCCCCTCCCCTCTCCTTCGGCCCAAGGCGGCCCAAGGCTGCGCCCGCGCCGCCTCCGCGTCCCTCCTCCTCTCGGACCGGCCCGAGGCCGTGGCCCAAGGCTGGCCGAGAGCCGCCGCCGCCTCCCCGCGCCGCGCGCCCGCTGACGGGTGGGGCCGTGACCGAGTCGTCTCCGACTCGGCCGGCCGCCGCGCCGCCAACCCTAATCGGGCCCCCCTATTTATTTTCCTCGTCCCGAGGCCTCCTCTTCGTTTTTCCCACCGCCGCCGCCCCTAAACCCTAACCCTAGCGCCGCCGCCGCCGTCGTTTTCGTCGCCACCGGTGAGCTCCGCCGCCTCCCCTCTCTCTCCGTTCCCTCAGCGCCGCCGTGTGCACCGCCGTCGCCCGCGCACTGCCTTGCGCCGCCGCCCGCGTGCGTCGGCCGCCGCATCCGGCCGCGGCCACGCCGCTGTTTCCCGACCGCGCCTCCGGCCGGACTCCGTCGCCGTTGCCGCCCGGAGAGCTCCTCTCTCTCCCGTTTTTTTCTTTTTTGTTTCCCCGGTGCGCCACCGCCGGCACAGCGCCTCCGCCGTCCTCGCGTCGCCGCCTCGCGCCGCCGCCCGGCCGCCGCCGCGCCGCCCGCGCCCGCGTCGTCGGCTGCCGCCGCTGGCCGCCCGCCGCCACACCGCCGCCGCCGTGCCCTCATCGGGTCGGCCTAGGGTTTCGGCCGAACCCTAGCCGTCCGCCCCGGCCTAGAGACCGGCTCCTTCTTTTTTCGGGCCGGCCCACCGCTCCCTCCGGCCCAGCGGCCGTCGAGCCGATTGGCCCATCTCCCCGCAAAAGTCTATTTTGCGTCCCCCTCCCTTTTCTCAGGCCGACCCATCACCCCGCTCGGCCGAATTGGCCCATCTCCCTCGCAAAAGTCCACTTCACGTCCCTCCGAGCCCTTTCTCCTCTATTGGGCAGTCGGCCTATTATCCTTTATCCACACAAAAGTCTACTTTTTGTCCCTTGGCCCTTTTAACTTTTTCCGAGGAAGCCTAGTTCACCTCCTCAGGTCTAGTTTACCTCCTTTCCCTCCCCGGTTCGCCGACACTTGTGTCGCCGACACGTGGGCCCCCTTTGTTTACTCCGGTCCACACCCAGACCAGTGGCCGCCCGCGGCTTCGCCACGTTGGCGTCCACGTCGGCGCTACCTCCTCCCTTCCGCCCGCCGTGGCCGCCACGTCGGTGCCACGTGGTGCTTTTCCACCGTGGACTGTCCGCCCTTGACCCGTTGACACGTGGGATCCGCCGTTCCGGCATCGTTTCCCTTTGATGAGGTCAGCGTAGCCCTTTCCTTTGCAAAATTAATTAATAATTGCGCAATAAATCGATTTAATTTCCAGAAATTCATTTAAATGGTTCAAAACTTCTAAGATTCATATCTAATTCATACGAACTCCAAATTGAGCCATTCAACTTGCAAAATTCATCTAAAATTGAGCTCTACATGTTTGTTTACTTTTTATGTATTGTTTACTTGGTTTTTATTAGAGTTTTTCCTCGTTTTGCGTGCCAGCGTGTAGATTCCGCCGTTTCGGAAGTTCGCGCTCGCGCGGAAAGAGTCCAGAAGATTGTTTGAAGAAGCAAGGCAAGTCACACATTCCCCCTTGAGCATGTTGTACCTATTTTATGAAATGTTTTCCATTTGCAAATAAAGTGCATGTTTTGCTAATTACATGGGAATAGGGTTTACCTATCCGTTCGCTTGAGCCATGTTTACTTGTTATACCGTCCTTTGTTAACCTTGGGTGATAATCTGGCTAGTGTGAGTCACTTATGTTGACTTTGCTAGAATTATTTATGCTTAGCCATGCTTAATTACCACTAGCTCATTTAATGGGATAATTACACTGTTTACAATTAGCTTCTAACGAGCAGTTCGCTCGAGACACCGGACCATGTTTTATTGGTTGTAATTATCCAACTAAAATATGACCTAATGGTGGGCTGTGGGTGCATGGTTTTGCTGGTCGCACCCATGGCAATTAAGGACCGGTTCATGGGAAACCCTGGAAGACTAACAGTGCTTACCACAAGCAAGAATGGGCAACTGCTGGACTTGTAGTATAGCTCTTTCCTAGCCGACGCTCCCCGGAAAGGGTGGGCGTGATGGAGTCAGTTCGGCCGGGGATATACCGGTTGACCGGCTATCGGATTCACCAAGGCACGAGGGGGGGCTGCCCACTGCCTTTTGAGGGGTGGGGGCGAAACCTGCAGTGTGGTGCGCTTGGTTAGGAGGAGTTATGCGAAAGGTCTTGTCACGATTTCCCCCTTTGCAGTACCGTGGTGATACTTCGGGGCATAGTAACATGTGTGGAATCGTGTCTTGTGGGTACAGTTGCGCACCTCTGATCAGAGTAAAACTATTCGAATAGCCGTGCCCGCGGTTATGGGCAATTGACCAGATTCACCGTGATTAGTCCCACATGCTTAATTAATTTGACTTAATGAACTGGTGTAGTTCAGGTGGAATGGTTGGGCCTGTTCAACGTGGTTGTAGCGTTGTTCAGTGAAGATTTAATATTGCCTTAATTAAACAATTGTTTTACTGTTTTAAAGTAAAAAGGTTTTCGACCGCTTTTCTGCAAATAGCCACAAGCCTCCCTTTGTCTCTCCTGTGCACGTTTGCATCATTGGTGTGGCTTGTTGAGTACGGTGGTTGTACTCAATATTGCTATTATTTCTCCTTTTCAGAAGTTTAGTACTTCTGAGTTGAAGATGAAGTTAGAGGATCAAGGCTCAGACCCCAGTTGAGTTTGCCTGTGGAGTGGAGCTGAAGCCCGCTAGGATCGTCTCTTTCCGCTGCTGTTTTCTTTTCGGTGTGAGGACTAAGTGCCTCTGTTGTAAGTATTTATCGCTTTATTTACGTTTGGATCTGTTTATTGATTTGTCGTTTTGTGTACCCTGGCTGATGCCTGGACAGGGACTTAATACACAAAATGTTCTGGAAATTTGGGAAAATTTCCGTGCGTGACATCCGCCACCGCTGCCGGCCTCCTCGTCCGCAAGCGCCGCCGCCGGCCTCCTCGTCCGCAAGCACCGAAGCCGGCCTCCTCGTCCGCTCCGCCACCGCCGCCGCCGGCCTCCTCGTCCGCAAGCGCCGGCTCCTCGTCCGCCACCGCCGCCGCCGGCCTCCTCGTCAGCAAACGCCGCCGCCGAGGTTATTTTAGGGTTTTGGTTTTAGTGATTTTAGGGTTTTTAGTGATTTTAGGTTTTAGTTAATTTAGGTTATTTTAGTGATTTTAGGTTATTTTAGTGATTTTAGGTTTTAGTGATTTTAGGTTATTTTAGTGATTTTAGGTTTTAGTGATTTTAGGTTATTTTAGTGATTTTAGGTTATTTTAGTGATTTTAGGTTTTAGTGATTTTAGGTTATTTTAGTGATTTTAGGTTTTAGTGATTTTAAATTATTTTAGTGATTTTAGGTTATTTTAGTGATTTTAGGGTAAGTTAGGTTATTTTAGTGAACTTTAGTGATTTTAGTTCACTTTACTGATTTCAGTAAAATGTAGGTTATGTTATGCATATTTTAGGCTCTATTTTTTATGCATGTTCGTAATCTGTCATTCTTTGATAATTAAGAAACGTGTAAAAAGAAACGATGTATAATACCATAGTTAGTACATACAAACAAATTTGTTTACAAAATTAATTAACTTTGTTATTTTTTAAGTTATTTGGACGATATCTCAGCAAGGTGAACCAATGTCGATGACAACTAGTGGGTCCTCAAGGGCACGGAGTCATAGGACAGGGAACAGAATCCCTAAGGAACGGTACACCATAGTAGAGGTGAACCAGGTTGGACTGCCGACGCGTCCTCGGAATGTCCTAGCCAAGTTTAGGTCAACGTGCGGGGTCGTAGCGAGGGAAAACTTCACAATCCTTGTTGATGACATCAAGCATGTGCCCGAAGCGGAGAAGAACGCAGCTTGGCTCAAATTCAAGGAGAGCTTCGAGTATCCTGCAGCCGACGAGGACAGGCTCAAGCGGGCTGCTTTCAAAATTATGGGCAATGCTTGAAAGAACTTCAAGAGCAGGCTGGTCACGGAGTTTGTCTTAAATCCGACGACCCCTGATCCAACAGAGCAATGGCCCTTCATCACGGCTGAAGCTTGGGAGCAATTCTATGAGAAGAAGTCGACCCCAGAATCCCGGGCCAGAAGCGAAGCTTTTCGAGCACTGCAGGCCAGGAACGTGCACCCGCACCGGCTAGGCACCGCAGGATATGTCGGGAAGCTAGAGGAATGGCAGGAGGAGGATGAAGCGGCAGCAGCAACGAACACACCGTCGGTGTTTGCCGATATCCCACACCCACGTGCAAGGAATTGGGCCCGGGCGAGGTACCAGAAGAATGAAGATGGGACAGTTTCGCTTCCAAATCCCCAAGATCAACAAGTGTACGATAATATAGTAAGTGCCCAATCTCAATATTTGTTCGCACTGTTTCAGCCTGAACTTTTCATTGAATCCGAACTCAATTGAACTGCAAAAGGAGTTGGTTGCCTCCCAAGAAGCCTCGCAAGAGGTCAGCTCTCAAAGACGCGAGGACGACATCCTCAGTAAAGCGTTGGGCAACAAGGAACACCGTGGACGGACAAGGGGACTTGGCGCAAACGTACCATGGAAAGTTGGATTTCCGGACTATGCGTGGCAGTACAAGAAGCGGACACTCACGAAGGCGCAGAAAGATGCCCGCCTTGCCGCCCAGATCCGGGAGCAGGTCAGAACCGAATTGAGCTCTGAATTCGACGAAAAGCTTGAATCGATGAGGGCCCGTATCAGGCAAGAGATTCGAGAAGAGCAACATCTTCCGGTGGCTGCCGCTGCTGCTACGCAACAAGATTTAGCTAGTCCCACGCAGAGGCGCAGCAGTTGTGCATCAACTGAGGCGGGGGAAGATCCGCCATTGGTCCCCGCCGCCGTCGACCAAATAACGGTACGATAATATAGTACGCATAGAGTTCTTAACGATACCATATGGTAAGTACTATTCTAACAATATTTATGAATCTATCGCAGGAACCAACTAGCTGCACCCTGACAGTAAGGGTGGTGCCGACCTTCTCGGTTCCTGCAGCTAAGGGCCTTGCTTTCAAGTCGACCCCGGAGACAAGAGTGCATGGGGCGCAACTTAGGGCTGATTATGCGAAAGTGCAAGTTGACTTGGTGAAGCCCGAATTCGATCATTTCCCCCTCCCTCTGGCACCGAACGACGAGGTCCTAACCCTTGGAAATGCACGTGAAACCTTCATCCAATGGCCCAAGGACCTCATTGAGATAAGGGTGATCCCGAGGCCAAGCACTGCACCAAGCGGTCGTCTGATAGTACAAACTACCCCTGCTCCTTCAGCCCCTCCAGCTCCCGGTCGTCATGAAATTGACGATGTCCAGTTACAGTACGACACGGACTTTGGGGGCGAGCCTATGGAGGTCGACAGCATGGCGATCACTAAACCCCCACCCATGAAGAAGAGCAGGAAGGCGCATTCTTCCCCCCAGAGAAGAGTTATCGAAAAACCTGCTGCAGGGGTGCGAGGAAAAGGAAAGCTGCACCTCTCACGTCTTGCTCCAACAAATTTAGATCTGAGCAAGGGGCCCGTCACACATAGGAAGCCCGTACCTCCATCGTCCTACCAACTAGGCATGCCATTGGTTGGAGACGACGTGCTAGCAATGATGGGCACAGCTTGCAAGGAGCTACACATGTACTACATGGAGAAATCTAACGTGAGGAGGAAGAATAGAGAAAATGATATAATAGGCGAACACGCCAGAGCGCCATTCCTTGGGCCATCAAATTATATCGTGATAGACTTCAAGGATCTGTTCGACCTCTACAGGCTCCGCTCGGTGGACACAACCCTCCTCAAGTGCTACTCCTTATAAGTACTCTTGCTCACGAAAATTATTCATCTCAATCCGTGTAACATGCTTATAAGAGTGTTTGGCTTGCGTGTAGGTATAGTTGGAAGTGGTGTCTCAAGAATGCACCAGAAGTTGCCTTCCTTGATCCTTAGGTAGTCAATGTCACAAATCTTCAAGGGGACCGTAGTGGAATGGTAAACTACTTGTTTGACACCTTCTGGGCCCGACAAGACAAGGAGTACATCATGTGCGCCTACAATCAATAGTAAGTGTGTTCCCTAAATACATTGTATTACACGTCTAGCTTTAGTATTAACTTTAACTAATTTAATGCCGTAGTGGACATTGGATCCTATTGGTAATAACGCCTAAGTGGAGTACATGCCACTACTTAAACTCCAAAATTGACAAGCAACTGTACGATTGGACCCCGATTCAACTCGCAATAGATGAAGCGTGGGGCCAATATGTGCAAAAAGGAGACCTTCGAAAGACAGGGCAGGACACTCTTATCCACAAGAAGGACTTCCCAGTCAAACAACAAATAGGCGACCAGTGCAGATTCCATGTCTGCCACAACATGCGTCTTCTGTGCAAAGAAAAGGTGAAGACTTTGGCTGAATTGGAGGTTTGTGGTCTCATTCCTGACATGTTGTAACTAAATTGAAGTATATATATATGTGTGTGTGTGTGTGTGTATGTATGTATGTATGTATGTATGTATATGTATGTAAAGATCGTTCGACTAATTTCGAATTATGTACATGTAGGACAAATTTTCAAAGGATCTGGGTAGCAGCTTTGAGGATATTCGTGAGGAGATTGCCGACTTCGTCCTCCGCGAAATTATTCACCCTAAAGGAATGTTTAGGGTTCAGGTGTAAGTGATGAACATTTTTTAACGTCCTATTTGAATTGTCAAACACATGTTATTATGTAATATTTATGTTTATTATATTTGTTATCTCTATGCATGTGACCAGTATGCATATGTGAATATGGATGTTATTTCTGTAAAATATATGTGAATGGCATATGTGAATGGGGATGCTCGGATGTGTGAATATATGTGAATATGTGTGAATGATGGGATGGGGATGCTGGGATGGGGATGCTGGGATGTATTTCTGTTATTTTGCAGCGGGCATGGCTAGCACAGGCCTGAGGCTAGCCAAAAAATAATATTTATTTTTTTTGTGGTCATACTCATCGGTGACGGGTTATAAGTTAAAGCCTGATTGATTTATAGTCAATCGTGACGGGCTGTAACTTAAGGCCCGATTGAGAATATAGTAATCTGTGACGGGCTATAGTTGGGGCCCGATTGAGAACAATAGTCCTCTGTGACGGGCTTCTGTTTAGGCCCATTCGAGAGAGACAGTCATCCGTGACGGGTGCTAGTTGTAGCCCGATTGAGATAGTCATCCGTGACGGGCTATAGTTTGACTGATCGTCTCGGTCAAAGCTATCGGTGACGGGCATTAGTTGAGGCCCGATTGAGATAGCTTCATCCGTGACGGACTTATGCCCGTTTGAGATGATTCCTCACATCACTGACCTTTGCGCTGTGTCGGGCGCCATACCCGACACAGATGTGGGTTGCAGCCCGATACAGATGAGGGGTACCGTTATAGTGCAAGCAGGTGTACTAGTCCAACGAGCAACAATCGTGGCAATTGCAAACAATAAACATGCATTTCTATAGTTAAATTTCATGAAGTAGTACTAATAGTTTTTGTAATTTTGCAGGGCAGGTAATTCGACAAAGGTTGTGAACAGTACTAAATTAAAGATACTCCCTCCCTCCGTCTCCGAATATAAGAAGTTTTAAAGTTGGACACAGTTATTAAAAAAAGATAAAATTAAATAAGTAGATGTTATGATTGGTTGAAAAGTGAAGCTAGGTGAGAAAAGTGAATGTTGAAATGTTTTAATTGGTTGAGAAGAGAATGTTATACAAAATTATTATATTTTGAGACAAATCCTATGTGCTAAAAGTTGTTATATTTTGAAACGGAGAAAATAGCATATTAACGCCTGAAGCAAGTAAAAAACATTATGCAGACCTAAAGAAATGAACAAGAGAAAAACCAGAGTTTGCAAGCAGATATGAGATATGCAATAATGCTTACTCCGAAGAGCTTGAACAAGCCACAGCCCACAGTACTGACAAATGTAGCCTCCACGAACGCTATAGGCCGAGAGAAGCTGGTAATATCGCGAGAAAATAAGCAGCCAGACCTAAACAGTACTGCGCAGACAAAATCGCAGGACAATTCTCCTTTAGCACGAGAGCTGTGATCTCTGAACCATGCAATGCTACAAGCCAGAAACTAGCATGAACTAGAGTACCACTACCAGCATCATTTCCAACTCTAGCAAGCACGCATGGTTTCTACTCTTGCTTGCCCTTGTGCCAAACGTGAACTCAACTGCCCTCTAATTCACAGCCGGCGCTGGGCTACACTGCTACCACCATAGTTGATACTTGTCACATGACCAAATTAACTGACATATATATAGCTAGCAGCCTAGCAAGAGCGAACCATTTATGCTGAGTTCGGCACCTGCTGATATCAACTCCAAACAGTGCGCACGGAAAACGGAACATCCATTAGCGCGTGATTAATTAAGTATTAGCTAATTTTTTTTTCAAAAATGGATTAATTTGATTTTTTAAGCAACTTTTGTATAGAAACTTTTTGCAAAAAAATACACCGTTTAGTAGTTTGAAAAGCGTGTCCGAGGAGAAAAACACCGTGCGGCGGGCAGTAACGTAAATGGATCCGAGATGGCATATGCTCGGCGGAGAGACTATTCCGGGGGAGCTTCCTTGCTTGATGGCGATCTGGAGGGTGTTTCGCCGGATTTCCCCGAATGTGCTGCCCCCGGCCGGTCGGAATGGTCCCCTAGCTAGCGAGCCCCTCTTTCTACTGAACCTTCAGAGTTCAGGCTTAATTACATACGTGCATGTTGAAACCTCGGCTCCCGGCCAGCTGCTGCTGATTCTGCAGCTAGCAGTACCAGAACTCAACATTAATATTACACTAAGTTAGATTGCATTGGTGACGTGTTGACGTCTGCTTATAGGTGTTTTCGACTCGTCTGTTCTACACATCTAACACAGATCAAATCCTGATTGGAAATGGAATACTACCTAGAACTCCGTGGAACTTACAGCGAGAGGGCACATTCTGCAGGATCTTCCCTTCCCTGTTTTCGCGGGCAAAAATGGCGAGTCTTCGCCTTTCGGCCCGAGTGAGACGCGACACTAGCTTTCCTAAATTCGAGCTACTTTATACGCAAGGAGAATCATTCGTGCATGCATGTCGATTTTACTGCCACAAGTGCAAATCTGTTACAAACATGAACAGCTTATTAACGAGCTATCAAATGAAAAGAAGTGTCGCGTATACGAGGACCGAATCGAATGATACTGATTTCGTTCCATCGTCCACCGCCTTTACACCGATCTATAAATACATGCGGAAGGCCACCACGGAAATGCAGCAAGCAAAGCAGCAGCTGAAGAACCCTACCAAAAGATAGAAAATTTAGCCAGAAGCTTGCACGAGCAGGACGCATGCATTACCGGGTGAGTCTTCCTTGGCAGTGTTCGAATCCGCGGTACTGGTCTGCAAGTGATCGGTCAGTCACCACTGCCAAAGGAGATTTGCCCAGCAATGCAACTTTGCGGCCTTGCTTGCATGTACTATGGATGCTCAACGGGTCAAGTTACATCATCCTACATGTGTTTCTGATCTCGTAAATCTAACTATTTTTTATTCTTCATTTCAGCAGTGCAACATTCTTGCCTGCAAAACAATTCGTTATGTTGGCTTGGCTTATGAGTTATGACCATGAATTCTCATACTCCAGGCCGGCATACACATATGCTAGCGGATTTGCAGGTGCATATTCAAATGCATGATCCTGCAAGCTTGCTTACATGCATGTGTGCAGATACCGAATTCAGTACATGTTCAGAGGAAAAGCACCATTAAACTAGACGCGTGCTGCATAACATTAAACATTATAGGCATGCTTTTGAAATGGAAGGATTATAGTAATATATAGTGGTAGGGGTATGGAGTATACGTTGGC
Source organism: Oryza officinalis (assembly GCA_008326285.1). Taxonomy (NCBI): domain Eukaryota; kingdom Viridiplantae; phylum Streptophyta; class Magnoliopsida; order Poales; family Poaceae; genus Oryza; species Oryza officinalis. The sequence continues at coordinate 48,209,269 of BDMV01000001.1, read as the reverse complement.
ATTACAGCTTGTTGATTTCGCAAAAAGAGGGGGGAAAAAACACAGCCAGCTCAAGCGGGTCCCATTCTCCAGCCAGCCCATCCCCTGACGAAGCGATCTGACCTGGAATCCAATCTGGTCTTCCTGAAAAGCCGTGCAAAAGATGGACCTTTTCTCCCCAGTCCCCCTCCAAGCCGTTGGTTACACTCGAAAGACTCCAGTTCAAACCAACGCGGCCGAAGCGCCGAACTTCCAGCACAAATCCCTCGGTCTCCAACCGTTTCTCCCCTCCTCCTCCCTCGCCGAATCCCAGAGATTTCCAGCCAAGAATCCCCAACATATGGAAGGGGAGGAGGAGGAGGAGATCTTCGCCAGCATTGACTCCCTCTGGTTCTTCTCCAGCGTCTTCCTCCTCCTCCCGCCGCCTGTCAAGGAGAAGACGAACTGCCCTCCTCCTGGGCCCGGAGAGTTGCAGCCCAGGGGGGAGCGGGATTCTCATTCTACGGAGATCCACGAGACGGACGGCGATTGCGGCCATCGAGATCCCGGAGGCGTCAGGGAGGCGGCGGCGCCGGTGGCAGGCGGGAGGAGGGCAGGTGCAGCTGCAAGAGGTTGGGTGGTCGAGGAGGAGCGCATGGACATGTGGCAGGAGCAGTGCCGGCAGATGCGCGTCGCCGCTGCCGCGCCGCCGCGGTGCTCGCCGTTGCCGATGCCGCGCACGAGCGATGGCTCGGCCATGAGGGCGCATCTCAGGTCGTGGGCTCATGCCGTTGCTTGCTCGGTCAGATGAAAGACTCGTCATAACCCCCTACTAATTCATGATTTTTTTTAGGGACGATTAGTTCAGAATATTGTCGGAGTGATGTATGCCATTTCTTCATTCTTTGCTCTATCCTGAATAAAGATTTCTTATGGTTTGGTTCACAACTTGCTACTAGCTATGATCTGTGTTTGCTCAATTCCAGCACTAAACCAAGTTTCTAAGTTTTCATAACATAATAAGTACATAACTGTATGAGTAGCAATGGTACAGTATCTTTCTACACTTGTTTTACACTTGGAATCTGTAGTTCTGTATTCTATGGGGTGACCAACACCAACTATCTCTAGCAGAATATTGGAAGATATTGGTCATCATGTGGAATCGAGGGCGAGAGAGCATAAATGCTATACAGCTCTCTGCAAATAATTAGACTATACATGATTTCAATGGGGTTAGGTAGCATTGCTTGATAAAAATTCTCGTTTGACGGTGTTCTCACTCCTTGTTGGACACTGCCTCTGGAAGTTTGAATGTGGGAGGTTTGTCTGCACCTTTCCTCGAGTATTCTCTCCACCTCCTTGCCGCCGCCGCTGCTCGCTTTGCTCTCTCCCTTGCTTCGTCTTCTGCTCAATGTGTTAGCAGGAGAGTTAAGAAGACGGCTACTATGTGGTTACTGGATAGGAATCCAAATGGTATGAGCAAATTAGTAATTGCCAATGGCAAATTATGCTAGCTTTACCGTTCTTTCGATATCTTGTTGGTGCTCCCCAGACATCACTCCATGAGCTGCTCTTTCCAGAATCTTCTTGGCTCACACGTCTTCTGACCTTTTCCTACAAGACAGACAGGTTCCAAAGAAAACAGACAGTTTATATGTGGAATACCGAAGGTTCATCCTAAAATCTTAAATTATTATTTCTTATGTGTGTCTAAAGAAAACAATGTATTGAAACAGAGAATTATACCAAGACTTTTGCCTGTCTTTTCTCCCATCGTGTACTTGCCTGGCAGACAGAGAAGATAAAAAAACAAATTAAGGACTTTCTGGAGAAACGGTGGCTCAAACTTCAGAAAACCCACACCGTACTAATATACTACTACCAGGTAGGAGTATCTACTTCTGGATGCAAAAGAAAAAAAATCAAACTGTCCTTTTCCGATGAACTTATGCCATGTTTTGAATTGACAGTGTGGAATTACAAAATATTGCAAAAGAAGAGCTCATCCATCACCACATAATAGTACTAGAATGGATAATAAAATTAAAATTAAGTACTAGGAAATTACCATCCGAAACACATCAACTGAACCTCCCATCCCAGCGAGCATCAAACCAACCTGCTCAAATGGAAGAAAAATTTAATATGCTTTTGCAAGACATTACAATCTGGCAGGTTTGGAAATAACAAACATATAAACTACTGCCTGATAGACATGAGAATATTGGAAATATCTCTGATGTTTTCCTTACATTCACTCTTTCTACTCTTCGCATTTCATCTTCAAGGAGCGAAAGTTGTGCAGCTGATGTCCAATGGATGCAGTCAACCGGACTGCGTATCAGAAATTCAGAGCAGTAATATTAGTTAGCATACAGATGGGGAAACACTGAAATTTGTTCAGCAAACTTTGTAGCATTTTTTTCCTGATTTGTAGCAAAATTTGGAAATTTGACAATCTCACCAAGTGTCAATAGCTTCTTGAATTAGTTCGGCATTGCCTGATTGATTGTAAACTCTTGCCCGACCAAAATCTTCCTCAATTTCGAAGACCTTAGAACACACATTAGCACAGTTTTTACATCCTGTATAAATGCATGAAGAAATTAAATAGAAGCCAATAACTACCAAAGAGTACATAGCCTAAGATAAACTCCTGTTGGTTATATAGTAGTTAATAATACCTATGCAGCTAAACTCATCGACAAACACATGATCCCTGGGGGCACTGTCATCGAAGAAGGGGTTGGTTGCTGTTGCGGCATAGCCATGAATCTCATCATACACCGCACGCTGGATGGGATCGGTAAGCACCTGCCAGTCCCTTGCTCATATTAATTTCGCATAGAAATTTTAAAAACATACAGAATGTTCCAAAAAGTAGCAGACTTCGATCTCTGCAGAGTCCAGATTACCGTGTAAACTTCATTGATGAACATGCAGAAGTTCGTCACATCGGGGTCATTGCCACTGAGATCAGGATGGCATGCTTTCATGCAATTGTAGTACGCTTTCTTGATCTGCTGAGGTGTTGCATCCGGCATCTGAAAGCATTGAAGCCATTAACATCTCGGTATTTTTCAGCACTGTGAATACTGAATAATGCAAGATATGTACCATCTACCATTTCTTTTCTAACCATTCCGAAGTATAGAAAATAAAACAGAGAACAACTGAAAATAGGTAGGTTCAGTGCACACGGAAGATAGAAAATCACACTTTCTTTTTCAGATAATGGAAAATCACACTTACAACGCCAAGGACGGCGTAGTAATCTTCGGCGACGCCACCACCGGAGCTGGGCGACTCAGCCGCCACTGCAGAAACCGTCAGGACCCTCCTTCCCGACGTCCGTCGTCTCCGGTGCCAGTCTCTCCTCTCGGTTCCGGCGAACCTTGTGATTGCCCATCGCCGGACACTGCCGGAGCAGGGCGTGGGTGTGGAGGAGCAATGGAACTTGGCAACCGAATCGGCGAGCAGCGGTGGCGACAGAAGAGGAGCCATCGGATGGGAAGCGGCGTACCTTCGATCGGGCTCCGGCGAGGGAGGAAGGGAGGAGGACGAGGAGAATCCGGTTGGATCCCGTGGGGTAATGGTGGTCGCTCTGTTTTTTTGGGTGCGTTTTCTTGGCGGACTCTGTTTATTTTGGTTTTTCTGGGCCACTCCTCTCCCGCGATTTTTCTCGTTTGTTCTTCTTTGCAAATTGACCTTTATGATCTTTTATATTTATGTGGAGGTCCTTGAATGTTTTTTTCTCCATGACTTCATTTTAGTTTTGGCATCACAATAACCAGGGTTTACAATTTCGATGAAAATCGATAGAAAATCATGGAACTTTGAGATTCTCAGCCAGTTCGAGAACCGATCGCAAGGGGAAATTTGAATTTTTTTTAGAATTTCAAATTTGAAACAGTGAACCCGATTGAAATTCGATCGGAACTGGTCATAATTTCTTAGTTTTTGATATTGTGAACCCTGACCAAAACTACTCAAAAGATTTTTGAACCAATGTCTAAGACATGGTTTGTGTTGGCAAATAATTTTTCAAAACTAAAGTTTCACATTTAATTTCTCTCTTACTAAGTTGAACTTTGAAACATACCGCCCAAATGATTGTCGTCAAATAGTAGACTTTCAGTGTGGAAGTGCACACACAAAATAATTCACAGCAACTGTCAAAACTAAAGGGGGCAATACTCCCATTTTACCACATTATGGGTCAGATGTATGGTATTCCACATATTGTGCCTCCGGAATAAGTCCACTTTGACTCTAATGACTGAATCTGATTTGCATTCTTCAACCGCAATACCAAATATCTCGACCTCCCAACTATTAAAACCGGTGCAATTTGACTACCTCGACGGTTTTAGAGGGCGGTTTTGCTAACGTGGTGTCTACATGGCAGTGTTGACCTTGTCATTGTACCACATGACGTTGATGTGGCGCTTATGTGGCATTAAAGTTAAAAAAATATATGTGAGACCCATTTATCATTCACACAAAAAATTTTTGCAACCCGATGACATGTGGGTCCCACATGTCATCCTCTTTCTCCTTCCCTTCTTCCTCCTCCCTCCCTCTCCCTTGTCTCTCTCTCTCTCTCTTTCTTTCCCCTTCCTCTTCCCTTTCGGTCGTCCGTGGAGAGCGTGGGCTAGAGTGGTGGCGGCGAGCGTTGGAGCGGCTGCATTGGCGCTTCAACATCCACGCAGCCTGGAGAGCAAGGGTGCTTGGCGAAGGAGACGCAGATGAGGAAAACTTCTATCAATTGCTGGTCTTGTTGCTTGCTTTTGACCGCAACGCGTGACGGATTGGATGATGTCACGGGGACGGAGATCCCGAGCCCAGGATTCGTGGTTGCATTCTCTGGCCGTCCTCTTCCTCCGTCGTCATCTCTATTGTGCCGCTTGACGATGCCAGTGCCCCGCTCCTTCCATTAGATCCCCTCCATGTCGAAGCGGTACAGCTTCGACTTCCTGCGAAAATCCAAACGAGTCATCAGAACAAAGCATGGGGAGATTGGATCGAGGCCGGATCGAGACAGGGAGAGGCGGCTTACATGTCGAGGAGGACTTCCTCATCATCCTTGCCGGTGGTGATGACGACATCCTCGAGCTTGACGATAGGTGCGACCTGGGCGTCGGTGTCCTCGTTCTTGCCCGCCACAGCGGCCTCCTCCTCCTCCTCCTCCTCACCGGTGCTCTGCAGGGTCAGCCATGGCAGTACGGGTGGCACTGGTGGTAGTAGGGCTTGGGTTACGGTTGCCTCTGGTTGCTGTACGTAGTGGCGGCCGCCGCGGTGGGGGAGGAAAGAGAGAGAGAGAGAGGACCAGAGGCGCCGAAGCCGCCCACTTGCCGCCGCCGCTTTGGCCCTCGCTTGCCCACCGCCGTCGCCGCTCTAGCTCTTGTCCCCTGTAGACGACCGAAGAGGAGAGAAAGAGAGAGAAGGAAGAGAGAGGGAGGAGGAGGAAGGAGAAAGATGACATGTGGGCCTCACATGTTAGTGGGCCCCACAAATTTTTGTGTGTGAATGACAAATGGGTCCCACATATATGTTTTTAATTCTAACGCCACCTAAGCGCAACGTCAACGCAACAGATCAGGTCAACACTGCCATGTAGACGCCACGTCAGCGAAACCGTCCTCCAAAACCGTCGAGAAAGTCAAATTGCACCGGTTTTAATAGTTATGGGGGTCGAGATATTCGGTATTGCGGTTAAAGGATACGAATCAGATTTCAATCATTAGTTAAGCGAGTTAAAGTGGACTTATTCCTTGTGACTCCAAGATCACCAGGCACATTGGGCCAAGTATGGGTCAGCAAGCTTAGGCAGCTACGACAAGCACTACGAATGGCTGCCAAGTGCCAACTTTTACTTTGTTGCTTGAAAGCATGCACGTAGACCTCCATCTATGAAGCTTTTGCATAGCTAAAAGTTGCCAACATCTAACAAAGTAGCTTAGAAAGGTTGAGCTCTAAAAGATTTCTTCAAGATGCATGATTTTCGCAAGATCATGTAAAATATTCGTAAGAACTAATCAAATATTAAACATCACATATGTTCAAATAGTGCCAAAAATGAATATGCATCTTACTGTTGAAATTGACAAAAAATCGAGTTGAATATCTGCACAGATCATTTGAATGTCGGGTACTACTAATAATGTGTAGAACACGAGTTTAATTACGATAATCTAAGGGATTTAAAACTTTGTTTTGTTTAATATTCATATAAACATGTATATGTAATCAGAAAAAAAATATTTGGATGGGACGCAAATAATATTCCTGACCGTATCCTATTCTGTTGAATAGATACATTCCCTCCATGTGAAATTAGATATTCTCAAATAATGATTGAAATTATGAATTTTTAATACGAATAGTTTTTCTTGTGTGACCATGGACAGTGTTTTTTTTATGAATATCAGATAAAATGTTTTTTCCTTATCCATTTTCCACCCATGGTAATTTTACCTGTGTAGACCCTAATGTCCATTTGACAAGATGTGAAGCACTTGGAAGAAATTTTCCACTGGAAGAACGAGAATAGTCATTTCCCTTCTTGTTTTAAGGGCACAAAAATGTGGATAGAAATGAGGGTGTGGGTCCTAGGTGAGAAACTAGTACTAAATGCCTATATCATTCATCATGCAAGGGTACTAGGGAAAAGAATCAACTGGATATTGAAGGGAATGGAGTCATGCAGATGAAAGAAATGTTATTCTGATCTGGCATTCTGTGTGCCTTCGCTTTGCGTTTATCGTCTGGAAAAGGACCAACATATGGTCAAGACATGAGTAAAAATCTCCGGGACAAGTCATCCACTCGGTGAAGTTGTGTGGTCCTTGTTGTCACGTCGCTCTGTTGACGTTGTGGTAATTGCTGGAGTGCATCTCAAATTCATGTGGACGGGATTGCTCATCCTTGTTCATTCCTTTTGGAACCAAGCTGGGATTATTTAGGCAGCAGTCACTTCCAAACTCTCATATCCATCTTAAGGTATACACACATCCGGACATCCCTCTCACACTCGCGGATGTTTTCAGTTCACCTGGGATAGTAATGTGGCATTCGATTTATATAGAGAGTATATATATTATGTGTGCAGCCATATTCTTTTATTTCGGGTTAGGTCCTTAGGTTTTAGGAGTAAAATAAGACATTCGACGCGTACAGTACAGAGGTGGCGAGGTCAAAGGTTATCCCATTTTAACGAAACCGGACGTAGCATGTCAATGTCAGCACTCGATCAGCATTATCTTTGCCATGAAAGAAGAGCAAAAAACGGCAGCCCTGGCAGGAGTAGAATTTGACCACGCACGCCGTTCCGGAAAAAGGAGTAAATTAATCGCCACGTCGTCCGGGGCCGACCGGCCGGCGCAACTGGGAGGCGCACGTACGTAGCGCGGCCTCCGCCTCGCTTGGTTAACCAATAGAGCGACGCCTACATGCCCCGCGGCGCGCGGCGCGCGGCGCGACCAATTGGCGCGAGAAAACCCGGCGGAAACGGGGAGTTTCTGTGTGCCGAGGCGTGCGCATATATACCGGCGGCTCGCGCAACCCGGTGGTGTGAGGCCGACGCACGCACGCACGCAGGCGCCGTCTCGTGGAGTTGTGACCGACTCCACATCATCCGACCCCTGAGGTCACCCTGACCGATCTCACTCGTCACTGAAACACCAAACAACATTATCTCGACTCCGATCAGTTCAGCTTATTACTAGCTTCCAACTGATCCAGCCGTGGCTTCCCCTGCGTTTGCTCGATCGCCATGGTGCTCATTGCCGGTGGTGTAGGCAGCAACAGGGAACGTGCGGTGCAACTCGTTGCGCTGTGCTGCGGCCTGCTGCTGTGCTGCGGCTCATTGTGCCAGGCCCGCATGTCGCCGGGGACGGGATGGGGAGGAGGCAGGGTGGTGTGCTTGGAAGCGAGCGTTGGCCCGGTGGTCAGGGTGTACAGGGCCAGCGATGGGGGAGATGCGCGCGCGATGCCAATGCCGCCTCCGGCGGCGAGGACGGAGCGGCTGATGCGGTCAGTCCCGAGCCCTGGTGTTGGGCACTAGCTAGGTAGGTCTCGCTCGATCGGCTTCTCACCGGTTGCCAATGCAAAAACATTTTGTGATGCTAGCTCGTCATGCTTTTTTTTTTTTTTGCTTCCGGAGTTCCAGAGTTCTATCCAGTTACTAAAAAAGGAAAGCGAGTGCACCATGTTGCTTCATTTGGATGCTAGACCGACGTACGTCGTCTTCTCGTTGTATAGGTGTCCTTGTGGCATAAGTTGACATTGATCAACTTTGTGTAATATGTTAATGTCATTTGGTGGTTATATATATATTTGGTGCGAGCCATGGGTGTACGCAGTTCACCACACCCAAGTTCGTAGTTATCAAGCTCCAACTTGACTTGCACTTATTCTACATGTGCCATTTGGTTATAGTTGGTTTGGTGCAATGGTGCGTAGTCCTAACAAAGTTTCAATTTAATCTACTATTTTAAATAGAATACACTTAATTCTACCTCTACCATTTCAAAATACAAGACATATTAAAAAAAATCAACAAATTAAAATAAATTAAACAATATGGTAATAAAATCGTAGGTGTATAGCTTTACCGACCCACCAAGGTCAATGAACCCAAAAATATTACATAAATGGGGATATGCTTTCAACACTAGTTTAGTAAGGTTAGTAATTTACCATTGATCCTTGGTCTCTTTCTCGCATATTTGTAATTACTCTAATATTTCTTTCTTATTGCTAAAACATTTTAAATCCATAGAAGAGAATTTTAAACTGCCGTTTAGCAAGAGAGAGTGGGAGAGACGCCTGCTTGGCAGTTGAATGGTTCAGCTGTGTGGGAGAGAAGCCAAAGTATTAGCCAACTCAACATAAAAGATTAATCTATGCATGAGAAGAGTTCGATTGCGGTGTCAATCACCATTGCATTATATATCTTAGTGCGATCAATTCCTGTTTTTTTAAAATTAAAGGCCCACACTAGAAAAGTTGCTATCTCTACATCACTGCACGTTCTCATGTTCTATGATCTTCTCTGACGTGGGAGAGAAGTTACTTTTTTCCGCTTAAGCTTATCGGTGTATGGTTTTAAACTATTTCTTTTCCTTTTGCTGGAGTAGTAGTTTGTACAAGGCTTGGGCCTTTTAAAAAGCCACACAATTCCATGGAGTAGTAGTAGTAGTAGGGGGCAACTATCCTAAACCAGTAAATTTCATAAAGAGGACACATCCGATGAAAATAAGCTAAATGTTAAAAACTCATAAAAATCATATCTAAAAGTTTTATAAATTCATAAAAAAATTACTAAAGATAGATATAGATATGAAATACACTTTCACTAAATCTCAAATCTAAACTAAACTTTATTTGGGAGTAACAAAAAAGATAAATTTTGAATGAATAGTAACATGATACTATTCACCTGAAATTTGTCATTTTTGTTTCTCATAAATGAAGTTGAGTTTGGATTTGAGATTTGGTGAAAATGTATTTCATATCTACACTTATCTCTAGTAATTTTTCATGAATTTATAAAACTTTTAGATATGATTTTCACGAGTTTCCAACACTTAGCTCATTTTTACCGGATATGTCCTGTTTTATAAAACCCTATCTATTATGATTTAAATTACACGAAACCATAGAGATTTTAGTGTGTAGTACATGACTTCAGGTATTATGATTCTAAAATTTCACAAAACCATATTATTGATCATTTTGATTTTAATTGACCATAGTTTTGAGTTCAATCACATTTTATAAATTTATGAGGATTTTATCCATCATATAAATATTATATCCTTTTTTTAAAATTTTGATATATAAGTATGTCAAAATGGTTTACGATGGGATTTTGTAAAACTTTAAGACCATAATACCTAGGGTTATGTGTCACTTTTCAAAATCCCTGTCATTTTGTGCAACTTGAATCATAATAAATAAATAAAGTTTTATGAACTTTACTCTAGTTTAAATTGCACTAGTAGTTTATGGCTTTGAAATTGAAAGAATGTAATACAAAATTGCTCACCAAATTTTCGACTTGTATAACTCCCGCAAATACTCCAATCTTCCATACTGTACCTAACAAGCAAGGTAAAAGAAAATGTTCTACGCCATGGATTCTTTCCCTCCAGGCTCCTTTCTATCTACCGATATTATGAGAATTACTCCAAAACTATCATCATAAGACAAATCAGAAAAACGGCAGAAAATCGAGCAGCGCTAAGATTATTGACATTGATTTGTCTGAGTATTACTAAAGTTGCACTTCCTGCTCATGGAAATCAGCTTCAATTTTAGTCAGGAAGACTGCTGGTGGCAATTGACGCATTGACATATCCAGGAGATTTAGAAGATCATCACGCCTACTCCGGGTCCGGGATAGATGCTCTCTCTTCTGCATCTTCCTGTGAATCAGTCACCTCTGATGCATCTGCAAGCGCCTCAAGCATGCTCAAAACATCATTAGTATCGTCCAAATAGTACTTAGCCTTGCTTGGCTTCTGGCCGACTGTGCACGCATATAATGATGTTTGGGGATCAACTATGCTCCTCCTCATGATATCAGCAATTCCTTCAAACATATCCTCATCTGATCTATCATCGCCTATGCAGAGAACAAAATCTGCTTGTCTCCTGTTCTCTGTCAGCGTTGATAGGATCTTCTCAGCAACAAATCCTTTGCTGACACCCTGCAATACAACAAAGCAAGAATATAAACTCTGAAGTAGCAAGATAAGTATATTGTTGTTGGTAGACAAAAAATCGGTCCTTTTTTTCTAGTGCAACTCCTATATCCTATAAAAGTTAAGTATTCACAGATTCGCTATCCCAGTTGCCCACCATACCACACCATGTACGATAATGCATTGGATTTGGATTTTATTGCTATGAACTCATAATCACTGTAGATCAAAGCAGACTTACAATATCAACATGTAAATAAACAGAGTGATGATGTAACCATTCAACATTACTAGAAGTATATTGCACCTTTTAAGGGTTCCTTATAAGTAGTAAGCAAAATTAGTTGACACAATAATTATCACAATAATTATCAATGCCAACACTACAGAAGTGTGGATGATGTGTGAGAAATGCAATACCTGAGGTTTCACTTCCACAATCTGTTGGCCACTCTTTACACAGACAGGCTCATTAGCAAGAACACTTTCCAAATGATCTAGCATCTCTTTAGCTTGTGAAGATCCAAAACCAGGGTCAGCATCTTGGTGGTGCCAGACCAAAGCACTCTCTTTGGTTTCAATATATGATCCATCGGTTGCTTCTGTATACAAGTTCATAACTGGCTTAGCCATCTGCATCCATCCAAATTCTGAGCACTGGTTATTCAATTGCCATTGCTCTTCTCTGGTCCACCTACAGAAGAGAGGGTAACTGATGAGAATTTGATTAAAAAAACTTGCTAAAGAAGTAAAATGTTTTCGATGAATTAACCATTATAAACATGAACAATAATGTAAGATCATCCACACATGCAAAATTTTCAGGCTGTACTTTTCTTGATTTCACAAACAAGAATTTCTTGAATGCAGGACAGTGAATTGGAATTTCAAACCCTTTCAGTGGAATTTCAAGAAATGCATTTCAGTGCGTTCCTATGAATGTTAATTAATCACTACCAACTGATGGAATCACAAGTGACAGTGACCAACTATATACCGTTACAGCTTCTAAAACCCTAAAATGTGAGCACTTTCATGATCAATGTCACAACTCCCACAATGTTACATGTATTAGGCTAACCTACTTAACATGTTAGAATTTTTAGGCTCCTCTTCTGTTGATGTTTCTGATGAGTTGATCTGTTGATGTAGCAAGTGGTTCTTCACCGAATTGACACATAAACCATATGAATCAGTGAATAATATATATATATATATATAACAAATAATTCTGTTATTCCTTTTTCTTTTCAGGCACCAATACAAAGCTTCCTTAGCATACTCTACACAAAAAAAATCATTTATACATGTTGCTCATATAAGAAAGTTCAATAAATGTGTCTCATCAAAATCTTGGGTTATGATAAGAGCTTTGAAGTAGTCTGTTCACATGATCACTCTTCAATGTCAGCACATCACATGCTACAATATAGTAATCATCTAATATGTTCTACAAAAAATAATAGCAAAGGGATTTGATACAGGCAACCTATCACCAGGCATACTACACAGCATTATAAGAAGTTAACAACTATGCCAAAAGGCACAAAACCAATCAAGACACACTAAAGAATGGTAATGTACAGATTGAAATATGTGAAAAAAACCAAAGTGGGACATACCTCATAAAGTAGCCATGTTCGGCAGCAATGCCAAGATCCTGGCAAGGGGAAAACCATTTCTCAAGGCTATCCCTTCCTCGTCCACTAACAATAAAAACAACATTCTTCTTATCGTCACAAAGAGCATTCATGATTTTAACAACACTTTCATTTGGAGTCTTGTTGATTGTAGTTTGTGGTACTAGCGTTCCATCGTAGTCTAGCAGTATAACCCTGCTTTTAGAATTCTTGTAATCAGTAACAATAGAATCCACCGTAAGCTTTTTGAAGTTGCGGTCAAGAGCAACTACTCTAAATCCAAATCCTAGTCCAATACCCCAGCACCTCCTCCTAAAATGGTCCCTGCAGCTTCTCTCCAAATCATGAATATAGCTCTTGGACCAATAGGCAACATCATGTGAGCTGACATATCGGTAATGCTTCTCATGCCGCAGTTGCTTCTCGTTCTCTGATAAAGCAATCGACTCGTTCATTGCCTCTGCTGTTGTATCAATGTTCCAAGGGTTAACACGAATTGCTCCACTAAGTGATGGTGAGCAACCAATGAATTCTGACACAACTAACATACTCTTTCTCCTTGGTACATCATCCCCAGAACCATCCAAATCTGGAAATCCCTGTCTACAGACAATATACTCATATGGTGTGAGGTTCATCCCATCCCTCACTGCAGTTACAACGACACACTCTGCCACGGTATAATAAGCCATCCTCTCCACACTTGAAAGGACCCTATTGACAATCACCACAGGAACATATCCTGGCCGTGAAAACTGTCCATTTGTCCTCCTGCAACTCTCATCAATCTCAGCCTGTATCTCTTCCAGGTCCTTCCCACCACCACCCCTTGGGTTTGCAATCTGCACCAACACTGCTCGGCCCTGCCATTTAGGGTGTGTCCTCAGCATCTGCTCAAACGCAAGAACTTTCAGATTAATCCCCTTAAATATGTCCATATCATCCACACCTAGCATGACAGTCTTCCTATCAAACTGCTTCCGGAGTTCCGCGACACGCCACTCAAGATCAGGCAGCCGGAGCTGCGTCTGCAGCTGCGTCATGTTAATCCCAACAGGCATGATCTTTATCCCAACAGTGCGGCCAAAGTAGTCGAGACCAATATATCCCCTCTTCGACTGGTACTCGATCCCCAGCATCCGGCTGCAGCACGACAGGAAATGCCTCGCGTAATCAAAGGTATGGAACCCAATCAGATCGCAGTTTAGCAGTGATTTGAGGATCTCGTCGCGAACAGGGAGGGAACGGTAGAGTTCCGACGAAGGGAACGGGCTGTGCAGGAAGAAACCGATGCGGAGCCTGTTGAACCGACGGCGAAGGAAGGACGGGAGGGCGAGGAGGTGGTAATCGTGGATCCAGATGTAGTCATCCTCGGGGTTGAGGACCTCGATGACGCGCTGGGAGAAGAGCTTGTTGGCGAGGACGTAAGCCTCCCACTGGGAGCGATCGAAGCGGCCGCCATGGTCGGAGGTGAACGGGAGCATGTAGTGGAAGAGAGGCCACAGCGTCTGCTTGCAGAAGCCATGGTAGAACCTGTCCAAGACGTCCTTGGGGAGGAAAGCCGGGACGCAGCGGAACCGGTCGAGGAGCGTCTGCGCCACGTCGTCCTGCTCAGCGGCCGGCACGTCGGCGCGGAGGGAGCCGACGTAGAGGACCTCCATGTCATCGGGGAGGCCGTCACGGAGGTGGAGGAGGAGGGAGTCCTCGTCCCAGCAGAAGCTCCACCCGCGGCCGTCGGGGCGGCGCTCGCAGCGCATGGGGAGGGTGTTGGCGACGACGATGAGGCGGTCGCTGGCGAGCGACGAGGGCACGTCGGAGGTGACGCTCCCGGCCCGCTCCTCGTCGAGCTCCGCCAGCGTCCCAGGCGTCGTCATCGTCCGCTGCATCCGCCTCGCCCGCGGCGGCCGGCCCCCGGCCCCGTTGCCGCCGCCGCCGCCCCCTCCGCCGCCATAGTCCAGGGCGGAGAGGTTGCCGTTGGCGAGATCGACCAGGTTGGTGTAGGATCGCGAGAACATGGTGGCGATCGGACGAGGAACAACCGATCACTCAGATTTCCCCGCTCCCCACCTCCCTCTTCCCCGATTCGCTTCAATCGCCTGGGGCATCAGCCATACCTCCTCAGGTGCAGGGTAAAGGAGATTAATTAATGGACGCAAGTGCGCGCGCACATGCGGGAATGCGAGATGTGGGGTGCCGGGTGCGCGTTGGAAAGCGGCGGAGGGGAGGGGTGGTGCTCGTGCCCGTGGTGGCGTGGTGCAGCGCTGGGCTAACTAACTGATAAGCCCCCGCGCCGCGCCGAACCGTGAGCTGGACGGCCCACTGACCCGCTGGACCATGGGCCCACCTGGCAGCTTTTCGCCGTGAAGCGCCCGACGCGGACAAAAGCGCGGGGGCCACCAGTGCGGTGAGTGGGGGCCATCGCATTCCAGGCGGCTCGACGGCCGTGGGCGGCGGGGGCGGCGCGGCTATCATAAATTGGTTGTCATATCGAAAAGGGTCCGGTGCCGTGCGGCAATTTTGTGTTCTCTCACGAGTCGGGTTTAGCTTTTCAATTTCAACATAAATACCGTCTCTCATTGGTTTATCAAAATCCTACTGAAAATTGTTAAAAGCCGACGACTTTCAAACAATATCATAAAAAAATCAGCTAATATCGATCAATTTTTATAAATCAAGACTTAACGATTTTACGAAAGCTAACCGATTTTCACGAAGTTTCATCGGTTTTATAAACCCTCTTAGGCCAGTCTCAATGGAAAGTTTCACGGCACGGTTTCACATACACCACATCATGTATAGTTAGATGAAACTATGAATGAAACAAACGTTCACAATGGAGCATTTCATTTACACGGTTTCCAAAACAAAATAAAGCAATTAAGGCCTTTCGGTTGCTTGATAGCAGCCTGATCATATGCACCAGGTGATTTTGTAGCCATGCATATACAAATACATTTCTGGAACAAGCATACAAGTTCAGATAAAATGGATAACTGCATACGGCAAGCAAACTGCTCATGGAATAGCAAAGTTCATCCATATATAAGGTAGTTAAGATAACTTGGATAAGTTCAACCATACGATAAACTGGATAAACTAAAGTGACTGAAATCTGGTATACTGGACCAGATTGACAAAGATAGATAAGGTAGATAAAAATAATTCAAATAGACTTCAGCCTTCAATACTGCAGGATGATATTGCCTTCAACCTTGCCTTCAGCCACCGTTTTAGATTGCTTTGAACCTCGCTTTCATCCTACATGAACAAAAAAACAGTGAACATGAGCTTTCAGCATTGACAAAAAATAGAACAAGATCATATGACAGATAAGTAACTATAAATTGAGAAATATACCAGTTCTATTCCTACGATCAGCAAACTTATTCCATATATATTCTACCAGATCATTCTTAAGTCGATGATGAGCACTTCGATCACGAATAGTAGTGTCCTTTTCTAAAGCTCTTTCTAAAGGAACGTCATGATCCGGAGAGAATTCCGGTGCTTCAACGGTTGACGAACTAGGAGGCACATTAAGATCTATATTTTCTTCAATCATTGCTAGGTCTTTCTCATCTTCAACTATCATGTTGTGAAGTATGATGCAAGCTAGCACAACATCACGGAGTACACCTCTGTCATATAGTCGAGCTGGTCGTTTTAAGATACACCATCGACGCTTGAGTACACCAAATGCTCTCTCAATATCCTTCCTTGCCCCTTCTTGTTCCTGGGCATACAGTTTATCCTTCTCAGTGATAGGGAGTCGAATTGACTTAGCAAAAACTGCCCAATCAGGGTATATTCCATCAGCAAGAAAATACCCAATGTTGTGTTGATTTCCATTTACCATGTACTGGACTCTAGGAGCTTGCCCTTTTAACTCATTGATGAAAACTGTGGACTGGTTCAATACATTAATGTCATTGTTAGATCCAGCTGCTCCAAAGAATGCATGCCAAATCCAAAGATCATGTGATGCCACAGCCTCAAGAATCAGTGTAGGTCCTTTCTGATCACCCCTAGTGAACTGACCCTTCCATGCTAGTGGGCATCTCTCCCATTGCCAATGCATGCAGTCAATGCTGCCAAACATACTAGGAAACCCTCTTTTTTCACCAATTTTAAGTAGACGTTCAGTGTCTTCCACACTTGGGCGCCTCAGATATCTCTCGCCAAATATTTCTCTAACACCTTTCACAAAGTTCTTCATTGACTCCATTGCAGTAGTCTCTCCTATCTTCAAGTATTCATCTAGTTGATCTGCAACACTACCAGTAGCAAGTTGGCGAATCGCTGCAGTACACTTTTGTAATGGACTCAGCCCTTGCCGATTAGCAGCATCAACCCTTTGAGTGAAATAATCATATTTGTCACTCAAGGCATTCACGATGCGCTCAAAAAGTGGCTTCGACATTCGAAACCTTCGGCGAAACATGTTGGAAGGGTACAGGGGATTCTCAGAAAAATAATCATTCACTAGTTGCTGATGTGCTTCCTCCCGTGGCCTCTTGATGTACTTCCTAGGATTGGATCGGTGGTCTGAAGCCTCGGCTGCAAGACCTTGAATGGTGGACTGCAAGACATTCGTGGCTTCACTGACAACATCATCAACGATCTGATCCTGAGCGAGGAATTCATCCAATAGATTCAAACGACCATGACCACCGTCGGGGTTGTCATTTTCCTCAGTCATCTTTGCATAAGAAAATAGAAAAGGTAAGGAAGAAAGCAACCAATGCATAAGAAAATAGATGGTTTCAGAAAATCATGGTCACCTTCAGCCGTCCAGGATAGAAGAGGAGGTTTGGGAACAGATACAGGGATGAAGAGGAGGTTGTCGAGCACCACCAATTAGAACAAAGGGAGGTGGTCTGCGTGTGGTTATATAGGTACAAGCTGCTGTGTTTTCACACTAAATTGCAGCATTCACACTACAATGGACCATTCACACTACAATGGACCATTCAGATTTCATCTAACATAGGAAAAAATGCAGCTTTCACACTACATGCAGGCTGCTGCTCTATGTGTTGCATTCACACTAGATTTGATCTTTCACATGAAAAAATGCAGCATTCACATTAGATGCAAGCTGCTGCTTTATGTGCTGCTCTATGTGCAGCATTCACAATATATGCAGGCTGCATTCACACTAAAATATTTAGAGCAGCAGCATTCACAATATATGCAGTCATAGTACAATATTCAGAGCAGTCATAGGTTTACTGACCTTAGTCCCCAAATAGCTTTTGTTCTAACTTGTGTACTGCCTTCTCATGGTTGGCCTTCTGAGATTCAGACATGGTGCTTATATTTTTTTTCATTAGGGTATTGTATACTTCAAACATTTTTGCTTCTTTTTCTTCCTGTGCTACTTTCAAATTAGTATTAGATATCTGAAGTTGTGCTTCGGCAGCCTTCTCAAGATCCACCTTCCTATCTTCCTGTACCTTCACAAGTTTGTCAATAGTGTCTTCAAGGTTGCCAATCTCATCCTTAACTTTTGCCTGCTTGTTCTTTCCATTGCGCTCTGCCTTTGCACTTTCTCTACCAATGGGACGCTTCTGTCCTTCTGGAATGTCAAATGCTTCAGTATCTTTCTCTGTCTCAAACAATGCACACCATTTCGGCTCATCTTTTAAAATCTTCCACCAATGCACCAATGTAAAAGGTTTTCCAAACCTGCTTACATACATTGTTTGTGCCTCTTTCTCCAGCATATCATCAGAATATCCACTTGTATGAATTTGACACACTTTTGTCCAATAGTCATTGAAATCACCGATCGACGACTTGAGGCGGCACCAGTGAACCTTCAATTGGTTTAGTTCTCTAATACGCTTCCCTTCTCCTTTCTTGTTAAATGTCTCAGTGACTTCCTTCCAAAATGTTTCACCTTTCTTCTCATTCCCATGAATTGGATCTTTAGAAGCATTCAACCAAGCACTTGCCTACAAAATAGTCAATGTGAGCATTGAAACAAGTGCAAAAAAACAAACAATGATCTAAAAAAACAGCAATGAACAGTCAGTACCAGTCTTTCTTTCTCTTCATGTGTCCAATATCTCATTGTCCTTTCTTGCCCCTTCTTTGCTCCTCTATTTGCATCACTATTTTCAGGTTCATCAATGTCAATGTTCACTACGTTCTTTGCAGTGTCTTGGGATGTTGGTGGAGACATCGGGTTGAATGACATGTTCTGACCAACCAAATGGAAATTTTCACCTTGTTGTTGTGGCTGAATGTTTTGATTAATCATGTTGAAAAACCCTCCTGGGGGATAGATCCTGAAAATTGCAAGTATATATCTATCAAACTAATCCTAACAGATTTAATCCTAACATATAGAAGTCAAAGTGCAGCATCAAAGTACATCAATTTTGGTTGCTAACAAATAACCATTCAATTGGCAAGCAGTACTGCATGCCAAATGTTCAAAGAAGCAAACAAGCATAATTCTATACTTGCCCAGGAGTCATGTCTGTTCAAAGAAGCAAACAAAAGCACATATCTATAGCAATCAACAGCATCGACATATAGGATTAAATTAATAGATAGCATCGGGGCAGCAGGGGAGGAAGAACAGAGATGGTACCATGAGTTTGGGCCTTGCTGCTCTCCATGACCGAATGGAAAATTGGGGGGAATGCCGCCCCATCCTCCTCCTTGAGCAGGCCATGGGGGCATGTTGCTCATCGGGGCAGCAGGGGACGAAGACGCAGCAGCAGGGGTCGGAGTCGGTGCAGCAGCCGAAATCGACGCAGCGGAGGTGGAAATCGGAGGCAGCGGGGTCCGATGCGGTGGTGATGGGGAACCTGGACGCGATGATGGAGCAGGCGCCGCCGGTCTCTTCAGTCCAAGCTGCTTCCCCGCGCGATTCTTGCCTCCTCTGCCACCTCCGCGCCGCCGTGAATCGGACGCCGGCGGTGGATCCATGCCTGCTCGATCTGGTGCCGTAACCCTAGCCACGACGCTCAAGAATGGACAGATGATGGGCGGGCGGGAGGAGGAGGATTGGGGAGAAGGAGGCGGGAGGAAGGGGCAGGAAGAAGGACCTGGGGGGCGGGAGAAGCGCGCGCGCGCGGGAATGGCGAGCTCGCCGTTGCCTCTGCGCACGGGATCGAGGATGAAACAAAAATCGCCCTCAATGGCCGTTTCACAGAGTTACCGAGGCCTAGGAAACGACGCAGAGTCGTTTCACCATGGTGAAACGATTCTCCCCTCTTTTCTCCCTATTTCATGCAAAAATGCCTTCTATGCTGATGTGTCAATGCATTAAATGTGCATGAAACTCTCCTGAAATGCCCATTGAGACTGACCTTATGATGATGGAGAGGTCGAGTACTCCATCGTGAAAATGTCATGATAATGTTTGGTCCATTGGGGCTCAATTGCTGAAAGCAATGGAATTCCACTGGGAATCCGGTCGATCTAGAACCAAAGCAGGTAGGACACCACACATTTTTTTGAGCGTTGAAAAATGACTAGATAAGGACCCTATCGGCGAAATATTCTCGCAAATGCACTGGGCCGATGAGTATGGCAGATGGGGCCTAGAGCTGCAAAAGCTAAGACAAGTGTCAGGTCTGTCCCGTTGGTCCAGAGCAAACGTATGCCAACTGGAACTTTCGAGGGCGGCCCCGGGCAGCGACGGACCAGGCCGCAACGCGGCGCGGCCTGGGCGGTCGGCGCTTGGACCTTCTCGGCGATGACAGAACGAATTTTGGGCCATTCGTACTCGTTCATGGATGGACCCTGAATATCATCTTGTTGGGCATTTGTCGGTCTCGCCGGGCAGCATTAAACAAAGTGAAACCAATAGTACATGATTAACTCCTAACCAATCTCATCTATTTTTTTTATTTGTTTTCAATATAAACAAACCTAGTATTACTACATATTTAAATAAAAATTCGTAATACTAGGTTGTGTCATATTTCGTATTAAATTTGTTTATTTTGGACGGATAAAATATCGGACAACCTTAAAATGATACATCACGTTTACTCTAAAGGCTAATTTTCACATTAATCAAAAAAAATCTCAACCATTAAATCATAGTGAATTTGAATTCTAACGGTATAGATTGATTGATATATTTATATACAAAATACAATTATATCTATAAAAATAGAAGATAAGAGTTGTATATGAAATCTAAACCTATAGAAATAAAATCTAAGAGTTATATATGAAATAGATAAAATCCAAATATACTTATACATATAATGTATCAATAAAAATAAAATTTTAGAGTTGTTTATTAAATCTAACTCTATGTTAATTATTTAGCTTCGTACAAAACTATGTAGGGGCAATCCCCTAGTTTAAAGGACTCCTAACCATCGTCATCACCATTGCTAATTCTCAACACGTCAGTGATTAGAATGTCCTGACCAATTTTTTTCTCAGTTACATGGACGACACATCAGCAAATGAGGGAAAGTGTTCATAGATTCTATCCCCTCAAAATAAAGCAACTTTTTATATAGGAAATCTAAACAGATTCGAGTTTATTTTTGACAGATGGAGTACTCCGTTGGTGTTATTTTGACATTGCCAATGGCCCAGACTCCGGCTCCGCATGAACCTTCAGTCACATTGCCAGGAACACATTCGCGCAAGGGGACACTCATGACGTCCCCTCGTTTCTTTCTCAGCAGCAAGACATGATGCCGCCACTGCAGGCCGATGGTCTAGAGTACGATGACATTAAGTATCAACTTTAACCGTCAACTTCTGTATAAAAAAATATAAAATATAATATTAAACTTAATAGTAGAGGTTTATTACTAACCACTTTCACGAGTGTTGGTAAATATTGAATGCAGATGATTTTTGGATGAATTTACACCCGTCATACGATAAAATATATCTCTGATCAATCATACGCTAACACATGGATTGAAGGACCCACATGACAGTCAAAACTGACTAAAAATGAGCCTATTCATGGTGCGCCGTCATAGAAACCCACCTGTTAGCCTCACCAAAGAAGGGAGGTGGCTGAAGGCACCCCCGGCCACCTCCTTGCACGTGGCAGCTGCTAATTGTATGGTGATGGCGGTTGTAGATGAACCGATTTCTACAATCATCATTCCAACTGTCATTAGAGGCTATAAAAGGAGGAGTCAATTTCACTCTCAACACACAACAAAGTGGAAGTACAACTTACTTTTATATTTTATATGTTAGACATCACTTTGGCGTATTGAAAATAGGTAGAGAGTGAGGAGAAGTTTCGGAGGAGTATTGGAATTGTTGACGCTCTCTCCTCGCTTGTACCTTGGCGAATGTTTTTTTGATAAAGTAAGTGTTCACGATTTTATTTTTGATATTTAATTTTCCTAACTTAAGTGAGATATATCCTCATCGTTGTAGGTTCATCGCTTAGTATTTGTATTAAGTGCTATAGTACTAGGACTCTGGATGAAGAAAGAAATTCCTGCGCGAAGCTAGAGTAGTAATCAATAACGTAGACGTGGTGTTTGGGTTAGAAGTTGCCTTCGTTTGTTGTGTGCCCCACGAAAAATGAGATAGGCGGCAAGTGGTGATAACCATGTTCGTCATTTGTATCCCTCCACGCCCGGGTACATCATATAACTACAAGCCAGAGTCTCTTGACATTTTTTTAAAAAAATATTGGAACCCACCTATCAGATTTTCTCCCTCTCACCCCTCTCTCAAGTGGGTCATACCGACTTTTTTATAAAAAAATGTTAATTGGACCGTCACATAGTATCAAAATCGCTTTGAATTAATAGTTGAGGATGAAAGATGTCTCGTTTTAGGTTATAATTCGAATTTTTTCCTTCTAGCTATTTTGTATAAAAAACTATAAATGTTTAATAGGAAAAAATATTGGATCAGTTTCCCAAACGAAATTCAAACTTCTACCAGACAACAACAATAAGCATTTTATTATATATACTTCGTTTTAAATTGTAACAAAAGCTGCCAACTTTTATCCCCAAAATATCAAGGTCTACAATAGATCATGATGAAAAAAGAGACCAGCATTTTTATTATCAGACCAATTTCTTTGATCTATCTTTTTGTGAAGGCAAACTTTCTTGATTCATTAGAGCATTAGGAGCTTGTTTGCAATCATGAACTTATTTTCGTTACAACGCACGAGCTAAAACTTGGTCAGGGGATTTATAAAAGTTTTAATTATCAACGGCCATATGTGGACGAAACAGGATTGAGGCTATTCATATAAGATCTTAGAGATTAGTCGGTGTTCGTAACTATTTTTTTTTCAAACCAACCACACATTCACAATGCCAAAGTAATTAGCTGGTAAAGTAATCAGAAATGGTAAAGTAATCAGAAATGCCAGAATAAAGTCACAGGTAAATTCAATCACCATGTCACAGTAAAAAAATAGATCGATGCATGTTTAGAGCCTCAGGTCCCTCCAATCTTCGCGTGCATTCGGTGAGTCGATTGCATCAAGAAAGAAGTACCCAACCGTCTTCAACATACCGTACACTCCTATCAAGAACACTCCAAATTCTATTAGTTCAGGAAGGCCGCCACCTATTCCTTGTCTCCTGTAATTCCGTTCCATATAGCATATCGTGAAGATGGAAGACACGTATATCAGCTCACTTTTGCCTTTCGGCATCGAATCCGCCGTACGATCCCCGAGTCGAGGCATCTCCAACTCAATCGCCTGCTCAAGATGAAAAGGAAACTAGTAATAAAGTTGAAATTAGCTGACGAGGGAGGATAAACCAAAAGAATATATTATACTAACAAATTCCATGAGAGATCTTCTCTTATACCGTCGTCACATCACTTAAAGAAAAACAACGATGAGAGCAAATATCTGTAATCTGTTTAGCCTTGCTAAAAAAAGAACCCGACCGTAAAATTAAGTGCTTGAGATGACTCCTACTCATTAATAAACTTTTATAGCTATATATGTAAGATCTTTTTTTTTACATATGATAAGTTGGATA
The DNA here is from genome assembly GCA_008326285.1 of Oryza officinalis. NCBI lineage: Eukaryota > Viridiplantae > Streptophyta > Magnoliopsida > Poales > Poaceae > Oryza > Oryza officinalis. The sequence goes on along the minus strand of BDMV01000001.1, from coordinate 48,185,986 downwards.
TAGATGAATAAAATACTTGAGGGTGATCCAAAGTGCTATAAAAGTAAAAATAACTGAAATCCAAAATAAAAATAAGTTAATGGATGATCCAAAACGAAACATCAATAATAAAAGATGACTAAAAGTAAAATTTACTTCTAAATTTAATACTTATGTCATGATTTTTTTAAATACATACTATACGAGAAAATTAGAACACCCATATGGGGCACCATGGTGCCCGGACACCAAAGTATGAAACACACAAATTCACACAAATCTTTTTAATTTTTTTTAAATTATGAGTATATATCTAGGTATGAGAATTTAATTCATACCTATACCTAGCAACAAAACATCTCAAATTCAACTTTATTTTATAATTCATTATTACATATCTAACTAATATATGCTTGGATTTTATATATCTCGAATAAAAATATGACCAAAAAAAAGCTCAAACTTGTTTGAACTAGTTAGTAAAGAAGCTAATATTCATACCTAAACATTGAAGAAAATTTTGACTTCAAACAAGTTTGAACTGAGTTTGAACTTTTGTTTTGTCAGATTTTGATTTAAGGTATATAAAATTCAAACATATTAGTTAGATATGTAATAATGGATTATAAAATAAAGTTAAATTTGAGATGTTTTGTTGCTAGATGAATTAAATTCTTATACCTAGGTATATACTCATAATTTGAAAAAAAATTAAAAAAATTTGTGTGAATTTGTGTGTTTCATACTTTGGTGCCCCATATGGATGTTCTAATTTTCTTGTATAGTATGTATTTAAAAAATCATGGCATAAGTATTAAATTTAGAAGTAAATTTTATTTTGGTCATTTTTTATTATTGATGTTTCGTTTTGAATCATCTATTAACTTATTTTTATTTTGAATTGGGTATTTTTATCTTTGTAGCACTTTGGATCACCTTAAACTATTTTATTCATCTACATCCAACTTATATTTATATAGGAAAGAAGTAACAGAAATTAAGTAAAAATTATGGTGCCCTATTTTAGCGAAAATGACAGTCTACGTAGGATTTAGAATTTCGAACAAGAACTGTTGGTCGAGGGGTCGCGGTGATAGAAAATTGAAGTACTCCCCCTAATCCTCTTATCACGTATTCATATGTGACGGTGCGAGGATACAAACAAAAAAAGAGTTAAAAGTTGAGTACTTTTGCTTACCGGCCGACGACAATGGCGTAAAAGGAAAAGTAACGGTTGTTGGCGAATCGTTGACTAAATCACAGAGCTAACTATAGATGAGAGCGGACGAAATAACGGAAGCATACGCGCGGCACGTCGTCATGAAGAGACGGCGGAACATAAAATATATATAGGGAGACATGCCTACACCGTGTTGATCTCGTCACGAGCTAGTAATTAATGGATCCTATCTCTAAATAGTGATCGAATACTGACTATGAACAGCACGTAATCTCTACTATCTCCAAGTTTCTGTCGGACTTTTATGCCCGTCGCTTCGTCCTCCGACAAGAGAGAGTCCATGTCGATCGCGAGCTTTCGCCATCAGATGGTGGATTAGACGACAAACTAACACACCAAAATCTTGTTAGGATGGTATGAGTGAAAAAAAACTCCCCAGTAAATTAGGCCTCTTACCTTCGCTACCTTCGCTAGTTTTTTGCCTCTCTACCTTCAGGGAAAAACTCCCTAGAATCTTGTTAGGATGGTATGAGTGAAAAAAACCTCTCCAGTAAATTAGGCCTCGCTCCCTCTTGGGCCGGTTTTGGCCCGGCCATCGCCGGCCGTCCGATCGTTAGGGTTTCGATCGGACGGCCGCGCGCCGAGATCGGGGAAACAAAACCCCCGGCGGCCGGCCGAAACCCTAGCTTCTCTCCTCCCCTCGCCGAAACCCTTTCTCGCCGGAGCTGTGGCGCGGCGGCACGGCGAATCGCGGCGGCGCCGTGGCACCCCCCTTCGCCGGTGCGCGCACCCACCCGAGGGTGAGTGCGCCGCCGTCGAGTGGCTGTGCTGCGGCGCCCTCTTCTTCCCGCAACGTCGGCGACGGCCGGCGGTGGTGGTTGGCTACCCGCACGCGTCGGCGAAGGCCGGTGGCGGCGGTTTCTTCCCGGCGGCGTCATCGACGACCGGCGGTGGGAGGTGTAAGGGTTTTACCCCTTTTTTTTGTTTCAATTCTTTGGCTTTTCTTCGGGAAACCGAGTCCCCTTCATCTTTCTTCTACTTCTAACCCTACTAGATCGACACCTAGCGAGGCTCTGATACCATTGTTAGAAACTAGGGTTTGTCTAGGTGCGGATCTAGAGGTCAACTAGTTCATAGACATAAACATGATGGTCTTAGAGAGTGAACGGGGAAAGAGAGGTAGAGATGGAGCCCATACCTTCGCTGGTTTTGGAGCTCGACCCGGCCGTGGATGGCGGTGTGAAGGCGGCGGCGGCAGCGAGCCTTTTTCCCCTCACTTCAGCGCACTCCCGGATCGGATGGGGTTTCTAGGGTTTTGTGGGGAGCCCGTGTGCACGACGACAAACGTTGGTTCGTGTGCGCCGGCGGCTCCCCTCTGTTTTATATTGCGCTGCGTGAAAGGAGGCCCACAGCCATGATCGGTTTGCGCCCCCGATCAGGGCGCGTAGGCGGAGGGGAAACGGATTCCCGATTCCCAGGGATCGCAACAAACAGTTACCACCACAATTACTGGAAGTGCAGCTTTACAGCGTATAAGTGGGCTAGGATAGGTCGATGTAGAAGATAATTAAGGGCAGAAACATCAGATGATGTTAAAAAACCACTGCATATCAACAAACAATGTTGCTTAATGCCTCAACATTGCATCATATATCAATCAATTAGATATTTGGAGTAATAGCGTGTATGTTGGCCGGTTGTACGAAAGGATATCAATTATACAGCTATAAAAACAATTCTGTAAGCACATTGGGAACAAAGTACCAATAAAGAAGATCAGAAGGGCAATTACCTGTGACATGGTTGGCGCCCAAGAAAATGGGTGTCAATGGAGAGAATACAAATCAACTGACTATATAATTGCCCTTTAAAATACATGCACAAAGATATATTTAAAGTTAGATGGGCTATATATATATATATATATATGAAATGGTTGTTCTGTAAAAAGAATAATTGTAGAGTAAATATAGAACTTAACTACTCAGTTACATATTGAAGGTCATCTTGGATGACCCACATATATGGGTGTGATTTGCATGCATCCTGCAGAGGATTGCATCTAACGACTCATACCGCACAAATAAATTGATCAAATGATTGAAACAATACTGATGGCATGGATAAACATGGAGGCCTAAAGTCCAATGATTCTTTGCTGGGTAGTACATGGAGGTGGAGGTGTAGACGATGAACCTATTTGAGTTGTATTCAATGGGGGATGGAGAGATCACTGCTGTGTAGATGCAACTATTTGTTGTACAATGAATATAGAAATATGATCAGCTAGTCTGTAACCTGGTAAGACAGGTAGGCATGCAAAGTTAATTTGTAGATTAAACAAACTAAAGGGATAAATTGGGGAACCAACCTATGTCTCTACGGGCATCCAAAAACTGTCTATGTCAGTGGCCTAATTTAGGCATGGTTAGGGTGAGGGACTAAGCCACAATCGCTAACGTCTTGAATGACCACGTCCTAGTGAAAAACATGAAGAAATTTGCAGAACATCCATTGGATAAACTTTTTTTTTCAGTTTCAATCACCACAGCTATTTACAAATTATTAGAAGTTAGTAACTATCATATTTGCAAATATACGGATGATGCATGAGTTAAAGCTGGTTTATGAAATGTTATTGCTACGATAAGGAAAAACAGAAGATGAATTCAGACAGAAGGAACAACGTAGGTTGAGCTCAACAGAAACATGCCAAAGAATGTTATCTGCTTTAATGAAAAACTTTTGCGCTCTCAGCGAGGAAGGCTATCTTAAAAGAATATTCTGCTTTCTCCCAAATTACTGTAAGATATCTTCTATATGTTAAAGCGATAGGATAATTAGTACGGGTTGCAAGTAATACAAATATTTTCTGAAGAAACTAAAGCAGTACTCAATGTAAGTATATGATTTACCAATAGTGGTTCTTTCTCTAGGATAGCACAAAGTAACAAACAATTTGGCAAAAGCTTTCATCTTGTTCATGTGTGGCAAAATCATAGGGAATGCTAAGTAAACTGGACTAAGTGCCTCAATTTTAAAAACAATGAGATGACGAGGAGCAACACATAGTATACTGACCTTTCAGACGAACTTGTAATATGACATCTACTGATGTGGAGGAAGGTATTTGAGGACTGGCATGGTTGCAGACGAATTACATAAGGCTTATCAAGAGAATAAATGGAATTAATCATCGCGCCTAGTGCCCCAAATAATTGTGGAAGTTACTAATGTAATTGTTTGTGATTAAGACGAAACGGAAAAGGAAGAGGAACTGATAGGATCAAGGGGATTCGGGTGTGGATTTACCGAGGATTAGGGAGGGGACCGAAGGATTCTCACCTGAGAGTAGTTGATGCTGGATGAGGTGAGCCGAACCGCCAGATCCGCTCGGCATCCCAAACCATGCGAGCTGACGCAGGATAAGCTCGCCATCGACTGTCCCGCGTCGCAAGAGAAGCGGGTGGCGGCGTCGGGCGACGATGCTGCTACTCAGCGTCGTCGTATGCCGTGTCGAAAGACCAACGCAGTGCTGCTTGACCTCGAATTTTTTGCATTTTTAATTTTATTTATTTAAAGATTTATAAAAATAATTTTTCGTTTTGAAATATTGCAGAAATAATCTCCTCTCGTCCTCTGGGAGGGCGAGTTCTAAAAATCGCCCTCTGAGAACGATTTTTCCGACGTGGCAAACGGTCGTTGGGCGCCGTCTGTCCCGTCGCGGTTATTTTGCAAAAAAGACTCTCGCCGTCCTCGGCAAGGGTGATTTTTCGTCGTAGGGGGGCCGCCTGCCAAAGGACGGCCACCCTGGCAATTTTGCAGGCGGCCTCCTTGCCGCCCTTGCAGAGGGCGATTTTTGCCTGTGCGGCAGGGGGCCGCCTGTAAAAAGGATGATTTTTAAAATTTTATAAAGTTAAACTATTTTTACTTTATTTAAGTAAGGTTATACAAATATAAAAATATTTGTAACATAAAAAACTATCAAAATATATGTAACGTTACATATAATAAAACTAAGTTGATAATATAAATGTTGTCATTTTTTATAAACTTGATTAAACTTTTAAAAAGATTGATTGAAAAAAATCGAAACGACTTGTAATACGAAACATGCAACAAATAAATTGTAGTATTTTTTGTAAGAAAACAAATTTCCTTGTAATTTGGTACTAAAACACATCAAAGCTGATCAGTTGTGTGTTCTCGATGAGAATATGAAAAAAGTGCAACTACAACTATAGAGGGGTGCGGCAAATTTGCAGGCAGCCCCCTCGCCGCCCTTGCAGAGGGCGATTTTTGGCGTAATCTCGCCCTCTGCAAGGGCATTTTTTGGTCGGCACCTCATAAAGTTCCAATGGCCCGATGAAGTGCTCATTTCAACCGGTCACAATTGAAGGAAAAAAAAGAGAGGTGAGGAAGAAGGAGAAGAGCCGCGAAGCATTGTTGCTGTGCTTATTCGATCGCAGGTTAGTACAATATCCCGACGTATGGTTATATTTTGTGTCGCATATTAGTGTAATTACTATGTATTTGAAATTTGTGAGTAGATCTGTAGCACTTAGATGTGGACCCTAGATTTTTTGTGAGTAGATCTGTAGCACTGTGAGTAGATATGTTGAAATTTGTGAGTAGATCTGTAGCACTTAGAAGTGTGACTAATTTTAGGCTAGATTTGTTGTGCACACGTTTGGTTTGTAGTAGTACTATATTTGACCGTACAATGAGAAGTATTAAGGGTGTTTACAATATTTGATAGTTGTTTTTTTAAACTGTAGGATGCCAAGACGTGAAAAAGCTACGAACTCAAGGTAACGTAAATCGTTTCTGTGATATTTTGTGTTATTCGTTGTGCATGAAATGAGGAATCTTAGATTAATGGGTTAGGGTGTTTCATTTATTGTTGACTTGTAGTTATCGCCCGAAGACTGGAAATGCCTTCAACCCATTGCCTTTGCCTAGCGGTGTTTCAGTGCCCATGTGCTGGTGCGGTGATCCTTGCAAGGTAGCCAAGTCCGATGAAGAGGAGACGTACATGCAGAGATACTGGATGTGTGCCAATTTTGAGTTTGAGCCAACACCTGAGATACGCCGCATTAACTTAATGGTGAGGAACTGATGTTTTTAATACTTATTTGGTGTATTAAGTAGTCTTGAACAACTTATCTGGTTAGGAAACATTGCATTTGTTGCAGACCCCTCCACCGCTATGTGATTTTGAGCAGTGGATCGACACCGAGATCAAGCCGCAAAACAAGGAGCGGTTGGAGTACATGCGGCAATGGGATGCAGAGCGCAAGGAGAAGATAGAGCAGAGACGCAAGGAGGAGGCCGCAGAAAAAGAGCACAAGGCTGAGGCGGAAAGGAGGCGTGTTGCTGCGTACAGGGAGGACCAGGAGCGGAAGCTTGAGCGTGCGCAGCGAGTGAAGGCAGCAATGGAGGAGAATCCCGATGCGCAGAGAAAGGGAAAGTGGCCTCGTTGCACTCAGTAGTATGCACGAGTTGGTAGTTGTATGGTGTATCGATGAATAATGTTGCGTACATTACAACCTCGCAACGTGTAGCGAACTAACGAACTTGAAATGTTATTTCGCGTGTCTTCCATTTTCCCTTCCCTTCTCGCCGTTGTACTTCGTTTGTGTTTCGCATTCACTTACTTTGATAGCGACCAATCGTAGCCCTCTGTTACGCACCGAAAGTTTTTCGTCGTTGAGTAGATGTAGCGAATGACATGAAATGTTTTTGTGACATATGAGTGCGGCGATCGAATAGAGTTATATACAAAGAGGTAACACAAAATTACTAACTGTAAATATTACAAACTTGTAGCACTAGTAGCCTACTGGCGAGGCCTCTTACCCCTACCCCTCCTAATGTGCCCCTGAGAATACGTCAGCTTCTCAACGGGCACAGCACGACCAGCGCGGACATCTGGTGCGGGCGTGTGCTGTGGCTGCTCCTGGCTCTGTGGTGGTGGTGCTCCACCAAGCTGAGAGGCGCCGAGAACGTCCTGCTCTGGGTCCTCCAGGTCGTCGAAGTCGTCGCCCTCACCAGACCCACCCGCACCGGACCCGCCCGCCTGCGACGAAGACTCGCCCGAACGGAAAATCCCCGCCGGGTAGTATCCTCCTGCAGATGTCAAAAGTTAAGCAGCATTCTGGCCAAATAGTACGTTTGTAGCACTCATCGGAAGACGCTTGCTCACCTGGCGGCTGACTGAAGGGAGGAGGGACGAACGAACCGCTCGCTCGAGCAAAGGCCGACGTGCTGGGCAGAGTCGCGAACGGCCGAGGGATCGACGATCCACTCGCTCCAGCAGAGTGTCCTGTCGACAGCGTCGGACCTAGTAGACATTCAGTTTGTAATAACATGGCGAAGGTTTCGCATAGTGAGAAGGTACGGAAATAACCTGTGGACGCACCAGCACCGTGCGATGTCGATCCTGGTGTCGGGCCGCGTGGACGTGGAACAGCAGCTGCCGGTGGAGGTACCGCGTCCACGGCCAAACGACAAGAGAAGACGCGCAATATCGAACGCATCTTCGTCTGCATCCGCTCGAACGTCAACCTCTGCTCAACGTCGTTCAGGTGCAGTCCAATGTCCAACCTCAGCATCACCGCGTTGATGTCGGCGTTCATGGCGCGTGCAGCGTCGACCTGCGGGAATCATTATTAATTAGGTTTGTCAGTCTCATATGTACCAACCGTGTATTACGAAAACAAGAAGTCCGAGAAACATGGACGTACCCCCAGGAAGTACTCCTGGTCACGGTGCACGGGGTAGGTGTCCCTGACGCCTGCCTGGTGTAGCTGTAGAGCGGCCGCGGTGAAGGTGACGCGGGCACGTGTGCGCGGCAAGTACCACCGAAGGTAGGCAGTGTAGTTCTCCTCCGAGTGTGGGTGGACCTCAGCAATCACCTCCTCGGTGGCTACCAACCAGTCCTCGACGTACGGCAAGATCCGAGGTGCCCACAGTGTCCCTGCGTGCTGTCCCCGTCGAGTCAACCTGCAAAGAACATAATGGTCATCGAACGTTCCGCGCGTAGTCGACATAACAATAGTAAATGTGAAAGAAAAATACTCACTGGTGGTCCTGGGGGGCGACGGGTATCGGTACGTTCATTGGAAAGCCCTGTCTCAGTCCGAACTGCCTCATAACACGGTAAGGGCAGTGAGGCTCGACGAAGATGTCAAAAACCAACGGCACCACCGTCAACCAGTACGCCGCATCACGCGTGCACAAGGCAGACAGACCTAGAGGTGCTCTCTCGGCGACCACGTGCTGCGTGTAGGGCTCCCAGACGACGTCCGAAGGCTGCAGACGGTCGAACTCGAAGACAAACTCCGGGTAGCTCCGTCTGACCTGGACGTGGGCGTAACAGCGCTGCGACATACGGAGAACCAACTCGTCAGAACATTAGTCGCACGTAATCTAAATTTTGAAATGAAAACAATTTGTACTTACGTTGCAGCGGCACCAGTACGTGCCCATCGTCGGCCCGTCGGCTGGGTGGTCGGCTACCGGTCCTGAAGCGTACGCAGCGGTGTCGACGATCGATCGGCCGATCGCGAACCGCTCAGCTGCCCAGAGCTGAATAAGGAGAGGGTAGCCCGCGAAAATCGCTCTAGGATCCGTCTTGCAGCAGGCCTCGCACAGCGCACGGTACGTGGCTGCGAGGACTGCCGAACCCCAGCTCCACTGCGGCACGGCCCCTAGGTCCACATCCGCGATCGCCCGGGCGTAGTGGATCAGGCCCCTATCTACTGCGTGCCCGGTGGTGCTGGTGAACATCACCCAGCCGAACATCCACAGTAGGTACGCCTCTAAGGACCGTCTGAGCGAGTACTCGTCGGCGTCGGAGTGGAGCTGGTCGGTCTACAACAAAAAACAAACGATGTTAAAACTCGTAAGATTTCTAGGACAGTAACGAAGTGTAAAAGTTAACTTACTGTGAACTGCAGCAGCCAAGCCTTCGTAGGCCCGGCGGTGGTGTACATGTTCGGGGGAGCAACTCCAGGGAGCCCAGGTAGCCTCATCACGGGAGCGAATCACTCCATGATATCCTCCCTCCAGCCACCCGCACCGTCCATTGGACCCACAGCCTCCCCGGCCAGTGGAAGCCCAAGCAGGTACGCGACGTCCTGCAGCGTAGGTGTCATCTCCCCACAGGGGAGATGGAACGTGTGTGTCTTCGGCCGCCACCGATCTACCAAAGCAGCCAGCAGCGACCGGTCCGCATCTCAGCGCTTGGCCGGGTTGTTCTCGTCCGCCTGCGCCTCAACAAGCCTTTATATCGCTATCAGGCCTGCCTCACGCAACCTGCGTACCGTCGAGTTCAACATTAGTACCACATATTTCCAAATAGCCAAAAAATGTCATCAAGTAATTAAGTTCTATCATACCACGGAACGTGTCGCAGATTGGCCCGCAACAACTCGCGCGACGGGCGTGGACGAAAGGTGGTAAGCTGCGCACCCTGCATCGCCGACAAGTACGAACGGTGCCTCCTGTCCAGTGCCCTACTGAGGAGAGCTGGTGTCTCATCCGCCATACCTGCATAGATAAGAGTGATTACAGATAAGCAATTGATAACGAAAAAAACATTACACAAATTGTTCATTACAATGGTAATTCGTAATGCTAAAGGTACACTACACAAATGATATCATTACAATTGTTCAGTACAATAGTTCATGTCTCACAAGGATAAATATTACACACATGATAAATGACAACAGCATTACAATAGTTCATGTCTCACAAGGATAAATATTACACACATGACAAATGACAACAACATTATAAGTACTACATCAATTGGATCACCGCTAGACTAAAAGGCTGACAGGAATAATCAAGTCATTGCATCGCCAGCGGATGACGTAGTCGCCGCACGAGAACGCCTAGGCCGTGGTCGCCTCATTGTTGTTCCTTCTCCCGATGGACGGCGGCCATCAGTTGTATGTCCAGATAGACCAGAACCTGGGACGGTTGGAGATTGCGAATTCTTCGGGCATTTCTTGTAAGTATGCCCGTGCTCATCGCATTTGCTGCACCGTACAGTCCTCCCCCCTGCCTCCGACTCGTCCATGTCGTTTCTGATGCGTCTCGACTGACGCCGGCCCTTTTTCAACCTTAACTTCGACGGATCTAGAATGTAGAACACATGTGGCCTCAGAGTTGTATAAGATCCAGATATCCCGAACCCATATATCTCCTCCTTCCATGTATGAAATATTGCTTCTTTCCTGTAGTAGGGTGACACATAGATATCGGGAAGTATGCCGCAATCCATAGCTGCTGCAAGTACGTATGAGCAGGGCAGATGTCTAAGCTTGGGCTTCATGCAGCTACAACTGCAACCGTCGTCCGCATGAAGCACACATTCCTGCACAGCTTGAACGCGGTTGATGCCGTGCCTTCGCCTGTCCACACACATGATCTCGTACCTATGAACTTGGGTACCTTGGGGAATAACTCTGTGCTTCATAGCCTTTGCTATTTTATCTTGCATATACTTTGTCACCCCACCCCCAAATACAATGTTGTTATCAGACATCGAAGGGGCAATTTTCTTATATCTGTCCCTGAAGTATGCCTAAGTGCCATGAAGGATAAATTCCACAATACTGACCAGTGGGAGTCCTCGCACTCCTCGCATCACCCAGTTGTACACCTCAGCCAGGTTGGTTGTCATTATACCATACCGAGACCCGTCAGTGTCATACAACAGAGACCACTTTTCTTTCGGTTCATTCTCTATCCACTGCGAGAAATTATGTATTTATGATGCCGACCTTCTTCTCATTGTTGGCGGGTCATCATGTAGTGGACCAAGAGGTACTGGAGGATTGTCATCCTGTGGCCGACGAGATTGCTCGTCGGTTTGCTTTGTTGTCAGCTCATCCAATCTCCTCCACAACTCATTGAATTTTTTCTCCTGATTTTGACCGCATAGCTTCTTAAATAGATCCATCAGGTGCTTGTTCTTGAATTGCTTGTAGAAATTGGCTCCCATATGACGCATGCACCACCTACTCCGGACATCATGCCACCTAGCTGGAAGTCCCCTCTCCGGCCAACCATTCTGCAGGTAGTCAATTGCCTTCAACATGCCCGCATGACGATCATGAATGAGGCAAACATTGGGCCTCATACGCACAACTTGGCAGCGAACTCTCTCCAAGAACCAATACCAGCTTTCGGTGTTCTCACTCTCGACAAATGCAAACGCCATAGGTAACACCTGATTGTTCCCATCAGCTCCAATCGCCATCAGTATCTGACGGAGCGTGAAACTCCTCACCGGGAGACCGCGCGGGCCCCCCTTTGCCGGTTCGGCCGGGGGCGCTAGGTGAGGTTCTTCGCCCTCGATCTAAAGAACGTCAGCGAGAAAGGAAACACGCAAGACGCGGGTGACGTAGACAGGTTCGGGCCGCTGAGAAGCGTAACACCCTACTCCTGTGTTCTGGTGGATTTGAGGGTCTCCAACAATACAAAGGGAATTCTATCTCCAACGCATTCGTCGGACCCCCTCCCCTTTCCTAGGCCTGGGCCTCCTTTTATCCCATCAGGGGTCACCACATGGGCCTCAAGTTGCCTAAGAAAAGAAACATTCTTTTTACAATCAGGGCTAGTCTACAGCCGGAAGTGACCTCTGACAAGCACGGTGCATGCCTTCTGCCCCGCTCGCCAGCTTTCCCGGTGGACGCCCGTTTCAACCTTCATTCAATAGCCCGCGACTTTCTTGCTACGCCTGCGCTGAAATCTGGATTGGATCTGACCGGGGCTGACATACCAACTCCAGGAGTTAGCACGCCGGCTCCGGCTAGGGACGAGAGCCAGGAGGCTCTCATCATTCCGACGGGACGGGGCGAGGCGTGCCACTGGCCGCCTATCGCTACCTAACCCACGATCTGACCGGTCTGTGATTGGTCACACACCGCGACCGGTCACGGACCGGATAAGCGTGCGCTGCGCCGCATTAAATGCGGCGTGGTGCGTTCGCCTGATCCGCTATAAATGCGGTTAGGTGAGCCCTGTTGTGCTCACCTAACCCGCACACGTGGCGCCAAGATCACGGGGGGTCGGGGCGCCCCAGCCCTCGGGGCCGAAACGGGAGCGGCCCGACCCCTCGGGGGGACAGAGGAAGGGGCGGCCACGTCACCCCCGGGCCCGACCCCCCCCGAGGGGGTCGGGACACGTGGAGGACCGCGGCTACCCAAGCCTCTAGTCATGACACCCCCGGTCCCATGTCACCGACAGTATCTGACCTCTGTATTTGCCTGTCAAGAAGGTTCCATCTATGCACAACACAGGGCGACAGTGCACAAATGCGTTGATGCAAGCACCCAGCGAGAAAAAGGCTCTTTGCAGCACGCTCTTACTCGGGTTATTAGACAACGGAAAGGTGTGAATGTCATAATAGGTATTGGGGTTTCTCTGAGCAACGGTGCCTAACAGACGAGGCAAGTTATCATAGGATGCTTCAAATGTGCCATACCTCATCTCCAAAATATTTTGTTTTGCCCTCCAAGCCTTGTAGTTGCTTATAGTATACTTGAATTTGTTTTCAATGTGCCTAATAATGGAGCCCGGTTCAAAGTCCGTGTTACAAACCACATCGCTGTACATCTCACCGGCAACAAAAGCTGAGGTGATGTTGCGGTGATACTTATCAACCCCTGGCAACCAACATGTGTGCTCACCAACAATGCTCACTTTCCAATAGTCATTCCATTTTCCCTTATATGCATGAACGTGCCATGGACAATCATCCTTCGTGCACTTCACGTCATACACACAGTTGGTAGACTTCACCACCCTAAACTCTCTATGCAAGGAGACCGCCCAATGTTTCACCGCCTCTTTCATGTCTTCCTTATGAGCATACCTGGCACCTTGGATTACCTCGTTATCCTTGTATTCAAAGGGTGCTTGCTGCCCCTCTGAGATAACAAGTTGAGAGAAATCGGCTTTGGTCCAATCAACGGACAGTACATCTTCCTCCTCGTCCAATGATTCATCGCCCTCCGCCAGCTCATTTTCGGAATCTTCCCTCTCCATTTCCTCAACAATTGCTTCGATTCTCTCCCCCTCATCCGCCACGCCTATTGCCTCCTCCAACCTTGCTTCGTTACCCCCAGTTCGCATCGATGGTCCAACATTCTCCACAACATTGCTAGGACCTTCACCATCCTCTGTTTGCACTGTAACACTGCTATCGATTTCATGCAATGCCACAAAAATAACAAGGGGCCAGGACCTTTCAAAGGCCATCTCCACATAACGTCTCCAGGACTCTGTGTTATCTATAGGCATTAGTTCCCAATAATATCCTTTTGTTGCACGACTGACTACAACGGATAGGGACATTGTGTTCACTCTTGTATCCACTTTAAATCCACGTAGTAACCAACTATAGACTGACTCAAATGTTTTATCGGCTGGCCTATCGATGCCCTTCGATTTCATACTATATTCTGACAGATCAACACCATCTCGACCATATCTAACGTTGCCTTCACCGTGAACTATCTGAAATATGACCTTGCTTGCCATTATGCCTGATAAACAGTGCACAAATGAGTTTATTTCATACTACGAATATGTTGCCGAGATCATTCTGTGCCTAAGTTAAATTCTATAACATTATGTTCTCTGTTCTAGATTTTAAAATATACCGAATTGATTTTTTCATCTAGATGTACCGCCAATCGTACTTATTTTCTATATTTGTTCATCCAAATCGGTCAAATTACCTAAAATAAATCATGTCGTAATTCATAAATCAATAACTAAGTGCTACACATCCATTCAAATATTAAACAAAATTCTACGCAAAGAAATGTATACATACATAAGGACATATCCTACATATGTTCATTTAAATCGGTTTGTGCTAGGTCAAATTGACTAAAATAAATCATGCCCTAATTTTTAAATCCAGATTATAGTGGTACACAACTATTTAAATAACATACACATAGATCAGAATGTATTCTACGTAGGTTCATCTAAATCGGTACGTCCTAGGTCAAACTCCCTAAATTAAATCGTGCCCTAATTTATAAATCAATATCTTACTACTAAACAACTATTCAAATATTCAAAAAAAATTCTTTTCTTATAATATTCTACACAAAATAAATAACACAAACATATATACATCGAGATATTGTACTAACCTGCGATCGAGTACGCACACCGACAGGGCTTCGCCGCTCTCCTTCTTCTTCCTCACCCCTCCCTCTATTTTTTTCCTCGAGTTTCGACGGCTGCAAATGACGGCCGCGGAGTTCGAATG